>BLKM01009030.1:438051-471676 GCA_013340265.1 Coptotermes formosanus | reverse complement strand
CACGCCTCCAAAAACAACGCATTACACAGTCAACAGCACATTCTCACTCAACTATAAAGTGCAACCTTAGTGTAACGACAACAAAAAGTTGTCCCTGAAGATGACCCAGGAGGGTCGAAACATGTAGGAGTGTGTTACAATTGATTACAGAACTCTCTTTGTGCATTTGTTGGTTATTAGTGTTTTTATATAATATAGTGCACGGATATGGAACACATTAAACACTAATGTACACTTACATATTAGTGCTGTCATTCCACTTAATCTTTCCAGTGGACCTCAGTTACTTTACCAAATATTTACACCTCCTTGTTTTTCGACCTTCTGGCAGTTCTTGACTTTATCCTTCAGGAATACCCTTCACAGTCACTACGTCTATTCAGACAATTCACACAGACCCGTGAGTATCACTGTAACATCCGCAACTAAGTTAAGGCGTGTTATGCGCATCTTCCACTACGGAGTCCAAATAGCTTACACAAGTCTACTGACTAATCCGACAGCATCTCTCAGCTTAAATGCCTAAATCTTTTTTCTACAACAGTAATGTGTAAATCTCGGAAGCCATGTTAGAAACCCTCTGTTGTTATCAATGCAATGTTAAGGGAGAAGGTTTACTTGACCGTAAGTGTAATATGCACAGTCCCTCGGGTCTCGCGATATTAGAACTGGAAGCGATGCAATCTTGTAACATACGCACGAGAGGATTCCCAGTATTTAATAAGACACTTTTTTGAAAGTTGGAACCGATAATGAAAAGAGACGGAGAGAGAGGGAAGGGGGGGGGGCGTAAAACAATTCTTATTACAATGGGCCCAGACGTACAGGCATGATGGAAATGCACAATCTTCAAAATGTGGCATTCTCCTTCTTACAAAATGCATGTCCCTACAGATAAGGTGCCCCGAAATACGTACATAGTCGCGTAGGGGTCCCAGTGGTCTCGCGGTCTAAGGCCTACATCTGCGGCCGTGCAATTGCTGGGATCGTGGGTTCGAATCCCACCGGGGGCATGGATGTTTGTCTCTTGTGACTGTTTGTGTTGTCAGGTAAAGGTCTCTGCGACCGGCCGATCCCTCGTCCAGAGGAGTCCTGCCGACTGTGGTGTGTGCACCTACTGTGAGTAGGTAGAAGACGTATGGACTAAGAATGAAGTTGCGTAGGAGGTGAGGCCATTAAATAATGGACCAGTTTTAAAAATTAGTTCATTAATTAACTTTTGCATATACATGTTATTCCGTTCGAAGCAATTTTCATAGGAAGACACATACGGCTCCGTACAAGCCTTCCAGATCTCGAAGCAACCCTTGAACTCATTTCGTGCTTTAAGAAACCCTCAAAGTTTATAAATACACCACATGTAACAAATAAAACATTACGGTGGCATTTAACGTCAACATCACAAACAGTTCGACGTTTACTTGTTTGTTCAGTTTTCTTAAGAAGCATGACAGCGACAAGTTCAAAGAATTGTTTACAAAAATTATTACTCGACACTACGTCCCGTGGTTGGTCACGTGACCGGGGAAAGTTTAAACTTTAAGGTGTAGGCTATACATTTACTTCGGTGATAAACGACCCAAGTCAGGAACTGTGCGTGCAGTCTCGTTATTTAATAGCCACAACTCATAGGTTAACCCTCTCGAATTACGTTTCTATTTACGGGAGATGGGAATGGCTGCTGTTTTGGTTAATTATATACAAACGGAAGTGTGCCTCGAAACGTTACGTGTAAAAAAGACGCTGAGACTGTCAGGGGAGAATTAACTGAAACGTTCGAAACACAAAACGCTTCAGGCACCAAATTTTCATGTTTTCAGTAGTACACTTATATTTGGGCCACAGTACATTTAGATTCTGCAGCCTAACTAACTAACCAACCAACCAACCAACCAACCAACCAACCAACTAACTAACTAACTAACTAACTAACTAACTAAACTAACTAACCAACCAACCAATCAACGAACCAACCAACCAACCAACCAACCAACCAACCAACCAACCAACCAACCAACCAACCGACCGACTGACTGACTGAACGCCTGACTAACTACATGGAGCGAAGTCGTTCTTGAAAACCTCCCAGTTGCTCAATTAATCAAGAAATTTCTCACATCTTATGGAACCCGATAGTTCTTTACGATGCTCAAAACAGCCCGCCAATTATCCCTATCCTCAGCCAGATTAATGCCGTATACGCCATCCCAGAATATTTCTTGAAGATACATTTCAATATTAATCTCCCATCTATGCCTAGGTCTTCCAAGAGGTCTCATTCCCTCAGGTTTCCCCCTCAAAACCCTCAATGTGCTTCTGTTCTCCCACATACCTGCCAGAAGCTCCACCTATCTCATTCTTCTTGACTTGATCACTCGAAAAATGTTTGAGGAGTACAGATCATGGACTGTCACATTACCCAGTCTCCTCCCGTCTTCTTCCACCTTCTTTTCTGCAAATTATGGAAGTGAAGGGCTCTACAGTCCTAGTACAGAGGACCTGTGACGACGTTTCTTGCACAGTCCTAAGTGTCTCAATGTCTAATCTGGTCCCAGCCCATCATATATTGTAAAATCGAACTATATCATATGTAACATCTATTGTGTGCGGTTAAGGCGGTAGAATAAGTGAACACTGGTCAACAGTAGTATTATAAACATAAAAGTGTATCAATAAACAAGGAGCGTGATTATTTAAGCGTAATTTATGCAAAAAACTTGAAGTACAGATCGCTTGCCTATCCCGCGGGAGCGCGTGGAATGCATACAAAATTGCAGGTGCTGGGCTAATTAAATGGGAAGAATACAGAGGAGGCACGACGAATGATAGATGCAAATTTTATACTGATTTAAAAATCTTAAAAGAAACGAAAACATTTGAGGATTTAAGAGTTGATTGAGTTATAATGTTGAAGTGGATTGTAGAGACACGTGGTGTGAGGGCGCAGACTGGACTGGACAGCTAGGGGCCGTTACGAGTGTGAAATACAAATCATACATCACATGTTTAGTTACGAGTAATTACCATCACGAGGGTAGGCCGTTTAGCAGCTTGATGTGACAGAGGGGCGGCCCAAATATCATCCTCAGCATCCCATTCTCGAAACCCTTCCTCATGTGTTCTTCGCTTAATGTGAGAAACCAAATTTCGTATTCATTCGCTTAATGTGAGAAACAAAATTCCGTATTCAAAAAAACAAACTAAGTTGTAAGTCTGTATATCTACATCCTTATATTTTTATATGGCCAAAGGAAAAACAAAAGATTCTCGACAGAATGGTAGCAGGCATTCTCTGAATCTGGTCTGCTCTTAATTTCTCGTCTTAGCAACTTTTATTTCTTAGTGCCCATACAAAGTCTTAAAATTTTGCACTATTTTCAAAGGATTTATTAGCTTCTTTATATTGTGACACTGACCATGCATTTTATCCACGAGACACGAACATATATTTAGCTTTCTCAGCACATAGGCTTACTTCTCGACCAGCCTCAGTACTAGTGACAAACACAACTTTATGTTTTTATGCTACACATGTCATCCCCCCCCAGCACATTAACCTTTTAAAGCCTAGCGGTAACTTTACATACCACCAGGTTTAACATTAAAAAATTCTACGTGGTGCCCACATTGCGTTTATGTGTTTTGTACGGATCTCAGGACAAACAGCAACTTTTGCCTTATAACACATTAAGAGATTGGTTTTTATAACCGAAGTGGAGAGTGTTTACAGCGCGGTACGCACTGAGTCCTTATATAGAAGAGACATGCTTCGTCTTTAAAGGGTTACTATCCTGAACACAGACAACCAGCTGATGTGCCCTTTCAATTTTAATCCGTCCTTGCTTGCTGGGACCGTCTCAATGGCCTTTTCTCAAGCAAAGTTGAAAGGCAATGGCTATGAAGCATCTTATTTTTACAGACGACTCTGAAAAGGAAATGTGCACAACAAATGTTTCGCTGTCTGGAGTTTGCTATAGGTTTCATTTAGAAATTTTTATTAACCTGAGTAGTTTCATGGGGTTACCAAACTGGATGAGAATACTATACAAAACCTCCCTACTAACTGATTATACGCTTAGTTCAAGACTATAAATAGCTGATGTGCTTCCCCACCGAGTCCCCATTTTTTCTCAAGTACGACGTCCTTGACGAATTCGGATTATATGATCCGTATCTCGTTCAATTCTTCTTAGGATGACAAACGTTTCAAACAAAGTTGTACAAAAAAAATCAAAACACATTTTTTATGTTCAATAACTCCCCCCCCCCCCCCAAAATCGTGCCGTTTATTAGATAATGTGGAAAAATATGGCAGAGCCAGACAGACCACAGATACAATACGGCGCATGCTCTTTGCATGCTGGGTAATTAAGGCTACAGACACACACTCGGAATATATGAAACTTAACTGCTTTTCCACGGTTACAATGGTTAAGCGAACGCGCCTCAATGTTACGTTATACGTATATTGCTGTCTTTTTATGATTAACGAAGGACATTTTGTCAAAAAGGCTTCCCTCTTATGCTAAAGTTACCCTACAACTTAACGTTTGTTGTGTTGTGTTATTTCAATGTGGTTTTTAAAACCCTAGACGAAAAGCGGAAGCACTCCGTAGTGTGTTATAAAGCAGGTCACTACACGCAGGCCTACTTCTACATACCTCGTTTCTTATTAATCTCTGAAACGAGCCTGACGTAAATACCTGCAGCCAAGACAGAGGGGAAGGAAGTGCAGTACTATGGAATGCGCGTAAAAAAATTTCTAACATATGGAGAAGGCCAAATTGTAGTTAGCATGAAAAATAAAACTTGAGAAAGGAAATGTTCTCGAAAAAGATAGTAATAGTACAGAAAACCACTACACAGAGCTTCCACTCATGTTCTACAGCATTTGATCATCCCATATATGGAACGTAGGAGAACCTGCTCGAAAAATTTTGGGATAAAACCGAAATAAATGCATTTAGAGGATCACTGCCAATTAGAGACTCGCAGCACTTAAGATTTCTGGTTGTAAGCGAAAATACAATGAATGTACGTTCACAACAAGGGATTTAAGTCGCTTTTCTTCGTAACATTGTGAACAAGTTTTCATAGAAATAATCTAACAATGCTTCTGCCACACAACAAGCGGAAAAAAGGCAGCTTAATGAAATTTCCAGCTTTCGTGGAGGTTAAATTAAATGGTTATATGTCGGGGGGAAAAAGAAAATATCATTCTATGCGAAAAACTCTAACCTGAAGCACGGAACAGGGCAAAAAGTGGACACTTTTGTTAAAAACAGTTACGGAGATCATCCAGCCAACCGAAAATTGCAAGATTTTGCTTCTTCACAGTTGTTCGTGAAGATTCAAGTCTACTGGATGGGGTCACCCTTTGTCAACTAGTAAACAGTTACCAGGATTTCGAAATACCTTAGTGCCTTCACATCTTCAGGACACAGTAGTCAATACGCTTCTTGGACTGCTTGGCCTTAAAGATGAAGGCACTAAGGTACTTCGAAACGTCGGTAACTATTTACCAATCGAAACAGCGTAACTTCCCGCAAGACTAGTATCTTAAACTGAAAATTGATAAATACCTTTGGCAATTTTAATTTAAAGCTCACAACGTTTTTTGTAAAGATAATACCGATTGGCAATGAAAAATGGTGCTCTCACAGTTAATTACCTCTTTTGGACCACAGCAGAGGACTGAGAAAAGTGTAATGCCAAAAGTAAAATGATAGGCAGGGAATGAAGTGTGGCTTAAAGAGTAAGCTAGGAGCGCGCTGTCAAAATCGATAGAGAATTTAAAGACAGCAGAGATCAGAAATGATTAAGAGACAAGCATTTGACAGCAACAAACATAAGCGCTGTTAATCATTAGTAGGATTACAGGTATTGCAACCCTGCTGCTGAACACACGACTAATATTTAGTTAGGAGCGTATATAATGAATTTCATCATGCAATTGTGTCCATTCCTTTGTTGCTTCTTCCCTGTTAGTCACAAATACCTTCCTCAGCATCCTATTCTAGAATACTCCGTCTTTTGGTAGCGACAAATTTGAATGAAATGCTACTTACACGTTATAGAATAATCAGAGTTATGTGTAATGCAGAATGACGTATTCTGCTCTTTGTTCCTACAGATAAGACAACTCTTTCACTTAAGAAAGAGACAGCGATCACGATAAGGGCAACAGAGAAACAGCGGCATCAGCAACTGCAACAATAGTAATAATATTATTGAAGATAATAACATAAGCTGCTCTGAAATGTCAGACTTTTATGACGTATGTGCCAAAATTAGGAACTTGCGATCAGACAAATAAATCAAGCCTAGACTAGAGGTGTTACACAGAAACGCCAACTTGGTGTCCAGAATTGCACAGAAATACAACTGGCAGAAAACATCACGTAGTTCCCAGCACCACATAAAACAACAGCTCTACAAAACCTTGAACTAACGATGTTTAGATCCAACGCTCCTCTGAAAGGCATATAGCGAAAATGAACAGGTTAAGATGTTTAGAGTAGGCGTGTAGGAAGGAAACAGTCACGATCTATTTGAAAGCAATATTTCAACACCCGCTTCGAGTTATTAAGGGAAAGGAAACTTCGGGGATTATACTTAAGGGAACCACTTTCTTCTTCTATCCTTCTATTTCTATCTTCCTTTATCCCTCTGCTTCTTTCTTCCATCCTACATGCTCTCGTCTCCAGTCTCAAGTTTAGTGTTACTATACTATGGAAAGATCGGCTCTCGAAGTCTCGCATGACGTCACCATTATGGACAGACGAACGGAAGGACAGACGGAACAATCCGAGTGTTAACAGTATCTTCCTGCCCGAGTTCTTCGGGACCTGAACAGAGCAAAAGTGACGTACGTAAACTCGTTCACTTACAACATGCTGCAGAAACTGCCTATGCGACCGGTTAAACTGGCAGGCACTAGTTAAAATGAGAGGAAACGTACTCGAAAGGAATATGGCTGCTGAATGACATTCTGTTTCGGCTTTATATCTCGGCTTTGTCAGGGAAAGGATCCAAAGACGTTTTTTCATTCCAAATGTCTCCGTGGCCAACATAACGCCGTGTTGTGGGCCTGTTCTATGCCCTGTTATTGTAAATAAGACCACTTTCCTTTTAACGAGTTTTAATGTTTCCTTTTACGAGATGTAATTCAGGAAAAACTTGCAAGTTGTGAATCAAATTTCTGAAGTTTTTAAAAAAGTTGGTTTTCTACTAAAAGAAGTTTGATAAATACTCATTACTGGAGGCTCAATTCTGTTACTGTGGGATTTGAAATGTGCATTACACAGTGAAGTTCTATAATCATATTTTGTTTTAATTTAATGCACCTAATGACGTCAGCAACTACTATTACCAGGAATGATATAAGCTTTGTCGAACAGCAGGACGTGCAACTTTGTAAACGATGCCTTAATAAGCACCTTTCAACAAAGGCATCTTGCTTCCTTTGACATGAATTATTCCCCGTACATACACACCCACACATCCAACTTCCACTTACCCACCCACCCACCCAGCCACACACACACACACGCGCACACACACACACACACACACACACACGCACACACACACACACAGCAGAAACACGGAGAAATGTGTGTATGTATACATGCATGCGTATATGTCCATACACGTGTACACATGCTGGTGTTTCGTACGAAGTACATTATATTACAAACTTAACAGCGGGCATGACTTTCTGTATCAAGCAGCTGTGTCCCACAATTTTCACGTACACTGAGTACATATTCAGTAACCCTGTGATGTCAGCGCATCCCTCAATGGAAGGGTTATTTGTGGAAATCATAGATACAAATTAGAACTGTCAAAATTTCCCGTTGAAGTGTCACCAGTGTTTACATTAGGAGGGGTTACAGAAGAAAAGCCGTAACAATTGTAACCACATTTCAGTTGTTATTATCGATAGCCTTGCGAATTAAGATTGATTCAGTACATCTGGTAGGGAAACAAGCAACCAGCGTCAGTAACAAATTGCATGTCGAAGCATCGTGCTAAGGAAACACTTGTATAAACTTGACGCAGTTATCGGCTAAACTGTCACGCCGGTCTAGAACAAATGCACTTGATGCTATCCCGTAATGAAATGTGGGTTCAGTATCGGAACACCTGGTGCCCAAGGTAGGCCTGCTTCAACCTCATACGTCAGACGAAGACCTACCGCCAACAGAAAAGACGAGAAATTCCTGAATGTGTAAAGAAATACAGAGAAATGTTTCTTAAATAGAAATTTAAATTACAGTTTACAAGATTTTGTAGCGGACTGCATGGCAGTATGATTCTCTCCTTTTGTAAGTGGATGAAGGATGCATTATGTCTGTATTCTGTTACAGAATTAATGCAAAAGTAAATAGGCCAAGAATTAAAAATGATACAGATGCAAAATAAATGCACTGTATACAGTTGGATTCCTGCCCTCGGTGCGTGCACACCTACTTACCCCTGAATGTGAAGCCATAAAAGTCAACTGCACATGTTCACGTCAACTGTCTCGTAGCTGTTTTATGTATAACCAACTGTCTCCCTGATTATGACCCATTGGGGTAGAAACGTGTAGAAGCGTGTGATCTCAACAGCGAATATTAAAACATATTGTGCATTTAGTTGGTGTTTTTATAATTTTATGTGAATTAATGCACGGAAATGGAATATATCAAGGCCAATAATTATTTTACTTTGAGAACTTAACAACCAAAGCCATCCCTTATTTAGAATAATTATTATTACTGCATTCGTTTCCATGTTCTGATCTACATAAATGATAGGCCCTATCAGGAGAAAAAACTGTACCCGCACCGGCTGTCGCCATTATTTTAACATGCACAAATTTTCACCAGGAAAATGTTTTTCGTGGACAAACATGGCCCGATCATTATATGTTATTTCGATACGGGAACAGTCCTAAACGAAACGCGCATGTAAACGTTAATAACCAATTGGTTACATAAACGAATGCGCAGGCAAAGTAAATCCATTCATAGGCACAACGCTATGACTCACGGCGATGCTACAAAGACAGACGTTCAGGTTTGCTCGATCCGATCTATACAATGTGAAAGAAGCACAATGGAATTCTAGGCGAAACTAATGGGTCTGCATTAGCCTACCATTCTTTTTGTTTATTTAGCGATTATGTCAGTATCTAGACTATGTGACGTCGCTGGTAAATGAATATGGACACTGACGTGACGATTGCGGGAGGTTCGGCTCCACTGGCTTCGATTGGATTAGCGCGCCCCGCAGAATAAACCCAAACCCATTCGTGATCTCAGGGAGTGTACCTTAAAATAGGCCAAGGCCGCTGGCTCCTACAGCTTTTAAAATTAATTCAATAATCATGGCACATTCGACGCTACATAATCTCAGTCGCTGACAGGGTCATGATGTCAGCTATTAACGAAAAAACCTCAGAAATAATGCATAGGCCTGCTGTTTACGTATTTCATTTGTATCTGACACTCGAGTTAGAAATGTAAGGGAAAACAATTTCACGAAATCGGACGGTAAAAACAGTAGTACACAGATTATTTGCTATGATGGTACAAGTACGTCTATTGTAGAGACAAACATTTTGTGATAGAATAAAAGACACACTGCGCCTCGTTTTAACAAACAGTAGTACCTGTGTCAAAAAAATAAAACCAAAAGTAATAAAAATCAAATTTAAAATAAATTTATTTCTTCTGTGCAGAGCATTCAGAAGAGGTTTATATTACTGTTATTAGACAATCCAGAAATTGCGCCAATATATTTACTTTAAAAAGGCATTCAGCAGAAGTAATAAATGAAGCGAAAGGACTCGAAACGATACAAATTAATTCACTTTCTAACTCAATATTAAGTAAAAATTTGTAATCCGCAAACTGTTTAATCATATGTTTTACAATTAATTTATACCTTACTTACAGTAAGATTGGTAGTACTTTACGTTTACTTTATGTTTCAGTTTTATTCAAATCCGTTCCTGTAAAGACCATTTCTTGCAGTGCAGAGTGACAAAGAGGCAGACCGCCGCGAGAGGCACAGCAGCGCAGATTAAAGCCGCCGTATTATTACAAAGCTCACCTACTAATTACAGGCGCATTTTTATAGCACCCCATGCGCTTGACGGGTTCATTCATTGCTTCGCTATCCGTAATCTTCCAGCCATTTATTTACTTACTTATCTAACCCTTTAAAGCCTCGTGGTTACTATACGTATTGCCAGGTTTAGCACGGAAAACTCTGCAATTTCCCCCATAAGTTACGTGTTCAATATGAATTTTAAAACAGACACCCGTTTACTTATAATGCGGTAGCCAATTGGTCTTTCTAATCGAAGCGCACAGTGTTCTCCGTGAAGTACGAGCTGAATAAAATGTACGTTATTTTAAGTCTTCTGAGGTTTAATAAGTCATCTATTGAACAGTAACTATAAGAATCGTAACACGAGAAAGAATGTCGATAAAGGTATCTGTTAATTATAACACATGTCCAAGTTTGACATTTTCGGGGAAGGTGGTTAGCATAGGAATGAAGCGTATTTATGCCACATGTTCAAGTAATATACAAGGAGAATTATCCATGGCATCCACACTTACAAGATTTCTATACTTCTATAGCTCACAGAGAAATCAGCAGCCTATATGGTTTACGAACAGTTTACGATTCCGTTCGTCCGCGATATCACGCTCCGTCAATGGGTAATCGGATCCTGACGTTTCGAGGGAAGGTAGTGTCCTCATCTCCAAGGTCAGGTAGACCCTAGAACTCTTCTAGAACGTACAGATAACGCATTTACACAGCGTCATATAGTTGAAGAAAGGGAACCTCAGCTACATAGCAGTGAAAACTTCAAAACTCGTATAGGAACACGCATCATGTTGTACGTTCAAAGTTCATAAATAAAATAATAATAATAATAGTAATAATAAACAAATTTATATCCGAGCGTAGCGATTCAACCCCACACGTGACTCTTCGCTTCTTCCAGATGGAGGAAACAACGGCAACTTCTTTGACACATGTGTCGTGCATGTAGCCTAATCGTTGTTATAAAGGCGGACTGTCGTAAGGACAACTGAGATTTCGGCGACGACAGATACGAGCACTCTGCCTGTACTAATTGACACTTGAGATATATACGATCCCGGTACCTCCGTGATAAAAGGCACCAGTGTTAATCACTCAACGGCCACGCTCTACTTAACTACACGTATTCCGAGGAATATATAAAACTTCTGAATTCTGTGCCCGTTGTGTTCAGCTGGTTTAATTTAATAACATAATGTCAAAAGGTGCAGCAGCTAATCAGAGAGTTCAAACCCAGAAGGCGTCAGCAGTTTAGCTTCAGAATATTAATAAACCTCTTCCTATGCATATGCAATTACCTTTAAGACCAGAACCTTTACCAAACATAGTGAGAGGCAATATTTTAATATAATGAGTAAAATCACGACTGGCTCAATTCATGTAAGACAGGAAGTTCTTAGGAGGACATTGCCTACGAAGATAACTGCCTTCTGGAATGTACTTTTGTGTATTCTGGCAAGGGGCGGAACCTGTTGTGAATGTACACTTTTAAGATAGAAGATAAATGCAGTAGGTTACTCCAAAACTTCCGTAAATTCCTTCCAGACTACACGGCGTTACATCCAGAAGAGAGTATTTTAGGTCTAAATTAAGTTACAACATTCAATGCTTTCGGAACCTTAATACTGTTGATTCCAAGATAGAAAGTACAATTAATCTGTTTATCTCTCCATCTCAATCTTCTTCCATTCTACAGCAGCAATTTTGTAACGTGAATCCGCAACTGCACTATAGTTTAACAAACAAGAATTTGCACGTTGGGTTTAATGGTTGGCATGAATGTGATTGCTCGCCCTGGGTCTGGAATTTCCTACTTAGAAAAAGGACAATAATGCCTAGAGGGTGACAGAAATCTGTTTTTCGGCTTACCTTACGAAAAACATTGGCATTTCAAAGGTAGTTCTTTGGGGTTTACATGATTTGGAGAGTGTTAGGTCTAAACATACAATTATTCTTTTGTTCTGTTTAGGCATCGTTATTGATACTGCAGACCTGCACTAACTGCAAATGTAACCAACGACTTAGTAACTAGACAGACTTAACTTCGTCTGTGCTTGTGTACAGCGAGAACGAGTGCACAGTAAACAAACCCAAGAGGTATGTGTTAACTAACTCGTTATGTGCATTTTGCGCATTGCTATAAAATATAAGAAAGTAAAATTAAAAATGTGGTAATTTCGTTATGATTTAGGAAAATGCAATCATAAATTACTTAGGAATGTGCCGTATGCTTTAAAAAATTATTATAAACGCTATAAAATCAAGTGCAATGAAAAGGGTGGGACATGCATAGGCACGCCAGAAATGAGAAATGCTTATAAAATACCAGATAGAAAATATGAAGCGGAAAGGCTGGTTACGCATAGATGAGAAGATAAAACGTAACATTGAAAAGGGCCTTCAGCGAAGATATGGAGTGGATTCATCTGGCTCAGGCTAGTTCATTGGCAGGATCTTGTGACTGCCGGTACTAATCTTCCGCTGCACAGAGACAGCCACGCACAAGTAATGTTCATACGTAATGATTCTTTCTTTCTTTCTTTCTTTCTTTCTGTGATTTGATGCAACCGTCCAGAAATTTCCTGTTTAAATCGGAATAATTACTTTCTGTGGGGTCTGAAGTTATTCTAGCACAACTAATTGTCACGGTATACTCTAAACGGATGACATGTCAAGACCCAGGTCCATTCCCAGACCAGTCCACGAGTATTTGTGGTGAACAAAGCGGCACTGCCACGGGGTTTTCGCAGAGCACTTTGGTGTTCTTCTGTAAGCATTATTTCACTGCTCCCTGCAAATTCATATTTCTTGGCACGAGTTTAAAAATTCGGTCCGGTATAAATGTGACTCTTGCTTTCGAAACCATTCACGAACAGATATTTCCACTTCCTCATAACTGCGGAATCGGTGACCGCCCATATTTTGCTTCAGCGACACAAACAAATCACAACTCGACGGGGAATGGTCACGAATACTGGGTGAAGGGTGCAGACGTTCCCAGTGATATGACTGCAACAAACTCTGTGTCCGAAGTCCGCTTTTTGGGGATTACATTGTCATGCTGAAGGATCAAACCTCGCGACACATCCCCCACATCTCTCCCCGTGAACAGCCTATAGCAATCGTCGCAGGGTGTCGCAGCAGGGGTTTGCGTTGAGTGTTGTGTCATGAGGCATAAATTCAACGTGGATGATTCTTTCTGCATCCCTGAATATAATGCCATAACTGTCAAGCCAGCAGACGTACACACTTCGAAAATTTTGGCTTTCGGAAACGTGAGGTATTACAACTGCGATCTAGAATGTTTTCTTTGAAGAGCGAAGTGATGCACCTACCGCCCATTGCCTGTCATTATGGATTCCAGGATCTACTTTCCTGGTTGAAGATGTGAAGCAGTGTTCTGGACGCATCCATTATATTTTAATCATCCGTAACACATCTTTGTACCCAGCAGGCACGCACTTCGTGGTATGCCCTTTCTTCATGGACAGTGTTGCGTGAGTTCCGATGGACAACACTAAAGCAGCGGATAAATCTCGAACTCTGACTGGTCAGTTTTGTAAGATCAGTTCCTCCAAACGTGCTGCGTTAACATCCATCCTTGATGTGTTTGGTCGACCCGTTTAATAACCATGGGTGACACTCAGACTAAATTCGAACACTTTGTAGCACATTTGGATATGCTGTAGTGTCAATAGGCCATCTGCACATACCTACATAAACTGGCCATGAATTTAGAGAGGTAGAAAACATGTTCCCCCAATAAAAACCAACTTAAACTAGAAAACACTTGGCGCGACCAAATTTCCAGCGTCTTTGTCACTGCATATAAATTGTCCTGAATAGCATCTGACTGACTCTTGCGCCATATGTAGCACGCTACCCCTGCAACGAGTGCCACATCCCACCGTAAAATAAAATGCCTGTTTTAACATGAACGTTACAGGCTGGGGAACCTTACTAATGAACATGCCGCCCATATGCCTTCGGAATTTGTTTTCGCACAGTCCTTCAGTTTCATGTAAAGCCCAGTTTAGTAAATGTGATCTAAGTAATATCAGTATTTGTATTAGTATCAATAGCAGTATTAGTAGTAGTAGTAGTAGTAGTAGTAGTAGTAGTAGTAGTAGCAATAGTAGTAGTAGTAGTAGTAGTAGTAACCATCATCATCATCATCATCATCATCATAATCATCAACAACCACAACAACAACCAAGCTGTCACTGTCCTTTTCGAGTCAGAAGAAATATTCCCATGTGCTAGGACATCCCTATTTGGATACATAAGCATTTCTCTATCTCTTTTTTACCTTTCTTCAAGGTTAAATAATTCCTTTGTCCTTAAGTTTAGATCAAAGAACGCCATGCCCTGAAATGCATCTTGAAAACCTTCCGCTGTTCCAATCCTTCTTCCATGAGCTTTATGTAAAACTCGGGTTTCTCACCCGTACATCTACTTATATTCCTACGTATAAGCAAACTAATAAACCTAAAACAATTCGATTCCTTTTAATTATTTACGAACCATATTTTGCTGTTATTTACTAACTTGATGTGTTTTGCTCTTTGTAAAAAAAAAAAAGAGTTGTCCGGAGTCCCATGTCCGAGTCACTACTTGAGATCAACGTCTGTGACTTTGATACCCCTGCTGGTACAAATACATGAAGATGTGAAAGCAAAAAACGTGAACTAGACAAGGAAAGATTCTATGTATCGCTAGAGAAAGAGGTACGACCATGTGGATGGAGTTGTGTGAGAGATACGGCGTGAGAAACATCGCAGCCGTGCTGGGGTTTGCGTCTCTCTCTCTCACCCCTACTCACCACAACCCTCGCAATTCCAACCCCCGCAAACAAGGATATAGAAAATATAAATGTAGCCACGGCAGTATGGTCTTCGTCACGAAATCCGTCAATCTTAGATAGCTGTCACGGTTGTCCAACGTCGAAATATTCCACAACGCCGGACGACATCCATCTCGAAGTATCCCACCCGCGTAGACATCAGATAAATATTACACGGACAACGAATCTCCCTTCCAAACAAGGTAGTATTTCTTGTTTATTTATGTGTTACTTATGTAGAATGGGTATTGTTGTGAAGGCGAGTTTATGTTTCACAATATATTCATTCATCGATCATACTTTAGCTGCCGCATGATAGGTGAACTGTATAGGTTAAACGAGAATGCAAACAGAAGAAAATACCTACGTCACAGTTAGTGTACAACAGTACAGTACGCACTTAAGATTTTATAATTTTATTACTGTATTCTTCCTGAAAATTCATTGGACAAAACCTTGTCCAATACTTTCACAAGTCCTGTCTTCTTCGCCGTTCTCCTCTTTTTCCGACATACATATTCCGTTATACCAGAGTTTGCTTTTGACTTAGAAATACACATGGCAGAGCATATAAAGCGCCAATTCACAGTTGTGACAGGATTCGTGTATTCATTACAAGCTAGACTTCTAAGTAAAATAAACTGAAAACTAATTTATTACTGAACACGTTAAAAGAACTGCTATCACGCACGCTGCCAACTGTCACAATATTCAAAGGAATTTCTGTCCACAACAACAATTAGCAATTATCCTATATTTCAAAACGTTTTTATAATTAGTAGCATTAAAAATGCCGTTAAAGACTTTTACTTAATGCTTCTAACTAAGCGCATTTTGAAACTCGTGTTTGACACGAAGTTTTAATGTACTTCTTAAACAATACGAAGAATTTAATGTGTTCCACGTCCGTGCACTATATTATACAAAAACACTAATCACCAACAAATGCACAAAGAGTTTTATCATCAATCGTAACACACTGCTACATGTTTCGACCCTGCTGGGTCATCTTCAGGGAGAACTTTTTTGTTATCGTTACACTAAGGTTGCACTTTACAGTTGAGTGAGAATGTGCTGTTGACTGTGTACTGCGTTGTTTTTGGAGTCAACAGCACATTCTCACTCAACTATAAAGTGCAACCTTAGTGTAACAATAACAAAAAGTTCTGCCTGAAGATGACCCAGCAGGGTTGAAACATGTAGGAGTGTGTTACAATTGATGATAAAACTCTCTTTGTGCATTTGTTGGTGATTAGTGTTTTTGTAATACGAAGAATGTTATAGATTTTTAAATGGCACAAAATCTTGGCGCATTGCCAGCAACAGGCACTTCTTACTTCTAGTGCACCATGTTATATAAACGTAACAATATGGCACCCCGCTTCTTCTTTTTGTCTCTTTCTTGCCTCGGTGCAGCAGAGATAGGGGTCTTGTAAATGCAAAATATATCGCTTTATGAATTAAGAGGCATTTAGTTTCGTAGCGACTAACATCGATGGACATCGATAAATTTATGTATCAAAATTCGTGCGGTCTCCCAGCAACGACGCGGCGTACAGGACAGAACAAAACGGTGAAGACAAAAACGTTATGTGTTATAGGATAAGAAGCTCTTTTGCTCCAAGTTTATCGCTAAATCTAGGGAGAATTTTCAATATGCCGGCGAGGAGAGTTACGACACTTACGTTGGAGAACGTGTTTTAACTAACAAGTTCACGAAGCGAAACTTTGTGCACTGAAAGTAAGAACAGAATATTTTACGTTTCCAAAGATGTAGAATGGTGTAGCAATCTGTGAGTAAGCCTTGCAGACAAGAATGTGAAAGATGCGAAGGGCAACCGCAAATTAAAAGGCGCAGAACAGAAATTCTGCTACATAAACAAACGTCAGAATGGCATTGAGCAAATGCTTGTTTAAAAAAATAGAAGTGGATTTACACAAATAAAATATAAATCCAATTTGAGGCTGAATATTTCAAGAGCACACAGACTGATTTTCCACAATTCAAGCAAACAAGTTCTATTCTTTAGAACAAAATATTAAGGCATTCTGCTTTGAGACACCCTTGAACACATTAATCTGTAAGTGAAGACAAACACTCCGAATTACTTGCTGTTGGCATCGTGCACCTCAGGACTAGAAGTTACAAGTTTCAATACAAACAGTAGACAATATAACAGTAGACAATATAGGCTTACATATTCATAAATTTAAAAATAATTTCAAACTTACTCCTGTTATTAAAAAGATAAAATCAAGGCCACGAAAGTCCAGAGAGGGAGTAGAGGTATAGCTCTACTCTTTCTTTAACATCGGCGCTAGATGGGGGTGGATGGTCAAGGCGACTCATCGGCCACTTTACACCCGGGAAAGAGACCCGGTACCGATTTTACAGTAGGCTGAGTGGGCCCTAGGGACGGTCTGGAAGGGTGCAGAAAATCTCACCCCCACCGGCATTCGATCCCCAGACCTTCTGTCCCGTATCGAGTCGATACACCGACTACGATATCCCGGCCCACGGGCATACTATTTTCACTAATAAATAATGGTATGTCAGCACCATGCAATTTATGTTAAAAAACTGCCTTAAAACAAACTGTCTCCTTTTACAGATCTAACGCCTTACAAAAATCCAAATACTTGTGGCAAAGGGTGTTACTGTCGCTTCCCACTTCACAAGGTCACATGACTTCAATATTTGCATCCCAAAGACGGAGGAGGAGTTGAAAAATACCAAGATGTTGTGGCATCCCACAGAATTCAATAAAAGAAAGTAGAGAACAAAACTGCGAGTCACTACCTTGAAGTATTTACAAATGCGGAGTATAAAGTGAACAAGAACCTACTTCTTCTACACTCCTTTCGCATTAAACAGCCTCCCACGTTTGGATGAAAGCAAGCAGAAAATTAATCGTTCATTCATACAATTATCAGCGCTACTGCACATCGCATGACAACGAATATACTGAAATTAAGTTGGACATATTCAACCCCGAAGGCTGTTTAAGGTTGCATTCCGTACCTCATTCTGCTTCTGTCCACCATACATCATGTGCCGTCGACTATGTACACAGTTTTGACAGAACATGTCAGTTTATGTGGCTGCGTACGTAAACACGGTACTGAATACTCGATCAATTATGACACTGTACATATCAAACAATCATCATGATTTACGATCGAGATAGCTATAAACAAGCCTTCCTCGTACATAAAATTTAGAATTCTATATCTCCCACTGAATTAATTGTTTTTTAAAATATGTATGTAATATAAACTTGAAATGTTTGTTAATGTAATGGCAAATATCAGAAAGGAGGGTTATTTGCCAGACATTTTCTAAATTCCAAGCAGCTCATACGGGACAGACTGTAACATTTCGAAGTTATGCGAGATTTGGGGTTCTCACAGAGGTGCTGCCGAGGATTGAGGCCGTAGGGGACGTGACGCCGTGTTGATGGGTTAATGGTTCACGAGGTTTCGAAAAAACATAGTGCTTTAAACTTCAGAATTCAAGCAGTCTCAAAAGAATCTTGAAC
Organism: Coptotermes formosanus; assembly: GCA_013340265.1. NCBI lineage: Eukaryota > Metazoa > Arthropoda > Insecta > Blattodea > Rhinotermitidae > Coptotermes > Coptotermes formosanus. The sequence continues at coordinate 453,184 of BLKM01009030.1, read as the reverse complement.
TGCTTGATCCTTGAAGGTAAAGGCACTACATTCGTCCAAAACGTCATGCGCCTGTCTCCCACGTCACATTCCAGAGACTCGAGTGCAAAGTAAAAAATGCTTTTACAACTGAATTGGGGAACTGATTGTTACCATTCGGATCGGAATACTTTCGCACTCCGGACCCTCGTCTCAAAACCTATAAATTAAAATGCTGAATTACAATTTTACGTGTTATTTTGCAAGAATATGGAGATTGCTCTTCTGCACTATAGGAAGAAGAGATTGCGGCAGCTTTGGGAACACAGAACTGAAGCCACAGGGGCATGCATTCTGAGGAATTCATGACTTGTACTGTCATCAGGTATTATTTAGGTGACAACATCACAGATGTTAATACTGGACGCATATGTGGCCAAGTATGCAGGAGGTGGCAATGTATAGGCCTATATAATGTTCTGCCTAAAAACGTAAAATAAATGGAAAATTCGGGAGACACAGGCCTAGGAAAAATGATGATATTAAAATACATCTTAAATAAATAAGGTCTGGGAGTGTGAATTGCATTGTTGTCGCAGGGAATACGGTGCAGTTGTGGAAACCAATAAATCCAGCAATGAACTGCCGGGTTCTTTAGACGAATGGATTTCTTGGCTATGGCGTAGCCGATCAACTTCCTATTCCACGGAGCTAACCCATTTATTTGCTTATTGGGGTAAACTTGAAGGAATCTGGCGATGTTTTGCACCAATATTCTGTCCCTTCACCAGCATTACACAATTAGGCCTATGGTTGCGGTGTTTTATTGACTATAAACACTGTCCAGATCTTCAGAAAGGCACATAAGTTATTTCTCGTGCGGTGGAATTTTTCTCTTCGCCACTCTACAGCACCGACTTTAGTTAAGAAAGTCAGGCATTTCTTTGTTCACCGAACTCGTATACTTTACAATAGACGTCCTAAGCCTATTGCATTATAAGGCCCAGTAGTTTATTCAATTAAGTCTTGTTTACTGCCTGATTTAGAACAGAGGATTAACCAACCCTGACACTGCAAGATAATTTCCTAAAATGTGATTTTGCAGAATATTGCGTTGTGCGATACTAGCTACTTTTGGGGAGTTCTTTAGTAGAAAGATCACCTATACTGATACATAGAAAAAAAAAGAGAGTTCTAGGAGTAGATGGGAGGATAATATTAAAATGGACTTGCAAGAAGGCAAAGTATCTGTGGGACTGAATCAATGTCAGGACCCGTACCAGGCTCTTCTGAACACGGTTATGAACCAGCGAGTTGCATAAAAGGATGGAATGTCTCAATTCTTAAAAAGCGTCTCGGCTTCTCAAGAAGAACTCTGTTCCGTCGAACTGGTGTTTCTATTGTGGCAAGATGATAAATGGTGAAAAGCGAACTTTTCTCACTCCCAGCTGAAGTGTGAGCAGATTTCATCATCTTTACTGTTCAAAAGCACAATACACCCAGGTACAAGCAGCTATCAGACATTCGTCACGGAACTGTCTCACTACTGCAGTTCGTGAAGACTTAAATATGCGGATCTTCTAACCGTTTAACGCCCACTCGTAACTGCATGTACCACGCGCTATAATGTTAAGACACGATGCATTTCGTCACACAGTGTAGGCTGTTCATTAGTTTTCTACGACTGCCAGAAGGAGTTCGGATAGCGCAGTTGGCATATAGTGACCAAGCAACGGACTGGATAACCGAGGAGCCGTAGTTTGATTCCCGGCAGGGGTAAGTGGTTTATCTCTTCTCTAAAGCCTCCATACCGGGTCTGGGACTCACCCAGCCTCCTATGCAATGAGTACGAAGGATGTTCCCCGGAGACACAGCGGCCAGGATGTGAAATTGGACACCCATACCAACTAGGGTAGAGGCTAAGAATGAGTGGAGCTGTAACTACAGTCCCGCATGCCTTTATGACAAGCGTAAAGACAAACTGACTGTACTTATATTTCTCACAATAAATACAGTCGAACTCAGTTATAACGTCATTAGAGGGACTGAATATTTTGTGGCGTTATAAATGAGTGTCGTTGTAACCGGAGTATAATGTTACGGTTGGCAGTGATGAATTAATTTGTACTACAGAATATCTGGCTCTATAGGCGAGGCACCGTTTTTGACTTTATATCATCGATATGAAATTTCCCACGTAATTGATCGTCATATAACACTATATAACACACTGCAATGTAAAATACTGATAACATGAAAGATGTCCGTGTGCTTACACACCACGCCGTGTTGAGGAGTGAAGGTAAAACCCTATACATTACTACTCCGTAAAGGATTTGTGAAGCAGCTTCACGTTCCGACAAATTTGTGAAGCAGCTTCACGTTCCGACAAATTTGTCTCCGAAAAACTCCTATTCATTAAACTGGGAAGCAAAAAGTCTCGGAGATGGTTTGCACGGTGAGTTTTTTTCCACTGTGGACATTGGTAATTGGTTTTGCTATACATTGATAACAAATATAATTACGTTATATCCAGGTGTCATAAATTTATTCCCAGCAAAATGGAACGAAAAATTGGAAAAGTAAATTGCTCGTACCCTGTGAACTACTTTATATAATTATTTGTAGCGTAAAACTAATCAGTGTGTGTCCTCCAAGCTTATCAGTTCCATATCTATCAGACCAAAGGCTCAGAGCTACAATAATATAATTCCTTACAACATGATTAAGGACTTACCGCAGCGCGTTCGTCACAACAAATCCGTCGACCACCTAATTCTTCGGCAGCCCATAGTCACACATCTGGCCAAGAGAGTCCTCTTCCCACTTTTATGGAACACGCATATACTGTTTACAAGTGTCCGAAAATGGAAACCATGTTGGCCCAGACTTACAGCTTAGTGATTAGTAAGACAATACTCCTTCAGCAGATTAACAAAATCCTCGCCCAATTAATAAAAGACCATAGCCAGTTTAATCCCGCCCGCGTTCTCACAAACAGCTTCTTTACTATGCATTTTATTGCTGGCCTTCAACCTAGGTCCGGTTTTAGTTCAAAATAATACGTACGGAACACACTGTGAACTGTGTTTTAACTAGAAGCAGTAAACTGAAAAATATTTTTTAAAATTGAATTTGGAGTTCGTACATCATAGCAGAAAAAATCGGACTTCATTGTGAACACCAAACAGTTAGTGGCGTCCAGAGAAACAATCCCTGTTGATTCTGAGGAACATAGTATACACATACATACATTCTGGGGCAAAATGCCGTAAAAACTGCAAAATATATTTTTAATGTTAAGGCAAGCAGTGCATATAGTAACCAACCTTCTTTAAAGGGTTAATAGGCAGTAAACAGCAAAGTCGATAAATTTGGAATAAGATTATAGGTGGATTATATGCTTGTATTTTTGTTAACACCCTAAACCCGCATTCGCAATTTTCGCGTGACAGACATCCGACTTGCCTGCCATCTACAGTGAGGGCAATTTATACGGACCTTTCCACTTTGCACACCCAGATCAGGCTACAAAACCACCGACCGACGATCCGCTCGCTTTGACCACTTCTGCTCATAAAAGACCGTCACGGCTTTGGGCAGAATCCTCAAGCAATCCCGAACGACTAAAACTATTTAATAAACGATAATACTACACGGTCCGTCATCCAGCATGTCTTTTCGTCTCTTGCCTTTCTACTAAGAGTAGCATTGTGCATAAAAATGACACAGATCAGTAAGGAAGATTCATATATCCTGACATATGACGCCGTGTAGACTGGTAGACATTTAGCGAAGTTGTCTAGGAGTTTGCTGCCTTCATCTTCAGAGTAGTAAGTCTGAAAAGACTACCCTGAAGACAGAGGAATCAAGCACCTGCAAACCTGGGTAACTGCAAAGCATGTACATGGTGCCGTACAAGAAAACTTGAGGCTTCAACAACACCGGTTTGAGAACCCCATATCTCCTACAGACAAAGGATTTTGCCAAATTACATCTCTCGGGATGTTTATGACACCGCAAGTTCATCTGTGGGTTGTTCAGCGAACTGCAGCCAAGTCTCCTTCATGACATTGATGTAGTGAAAGTGCTTTCTTATAACATTAAGTTTCATTTTAATATTATCCTCCCAACTACGTCGAAGTTTCCAAAGTGGTGCAATTCCAGTGAAACTGTGTATATGGGAAGTATCTAAAATGCTTGGTCTCATTTCAATAATGAGTTCTTCACATCAAAACAAAGAAAAATTCATATAAACGTATGTCCAGAAATGAGTGGTTCTTGATTTTAAGTAAAATATTATAGTTAATAATAAATACCGTAAATATGTAACATTTTACATACAACTAACATAATACATTTACAACTCACATTCCCAATTTAATAACTGTTTGTCTCCTATTGTTTACAAAATCACAATTCAAACAAATATTCAAAATATCCTCCACCTGAACCAAGGGACAAACGGGCACATCTGATCATGGACTGGCGCACCGTTTCAAAGGTCCCGACGTCGTTGCAAGTGGTATTTAAGTGTCCTCACATATAGTAATCTAAAGGACTGAAGTCGAACGAACGTGGGTGCTCGCCTTGAAAACTGCTTACGGACGTATACTGATAGGAACCTTCTTCCTTGTTTTGGTGTAGGGAACTCATTCCTGAATTGTGTCGAAACATTTTAGATACACCCTTTATATCGCTCATTTCCCATGCACATGCTACACGCCACACGTTTGGTGGTCATAATAGTACTTACCTGTCGAGCTCCTTACTGCGCTGCGCAATAACAACTTCCCTCCTGTCGCTTCCTCTGTCATAAGCTTAATACAAAAATCAACACTTATTCGCGAACACAATACTTGCTTCCCTCCCGCTGACAGATAAATTTTTGCACCTCTATAAATTAACATATAATAAAGGTACGCTCGCTTTTAACTAGATGGATCTCAAACATATAGGCAGCTGGGCTGTGGACTGACTTCGGCTAGGTTTCAGGATCGTTCTTGTGAACGCGTGTACATTCGGCGTCCATAAAGGGCTGGGGAATTCTTACCAGCTGATAATTAACCTACGAGTTTCTGATTGATTCTGGTCCACGAAATTATTGTGATCAAAAACTTCGGTCGTTGTGACTTCAGTTCTTTGCTTCATTGCACCAAGAAGACCAGAATAGATCCAGGCGGCAGGAGCTTGTGCGTTGTTGCTAAGTCACACAAAGGATGGGTATGGCAGATGGTTAGGGCGGGCGTTAAAATAGCAGGAAAAAAAACGGCCCATAGATCAAGAATAATAAGGGAATTTCTATTAAAATATAAAGGGAAGAGACCTACGGGAAGATCAACAGAAAGATGGTCCAGCCAGATACTGTAAGATATCAGAGAGGGAGAACAAGTGTCGAGAGTAAGGCAGAAGACACTTGCATATTTACCGTCCATCTACTCCCGCAAAACGGAAATGATGACAAGAGGGGAGGAGAAGACTCAGCCTGACTCCAGTAGGCGACTTCTGTTCGAAGAGAGCCAATATATTTTTAACCGGTAGTACTAAAACGTTACCGTACGTTGCCTCGCTGGCATGTTATATGACCCAGTTCTTATTTCATTCAAAACCCTATTACTGTTATTTAACTGTATTCGTCTCATTTATACAACATCCTTCTCTCTCTTCATTACACTTTTTCCACGTGTACGTCTGTTACTTCTTTTGAATTGGCCCACATTAGCATTAGAATGGAAAGCTAAAGGTGAATGTAAAGTTGTTCCTATGCAGGTCATAAAGGCATATGAGGCAAAGCAGATATACCTCCATGCATTATTAACCTGGGCACTACGTGGAGGTGAGTGGCTATGTTCGTGCTGCGGCCGCTCTATATCTGAGGAAATGGCTTTGGGTACCCAAAGAGTAGGCGGGTGGGATTCGGTGGAGCAAAGGAAACATTTCCTGCTGTTGTCAGGAATCGAACAAAAGTCCTTCGGCCGTCCAAAGAGAAGATTCATAAGTATACCAGCTACGATACCGCGGCTCTAATATCACTATGTGACAGAGTTAAAACAGATGTAAGGGACTGAAAATAATTAAATGAGCACTGGAAGAAAAGTACGCAACAACTGTCAGCACTGCAATGAAAGTTATCTGCCGTTTCATTTTATTTTCCTGGATAATAAAAGCAGATCGTGAGCTCAAATGCGATAAAATTCTTTCTTCATGGCAAGCGCCATTTAAGCACCAGAAATTCGCGAATTTATGACAGAGAAGAGACAGAATTTTATTTCACACATGACAGGGCTTCCTCGTGACCCAGTACGCTCACACACAGGAAGCTAAATATGGAGTTCGCGGCACATTAGGAATTAATGTCACCTGCTGATAGTGGCAGCAAGTCTGTCTGCCGACAGTTTGCACGAAAGAAGTTGTTTTGATTTTACCATCTGTCTCTATTGTTTGCGTAGAATAACTCAGAAGGCAATGAAACCCCTTTCTTCACTCTTCAGAGTCATTACTTTCTACGTTTAATAAGAGCACATATAGGAGCAATTCACATTTATCGGCATCATAACTAGCACCTGTAACTGATTGAACAGCGTTATCAGTAACTCACACCATACAGCGTCGAACGACTGGACTGCAATCAATAAAGAAATGGAGAAGTTGTGGAAGAAAGCGATCGCAGTTAAATTTAATGACTTGTCTCGGCATACGAAAGGCTACCGGGTCTCTTTCCTGGGGTAAAACGCCCAGGTGGTGCCGTTGACCACCAAAACTCTCATAGTGCCGAGGATGGGTATGGGTAGAGCCATACATCTACCTCCCATCAGTGACTGCATGACATGTTACGGGACGGCCTTATATAAGAGTGAGGAAAAACACGAGAAATTCATCATATTCATTGCCCTATCCGAGGTCAGAATAAAGAACGTAACCAGTAAGTTAAAACTGTTACCGCTGGATCCAATTTTTTCGTTGACGTAATGATATGATATTGAACGACCTTCTAACAAATAGGAGATTATTCAATAAAATGCCAAAAGCTGTAGCAGTTGGAATTTAGGGTTAACGTATTGTTAAACGTATGCGTATGTCACTGTAATTTGAAATCTGGCATTTGCACGGAGTATTCTGATTGTGAATAGAATTCTTTCCCTCAGCACCTTCAGGCGAACGTAAGGCCAGTACTTTGTAATGTGACCCCAACATTAATTCGGCCCCAGTCCCTTCTTACCGAATGTGTCATTCAAGGTTGAATAACATCACCACCTGATAACGTGTTATTGAATAAACTGGGAAAAATTCAGAGACTCAGATGGTATTCATGAAATTTAGCTGTAGAGACAGGACATGGGTGGCGCCAGTCGCTGTGACAATCTTTGAAATTCTGGTTATTACTTCAAACTGACTTACATAAATCTGTTCTATAGCGTTTACACATATACCTACGTCACACATAACATCCGGGGTCCGTCCATACCGTGGGAGGGGGGGAGGGAGGCTCTTTCCCTGGGAGTCAAGTGGCCGAGCCTTGAAGATGACCACTTACATCCATTTATTGCCGAGACTAAGAATGAGTGAAGCTAAACCTCCATTGCCCATATGGCTTCATGGCGTGCAGAGAGAAAAACTATCTTTTCATTTACGTTTGATCACATATAATAACGGCCTGCAGAATGCGCTAACCCATTTAGCTGTAGATGAATAGTACAGATCCTCCGAAAATTTCCACGGGAAAGTTCGCCAACTTACATACATAGCTACGATTTCCACATGTAAACCTTCCACTGACGCAGTTTGTACGAAAGTCAGCCAGAAAATAAATTTACACGGCATGTACTTTCGCAACTAAAAGCCTCAGAATATCCCGCATAGTGTCCTAATCTGCTTCCAGCGCTGAAGCAAAATCTTGGCGGGCACAAATTTAAATGTGTTTCTGTGATCGAAAGAGCTGTCACTCGATAGCTGATCACACAGGGGCCAGACTACTAACAACAGAGAACAGAAAGAGCTGTCACTCGATAGCTGATCACACAGGGCCCAGACTACTAACAACAGAGAACAGAAAAGCTCCTCCCAAGGTATCATAAATACTTCAGTTTTGGCAAATACAGTAGGGAAGCGTGGTGGTATGGTACTAGAATGAAATCTGAACCATTCTTATTAGATAATTTTAACTGTATTCGTGCTGATGGAATGTTTTCTATCAAGTGACGCTTTAAGGACGACCAGCTGTTACCGTATATACTGTACTACCCCGTTTAACATTAAAAAATTCTAAATTCTGCCCATACAATACATTTCAGTGATTAGTATGGTTCTCTGAAGAAAGGGCGGCTTTTACGCACACAGTGTTACCTGAATGGCTTTATAACCGAGACGTAGAGTGTTTACTGCGCGGTACGAATTTAATCTTTATTTATATATATATATTTCAGGTTAATTTTCGTCTTTCAAAGTTTGACTGTAGTTTTTCTATCAACAGTACGCAAACTATTTTATTTAAATGTCATTTTTATTTAATGCCACCTATGTTTCGACTTACCATTCAAACATCAGGAGCATCCAATCACAGTGTAGGTTTTCGAAGCCTTCAAAATCAATTTCATCAGTATCACAATGCTACTCATACTTCAATTTTACCGTAAAGTGGAACGCTTGGTGAATATTTCATGCATTTAAAACACCATAAAGAGTTATCTTACAGCGTAACTTGTACAACTTTTTTTGTCATCTTCTCGTTACAGACACTTTGAAAGAAAGCAGTAATTTCCAGAACCGTATATGACGAAAACCACAGAAGAAACTCGTGTATGCAGTACATACTATACAAAAAGGGGCAATTGTTGGGGACGATATAGCAGACTGGAATATAAGGCGTATGAGGATATTATCGTTTATGGTAAATAATATAACAAAAACCCAACGAACATTTAGAAGTATTTGGAAGTATAATTTCATTCATAGATCGCATACCGTGGTTGAGCTGCATCTAAAGTGACTTGCGTAGTGAAATTAATATCAAGAAATACTACTACATGTCACCACCCGGCCACTAAAAGGGTGTGGTTCCTCGGTGAAAACTCTTTGCAAAACTTTCAGTTTTGTACGAATAATCGGTCTTCAGCGGAACGGAAAAATATTACCCTACAGTTTCCCTCTATAGTCTCACATCATTCGCAGATGATACAAAGAGAATCCTGAAAATGCAGCTCGCATTTTCTGTCCAACCAACAGGCTTGTGGCTACATGCAAAACAATTAAAACATGCAGTCCAATACGCTAGAATGAAGTCCTGTGAAATGCACGTAGCTTCAAGCCCAGACGCCCAAATATCCATCTATTTAAATGAATAACACATTTATGAGTCTTACGAAATGGAATCGAATGTATAATAAATACACAGGAAGACGCAAGCTGTACTAGAACTCCGGGTCCTGAGGGAAATTACATCGGCGGTTGAAATTACTGCGTGCGCAGTTTCGCTTCCCGATTGACATTTGCAGCTGGAGATGAACGCTATAAGAGATGTTAAACTAGAAATGCCGTGACTTACACATAAAGCTGACAGATCAAGCATCAACTTATGTGACAGAAGGACAGACATGTCTCAATGAATGGTGTCCTGGCAACACCGTTATTAAATTGTGTTAACGCTGAGGTTATCACTGCGGTGACGATGAAGAATACCGGTTACTGGAAAGTGACGCCGTGTAATCTGATAGAAATTAACAGACGTTTGGGAGGAAAATGTTATCTTCTCTACCCTGAAGGTGGAGTCAGCATGTTTCTCCGAAAGTTTACTAAATTTCCATCAGACTACATGACTTCACATTTTAAAAGACCATATTCTTCGAATTATGTGAACTTACAAAGAAAGAAGGAACGAGAATGTTATATAGCAATCAGAACCTTTAAGTGCCGTGAAATAAATTTTTTAAGGTGATAGTAAACGTCTGTATAATTTAAAATTAAGGTGCGTTTGTTGCATCCTGGACTCTTCTCGGTTGTTACAGACTGCTATTACTATTATGAGGCTCTGTTATTATGGGTATTTGAAGTACATATATATATGTTGATTCTGTGTTAAATTTATCGGTCATTTGTAACGCCAAAAATTTACTTGTCGAAATATTCTGAAATTGCTGACTTACAGACAATATTTCATACACTATTTTTATATTTTACGAATAATCATAATCTATCTACAGGCCAACTCTCCTATTACAATATTTAATCAATAAATATTAAACACTGCTGCTGCAGGTTTGTATTCTACTTAATTATGCATAATGTAAATCGCATGAAGAACAAAATGAATAACTGCATATAAAAGCAATACAAAAAAAAAGACTGTTGTTGGATTGTTACGTCACATCAAAACATATCGCTTTTATGTGGCGCCATATTACCTACTTATAGTCATGTAGACAGCAATAAATAGAGTCGAACTCGGTTATAACGTCATGAAAGGGACTGAATATTTTGTCTCGTTATAAACGAGTGTTGTTATAATCGAGGAGTATAATGTTATGGTTAACGGTGACGTAAAAACTGGTGCCACAGGAAATCTGACGCTATAGACGAGGTGTCGTATAAACTGATGTCGTTATAAATGGGTTCGACTGTATTAAGCTTATGTTTGTATTTTTTGCAGTAATTATCTGACAAACAGGTAATGAGGTAAAGTATAGGTTATTTTAATCCGATCTTAAACTTCAACTAGATCGAGGTATTTTAGTAAAAACCTCCAGCATGAAATCTCACAAAAATCCGTCCAGCGTCAGCCGAGCTGTTCCATGCGAACAGACAGGCGGATGGAGAGACATGTCGGAACTGAGAGTCACTTTGGAGACATGTGGCTCAAGAAAGACATCTGTGCCGTGCCTTGTGTACGAGTTAACGACACTTCCGGCTTCATAAAATAGAGGAATTATCGAATAGCCAAGTGATTATAGCTTTTCAAGAAGGAAGGACTCTGCTCCACCGAGTCATTAAGTTTATGTAAAACTATGCCACAATTAGGCCTATTACTGTCATTAAGCACCTTTTATCCGGAGGCCTAGACTGTTATCATATAAATGTTTTCCTTTGAATCAGCTACTGCTAATTCTGTCAGATTATTTGACTTCGTATTCCATCAGAATTTCATACGTAAAAATGGTTTTTAATGTGAATGTCCTACTTAGCTTCAACAAAGACTATTCCAATTCGAAGTCTGGAGAATAGCCCCGCAAAATCTTCTGAAAACCTTCTCAGCTCAGTCGGTAATATAATCCGCTTAATGAAAAATAAATCTATCTTTTGTTACAGCCACAGACGTCAAAAGAAAATTGAGAGAATATATTGGATTTGCGATACAGAAGATGGGTAACAGGAGAGGAAGCGTAGCCACTTTGCTAACGTCGGGAAATGTTTTCTACGTGCGTATTTTTTACTTTTTTGTCGCTTGTGACGCATGAACAAATGAACAATCATATTTATGTTTTTCGGTATAATATACAACAAATCCCCTAATTAGGAGAGGTTTGCCTTTCAAGAGTCTTTCGTAAGCCGCCTCTGCTGGAATAGGGATTATATTTTCCGTAACACAATGTTATAATTTGTGGTTTGATGCTGAAGCCAGCCCACACAAACCTGTTTAACCAACATTTAAGGTAAAATATAGGAATCTGACACGAAAAGTAAAATACTAATGTAAAGCAAGTAGTGACATGAGATGATGATAAAGATAACAGAAAGTAAACAGCGCAATGTTTGTTACTAGGCACAACATTCTATGTCCTCTTGCGCCACCGGGAAGACTTAGAAATTGATGAAAATGTACTAATAACAATATTAACATGGAAATTCTTGCCTCACTATAACAGATGAGATTAAAGGGGTGTGACAACCGTGCTGGGGAGAATTTTGTAATCCATCCTGAGGAAATAAGTGTATAGTGAAAAGAAAAATATAATTTTTCTATTTTAATTGTTCCATAACCGTGTGCTGAACAATTAGATAAGGTGACTATAAACAAAAAATGCACAAATGTTTATGAAAATATAGTATAAACGTTTATAATATGTTTATTTATATACATTTATTTATAACATTTTTTCTACACGTTCGTGCATTTGTTGGTCTTAGACACCACATGCAATTTTACAATCTGTAACATCACGATATGTGCACTTAACTAAATATTGTTAGATTTGTGAAATAAAAGAAAATGAGAAAGGGAAAGAGAACGAGCAGATGGGTAATATATCGTGAACTGGGAAAATAACAAACCCATACAAAATTTTTGTTGCCAAGTTTCCTGGGTTACTTCGGCGTAAATTGGTGGATAACAGACTTTATGTTAGAAGAGCAGGGTGTGAGAATGTGGTGGATCGCATTATTTCCGTTCAACATAGAAATCACGCAAAACTTAAATTTCATTTTCCAAACAGGACCGAAAATTTTTTGACCAACTCAGTAACTACGCAGTTCTTAAGAACTCTGCTCCAAGAAATCATTATTAAATTACAAATTCACTTTAGCTAAAATGAATACGCGCTTAACAGCAAAACCTGATTCAAGTGGCAACACATCTGGTTTGTATTCAGAGGCGCCTCTTCCGAATCACATGCGGGATATCAACCGCCGTCAATAATAGTTTTCGTTGTTTTACTCAGGCTGCAGTCAAATGCCAACACAGTATGATAAAGGGTTCCTACCATTTCCTTCCACATCCTATACGATAACCTATTACTCAGCGTCATCCTGTCACCAGAGGTTACTAGTCTGCTGGTGTCCGGTTCGTATAAACTCCTATAAACCTCACAGAAACCAGTTCTCCATTAGACCACTCAGTTAATAACGGTGTCGAGGAAAATAATCGGTACGTAATCTGAGAATCATAAGGAACGCAAAAATACCTTCACTAGGCAAAAATGGAGTTCAAATTACGGCGGGAGGTACACACAGTTATTACGGGTACGCCACGAGAAGGCAGGCGGCACTGCAGAGAGACAATGCGCATGTGCATTACACTTACTGAACACAATTCCTGTCTCGCAGTAATCATTTATGCCTTATTTCTTTCCCTTATAATGCAGGTAAGCCTTTTTTATCTTTAGGTGAAACATCTCCGTTGTGCTCCAGTAAAATATATGTATTCAAAAAACAACGTTATGCGCAACAAAATCTGCAAATTTACAAAAATGTAAATTTTGTTGTGCATGACGGTGGTTTGGAATATATATATATACGTATGAATAAATATATATATATATATATGAATATGTATTGGCAGCTAAGTCTACTGCTGTTTGCAGGAAGCAGGTTAGAGTAAAATTCCTTTTTGTGGCATTCTCATAATACTTGTAGAGTTTTAAAGGGTTAAATGAACCGTTGATTCCAAGGGCAGTAAGACTGCTGCGCGGTTTGTTACTTACTCTTCGTGAGCCTCATAGTCCTGGAACCCTCCTTGGCAGACAGCAGACCGTTACACGTGGCGTCCCCGGACTGGGCCACGTCATACGTGACGTGCTTTTCTTGCCCCTGTCCTTGACTTCGCTCATATACGAAACAGCGGTAGCGATCTTCGTTGCTGTGGACCATGGCGTGGTGCACCGTTCCCACCAAGTACCGCGTAGAGCCATCCTTCCACGATGCTAGGCACACAAGTTCTTCCACTGACAACAGGAAACGATAATTGTTAATACTGTGTTCTGTGTCCTGCTCAAAGTTTAGCGTTATTTAATGTGTTCCATGTCCGTGCACTATATCATACAAAAAACACTAATCACCAACAAATGCACAAAGAGAGTTTTTTTTATCATCAATCATAACACACTCCTACATGTTGATAAAAAAACTCTCTTTGTGCATTTGTTGGTGATTAGTGTTTTTTAGCGTTATGTTTAATAGTTTCCACATACAGACACACATACACAGACATTTCATTATAGCCACAACCGTCACAGTAAATAAACGAAAATATGTGACGATGTGGACTCCTTCGACAGCTAAATATGCGTATTAACATCTTAGTGAAATTTGACAGCTCAAGGTGTACAAACTGTATTCCAGTAATCAACAACTGAAGGGTTTAACACAACGACTTCAAAAACATATCTATATAGATACTAAAACTATGAGATGTCCACAAGTTTAATTTAATTCATGACGTGTTGTAAAGTACGTAATTAAGTAATTATATATAATTACATAGTGGTATACACACACACACACACACACACACACACACACACACACACACACACAAAACACATCATTATGAAGAGGTCAGTCATTGAACGACACGTTTCAGTACATTACATAGGCCAGCTAGGGGTGGAGACAAATTAGTGACCGTGTGAAAACATTTATTCGGAAAAGTGTGTATCAGTGATTGGACTGCGGCCTTTACCTATGAAATTAAAGCCAATTAAGGCAAAGAGAATAAAATTAAACTACAGCATAATCCAACAACATATAGCGTTAAACGTTTTCAAAACACACCTGTTTATGACAAGATCGGATTTGTTCCTTCTGTAAGCTAACTCTATTTCTGATGCATGGGATTTTCCTGCTTGAAGGTTCAAATGAGATAGTGGTAAGTAGACATATGATGGTCTAATAGATAACAAATGCGAGAAATATTCGATAATGCAGTTTTTAGTGACATATATCAGCTGTATTGAATACAACAAGCAGTCTGCGTGTGTTGTATCTTTACCGGATTTCTCCTTTCCTTCAGATATAAAATTTTTTCAATGCCTAAGGTTGCAATTAAGCAGAAAGAGCTGGTCAAAGCACTGGTTGGTCGGTCTTGTTTCATTCAACTAACATTCTAAGAAACAACTTTGTTACTTTCCTTTGAAGCAAGAAAAATCTGTGAAGTATGCATAAACAAAACCTTCTGTGTAAAAGGAGCAGCGTCCGTAGGCTATATATACATATATAATTTCATGAGTAAAATTGTAATCTTACTGAACAAACTGGTATAGGTGCCCCTTCACCTTTACCGTATAACTCACATCTATTTAATCTTTAATTCATGGAATAATCTGTTACTTTTGATATAGTTATTGGCACGTAAATATTATTTTTTCTTTCTTAGAAAAGCAAAGCTAAGTAAATGTATGTTTGTGAGTTGGTGTGGAGGCGGGGGGGGGGGGGGGGGGGGGGGGGGGGGGTTGGGGGGGGGGCGGGGGGG
>BLKM01009030.1:380832-437688 GCA_013340265.1 Coptotermes formosanus | reverse complement strand
GGGCCGCGGAGAGTTCACGCCTCCAAAAACAACGCAGTACACAGTCAAGAGCACATTCTCACTCAACTGTAAAGTGCAACCTTAGTGTAACGGTAACGGAAAGTTCTCCCTGAAGATGACCCAGCAGGGTCGAAACATGTAGGAGTGTGTTACGATTGACGACAAAACTCTCTTTGTGCCTGTGTTGGTGATTAGTGTTTTTGTATGATGTAGTAAATGGACATGGAACACATTAAATTTGTTTAATCAGGTCTTTATAAAGAAACTGACGAATATTAAATACAAATATGTTGGCGAACAGGAATATTGTCGAACCGGCTGGCATCTTGCTATTCAAGGCCATTAACATTCATTAGCCTGCAAACTGTTCCCGAAAATCGCGGTCAGGACACATTTTACTTCCTTTATGAATTATCTTCATTTATAATATCACAGGACGTAATTTCACTTAACGAAGAAACACTATAGATTGAATTCAAAATAAATAATACAACAGAAATGGGTCAAGACACTACACGAATACAGAACATTTCTTGTAACATACACTGCAGTCGTATTTTAAGCGAGGGATGCTTTCCTAAAGACTTAGCATTATTCAAGACTAATTTTTTTCATTTAAACAAATATAAAGTAGGACGCATGCATTCTCGGAGCGCACAAATCTACAAACATTGCAGCGTATTTCTTAAATATATTGTTGAGCACAACCAAATAAGCAATACAAGTACGTTTAGTGAAAATTCTATTAACCTTTTAAAGCCTAGCGGTAACTTTACGTACCACCAGGTTCAACATTCAATAATTCTCCATAGTGCTCATATCACGTTTACGTATTTTGTACATATCTCGGAACAAACTGCAGCTTCTGCCGTAAACATCAGCAACTCAGTCCTTTTCTATAACCGAGGTTGAAAGTGTTTACTGCGCGGTACGCACAGAGCCTTTATCTAAAGCAGAGTACGTTTCGTCTTTAAATGGTTAATTAATTCATTAACTTGCACACAGTATCTGTCTAAAACCTATAACTCAAACTATGAAAGTCACGAGAAACTGTAATATTTTCGATATTCAAATATGCACAAAAAGAAATCAATGGCATCGAACAAAATAGAGAATACGGAATTTATCTGAAATTTTGATTGAAACACTGTTTTGGAGGCGATTGATTTAGCTCTGTCAGTCAAAGGTACCAATGTTAATTCGTCAAATCGGCAGCAACTACTCAGACACGTAACCGAATTGTTACAATCTCTACACAGTCAAAACGTCTGTCACGGGAGTACTACAGACACCTTCTGAAAGGCAAATTCAAGTTTCTTCCTGGGAACGAGGACACTTAGTCACTCAATAAGTGGTTTGGTGGGCCCCACAGCTGGTCTGGACGTTCTGGAGAAGAGACAAATTACTTGCCTGAACCGCAATTACGTCCAGCTACTAAAATTTCTTGTGAATTAAATAATTTTTATTAAGAACAAAAACGTCAACGTACAAAACGCAGGTTTGTTTTTGGAGATGCCAATTATCCTACAGCAGTAGCAATGGCGAGATGATGGTCGTTGAGTTCCAATGCAACCAACTCAAACAAGAGGCAATGTACGTTATGATATAAAATCGAGGCGCTTTCGCGTAACCACTGTTGCCGTGGAAGTATTACACATCGTGAATGTGTGTCTGTAGCCTTAGTTATCCAGCATGCAATGCGCATGCGCCGTATTATATTGTCATCCGTTTTTTTCCACATTATCTCATAAACGACACGATTTTTTGAACAACGTTATTGGACATAAAACGTGTGTTTTGAGTTTATCTACATCTTTTGTCAGAAACACTTCTTATTCTAAGAAGAATTCAGTGAGGTATTATCATAAATGTACTTAGGTCTTCACGTAACTAACTAACTAACTAACTCCATGGAGCAGAGGCCTTCTTGAGAAGCTAACAGTTTCTCAGCTAGTCAAGAAATTCCCCGCATTTTATGGAACCCGAAGGTTCATTACCGCATTCACAAGAGCCCGCCACCTGTCCCTATCCTGAGCCAGATCAATCCAGTTCATGTCCTCCCATCCCACTTCCCGAATATCCATCTTAATATTATCCTCCCATCTACGCCTGGGTCTCCCAAGTGGTCGCCTTCCCTCGGGTCTCCCCACCAAAATCCGGTATGCACCTCTCTCCTCCCCCATACGTGCCACATGCCCCGCCCATCTCAGTCTTCTCGATTTGATTACCCGAATAATATTTGGTGATGAGTACAGGTCATTAAGTTCCTCGTTATGTAGTCTTCTCCAATCCCCTGTCGCCTCGTCCCTCTTAGGCCCAAATATCCTCCTCAGCACCCTATTCTCGAACACCCTCAGTCTTTGTTCCTCCCTCAGTGTGAGAGACCAAGTTTCGCATCCATACAGAAGAACAGGTAAAATTATAGTTCTGTATACCCTAATCCTTGTGTTTTTGGATAGCAACCTCGAAGACAAAAGATTCTGCACCGAATGATAGCAAGCATTCCCCGACTTCAATCTGCTCTTAATTTCTTCATGAATGGAGTTTCGATTCGTTAGGGTTGCTCCCAAATATTTGAATTCTTCCACCCTTTCAAAGGATTTATTATCTATATTTATGTTGTGATTGTGTCCTGCATTCTGATTTCGAGACATGCTTCACGTAAAGTACCCGTTATTCTTATTGGATTTTAATGAAACCTGATTTTTGGCGACAAATTTTCGAAAAATACTCAAATACCAAATCACATAAAAATCCGTCCAGTGGGAGCAGAGTTGTTCCAAGCGGACGGACGGACGGAGGGACGGACAGACAGACAGACAGACAGACAGACAGACATGACGAAGGTTACAGTCGCTTTTCGCAATTATGCGAACGCGCCCAAAAAGGTGTTCAGCAACAAGAAGCACTAAAACTAACCGAGCGAAATTACTAGGCGGTTTCGAAAATCATCGGTAGTAGCCACCAGCTGCACAAGCCGAGTAGTCTTGCGATGAAGGAAGCAGGAAGTAAATGAACATTAATTTTCGCGAGAAGAAGAGTCACTCGATATTTGCACAGCAGGCGAATGGAGGTGACGTAACTCAGTTCCTTCCTGCTGACTGCAAAGTAGCCTATCATGCCCTACTAACACAAATCGGTCTTGAATTTCAAGGTGTAAATTTTTGCGATACACTTCTCATTCTGAACATTTCTTGAAGCACAACTCACAGTTTACAGATTTTTAAATGACCGTATTCTACGACTTCTCATCCTGTTTCTCTGACTCCCATTTTAACATTACCGTCTTACCTAAACCAAGGCCTTTAAAATCTTCTCTTTGCTTCGAGTTTTCTACCAAAACTCTGTTAGCAGTCTTCTTCGCCCCCAATCGTGCTACATGCATCACCCAGCTAATCTTAATTGAGTTGACAGTCCTAGTAACATTTAGAAGGACTACAAAACACTAAGCCCTGTAATAATAATAATTAATAATAATAATAATAATATAAATCACTGTGAATTCTAATAGAAGCACTAATTTGTAATTTTTTTATATCTATTGCGATTTGAGACTGAAGCTAAAACCTAAGCTGGGCTCAGTAATGTGAGTTACTCAAATATCAACGGTTAGTCTCAAGCATATCACGTATGGTCTGACTGGTTGACGCTGACTGGTTAAATTTTATCTTGTGACAATCCTGTTGTGCAACTGAGAGTCATGCGCCATATTCCTGGAATCACCTACGCCATTCAGTTCAGCAGTGTTCAGAACTCTGTAGTTGAAGTTATTTCTCTGAAGTTTATTGTAAAGTTGAATTCATGACAAAATTTAACATCGAAATAGCATTTGGACCACATCAAATGCGAGCCTTTTTGTGTTTAACGCAAAGTTTATAGGCATTAATGTAAAAGACATGGAATATTCAAACTCTCAAACTTTGTGGTCACTCGGACTTCCCTTCTCTCGTAAGTTTTAATTAACTTCTCACCCCCATTGCCCCCAGACCCTCTCAGTGCTTTCAGTGGATTTGATTACACAAAATCAAAACAAACCATACAGATGGGCACAGTACCACAACAATGAAGTGACCGCGCAATTTGCGGCTCTTTTGTTTGACGGTTTCTCTCCACCAACACGTGATGGCGCTGTGGTTACCCTGCAGTTAGCGTGAGACGAGTCGATATTTTTATCGTTTGCAGAGTCACTCCATCGCTTAATACAAAAACGTACGAACTTTTGTGGCTGATTGAAATAACATCAGTTGCAAAAAAATCCAATATAAACCTCAAACGAAGCAAATAAGAAAGTTTTTGACACGCTATATAACGAAAAGCAAAGATAATTTATTTTTCAGACAAGCTATTGTTGAGGATTCCGGTCTCCTGGGATGTGGAGCAGAGTCACAGTCACCTTCCAGACGACCGGAATCCTCGATTATACCGCTGTGATAACCTCAACTTTCCAGCATGTGAACTGATGCAATGATGCGCTTCTATGAAAATAACACGAGGACACAAAGTGCAAAAATAGAGTACAAAAAATCACATGCAAATTCGTATTAAAATTTCTGGTTCAAAATTTTGTCCCCGAGGCCGAAAATTATATCTTTCCAGTCTCCAAATTGTTGTTCCTCCTTTCGTACAAAATATTTGCAATAGAGATATAAAAGAGCGGTAGAGTTTTCCAAAAATATAGTCACTACCTACAAACTGTAGGGGCCAGTAGGGCGCCTTGAACCCAGTTCTACATTGAGCACCCACAAACAGCAGTCGACACGGTACGAAGTTTAGCAGTCCGGGATTTTTACCCACATAAACTGACTGTAGTGGCCTGCCTTATGGTAGTCCACAGCCCTGCCGGATATTGCTGTCGATACTACTACAGTTCAGGAGCCACAAAGATATGAAGCCGAATAGGTACAGTCGTCATTTTGAACTGTAACTGGCTTCAACGCCATCATAATTTTCCAAACATTTCGAAAGGCACCTAGGGCTACGCCATGTACATTTTAAAGTACGTCTACTGGACGTAGAAAACTGATTTTTTTTGTAGATTTATGTTTTTACTGGACTTCTGGTGGAAAAGTAACTTCAGAGTAGCTTGATTTATCATTTGGTCATAATGAAAATATGGTTTTCAAAAATTTGTAAACCGAAAAAAGGGCCAAATTCCTGAATTCTCTAAGTTCGTAACTTTGTAAAGAATGGTCTTCACTAATTCTGAATTTGTCCGTGTATAATGGTAGACATTTTTGGATACTCTCATGGTGCAGTACCTTCCCCGCTTAATTGACAGTTTTAAGAAACTGACAAACCCTATGACAAAAATTTAAGAAAATATATTTTCCAGAAAACCACAGTACTAGAAAGAAAGTCTGGTGTAAAGGAACCTTGCGAGACGTTGTGCCTCCCTGCCAGCAGCATGTTCTGCCGATGCCCTGGTTCGTACCTTTCATAACGCACGCGAATGCTCATCGCAGCAAAGACTTCTAACGATTCTTTCCACTCATTTCATGATAAAAAAAATTCAAAATTCTCTCCCGCCCCAAAGCATGTACTGAAACCAAATATAAAATGACACCTGTTGACAGGAAATTGCTAAATCACTTGGTCGCATTTAGGAAACTCGTCAGTATTTCCAGTTGCTTACCTTTGAGAATGAATTCAGCATCTTCATTCGAAATGTTGGAAACCATTCAGGCAACAACACAGAATTACATCCCAGCAAAAGAGAAACCGTTATAAAAACACTGAATATGTGGCACCAAAATGGCTATCAGTAACGTACTCTCTTTTCACGTGTCATAGGTATTGCATTCAGTACTCTCCATGCAGTACATTTACCACGAACCAACTCCATGGAGCAGAGTCCTTCCTGGGAAGCTAACAGGTCCTCAGCTCGACAAGAAATTCCTTGCATTTTATGGAACGCGAAGGTTCATTACAGCATTCACAAGCGCCCGCCACCTGTCCCAAATCCAAGGCCTTGTGAAGTATTCCGTAACATCGTAAATTTTTATGTGTGGGGTTGTTAGCATCTCTTCCAACCCTCAAGCTGGACGACCACACCTTGTCAGCTATCCGCGAATGCTTTTTCAGTACAACCGCAGTTACCCTGCATATTTAGAGGCCCTTCCTCCATCGGCCACCTGATGATGCGCCATACCGTGATGACAGGAACCCACTTATCACGCCTTTAACTCAAGGATTACCTATAAATCAGAAAGGAATTAACTGTATTTTGTCCAGCATTCCACAAATACCTGCGTGTCATTACGTATTATTTAGGGTTTAGTATTTTTACTGCGACTTTTCTGTTTCATAATAATATGAGTGTTCTATACCGAACACTTGCGTATAGGAGCTTACCATGATCTGCAACAAAGTAACAGCAGAAACCAGCTCCACCGCCCCCTACCTACAGCTCCCGAACCTCATTATTATGTCAAGCTACAGAGACAAGTGCCAACTCCAGACTGTAGACGTGTGGTATGATTAAGCTGCGTATCCTCTTCTCTGCTCCGTAGTGATGCATTACAAGGCATAAAGAAACGAATCGACCAGACAGCACTAATCGCTCACTATAATTACGTTGTGACACAGACAAGCAAGCTTCTCAATGAAAATACACCCGTGACTATGATTCAACACTACCATGATTAAGAGATGATCAATAAAACAGGGTTTGCCCAAACACATGTACTATGTCGGAAATAACATTTGCTCAGACAAGCGTATTATCAGGAAAATGAAGCTGATTATTCAGCTAAATCGGACAAACCAATTCAGATTTATAGCAAGGAAAAGGTAAACACTGCAATACACGATGGTAAAGAATAATAAAACGTGGAAATATAGGCTGAGAAAACAATAAATATTTCGGGTATTGTGCAGAGAAGTCTGATAATACAAGTTTCTGGTAAGCTGTTTCTAACAAAAAAAAATACAATGTTCACTTTCATTGACAAGAACTTTGCTTGGAGAAATCTCTTTCCCACGTGCATATCCGAAAGCATATAATGCCCTCCAATCATACAATGCAAGAATATATCCATACACTAACGATTGCTAAAAGGACAGAAAGCAGACGAAACAGAAATCAAGAAAGGAGGGAAAAAAGGAACAAAACTGTAACAAAGAAACAAAACAAAACAGGAAACAAGGGAAGGAAGTTAAAGAAATGTCACGATTTTGACGAAACTTAATATCACACCAGATATGGTCACTAATGCTTCTGTTCTGGCCTTTCGAATGGCCGTGGAGGGCCTATTACTGTTTTCCTGTCTCTCGGACTGCCTAGCCATACGCATGCAAACACAAATATAGAACTACTAAACAGATGTTCGTAAAATTTAATACCGGGGGTTTAAAATAAAATTCGTCGGCCTGTCCCAATTTTGGTAAAAATCAAGAAGGACGACGCCCACTTTACGCTCGCTCTCGAGGTTCACTGACACATAAATTACCGAACACTTTTCACAGCTAACACTGCTTGGTATACAAGATGAAGACGAAACATATTTTATGTCTTAATACAGTTTCCATTCTTTATATTTTTGGAGAGAATTAAATAGAAGCGTGTGACTGGGCTAGAACTTTTACGCTACGCATATACAGGTTCATTCAGGAGGAAAGGTCAATATTTTGGGAGGTGATAATATCGGTGACTGTGAGAAAAAATTCGTATGAACACGCGTCTAATTCTGAATGATTATTGAGGAAGTGCTGTTTGAATCTCCAGAGCTAACTCTGTTCGATTTTTATGTGGGATTGGATGAAGAGCGAAGTTTGCAATAGAAAAGTGGATACATGAGAGGCATTGCTCGTTCGCATTCTGGACGCTACTTCCTTCATGAAGAACCGCGAAGATCAACGCAGACGAAAAATACGCGACCTTCGCATACAAGTTGCCAAGTTCACTGAGGCTGACGGAGGGGTTTTAGAACAATCATTATGAATTGTAACAAATTTCTCATTTAAGGATAACAAATTTATCATTTACATATTGAATTAAAATTAAAATAAAATTAACAGTAAGTAGTTTCTCTTTATTACCACTACCAGTGCTTTTGTATTTGTAGATTCGAACAGCTCCTTCTCATTAAACCTTCAGCAATAGACACATGTTCCTACAAACTCTTTTTCTCACAATGATTGATACTAACGCTTTCGAAAATATTGGCGTTTCCTCCTAAATCACCCTGTATTTAACTTTTCATTATTAATAAAATTAGCTCGTGGCTATTTTCGAAATCACTGATTTTTAAACACCTGATGTTACAAGACATGTCTTACCACACATTAATCCATTGTCTTATAGACTGTGTTGTCTATATATTGCTTCGATTTTCACATCCTGTGGGCAGTAAAGATATCGAAGCCAATGAACAAATCCTCGGAGTATTTCTTGAGAAACAGATAATAGCTGAGGCGGTCACGCACTCGTCTGCCTTTCATGAGGCACGAAGGTTCATTGCCCTTTCACATAAGCAAGACAATGGAACGTGTCACTAAATCACAGCAACGAGAATCGATCCTAGGATAAGATATGAGCAATTACATTCCATTTCATATTCGCATTACCGATATCTTAAGCTGTTACTTTTTTGGACTACTTAGAACCTGAAAGGTACAGAACATGCTACTCCGAAAGGTCGGTCACATTTACCAAAGAGGCAAGGCGTCTTATCCCAAAAGACTTTATCTTCATTGGTATGGCAAAAAGCAGCTCAAACCTCGCTGTGTTACTTCCCTGTTGCTTTCATTCCTTACAACTTTATTCCTACGCCAGCAAGCTCTTTGCTACAAGAATGTTCCCTGATCGCTTCTCAGCTCCAAACAAACCTGTTGCTGGGCCTTAGAAGGCAAAAGGAATATTTTAAGTAGACTCTCGTAACTTACAAATCTTCAACTAAGCTTCAAACTTCATTAACTTCACCCTACGCTATTTGCCTTCCTCATGTAATTAAAAGTACAGTGTAGCTGACAGTGGATTTTAACGTAACACTGGTACAGAAAATTTGTCATATTATATCAGTGCTAATATTTTAAGAGCGGAGTTCGTGGGTGGCTGCTTACGTCAGCGAACTTCATTAAATGTGCAGGTTTTTCCTATAATAAAAACACGTTGTTGTTCTCTGTCATAGTACGAATTATGAATACTAAACACAGAAGGGAGAAAATTTTATTATTCTTCTACGAAACTATCTACCCGATACAGCATTTAAAATAATGTTACGACTACATATAATTACGTCTCGTCATACACGTGTCTCAGCAGGACTTACAGTAAAGTTTCTGTTTACGAGCGAGCGTTAGCAGTCATATCCAAAGATATGCACTTGAAATTCAACAAATAAATTTGAATTGATTACTGAATTATAGTCACACCTCGCAACAATTTTGTTAAGTAGAACAACTTTCAAAATATAGGTAAAGGCCCTACAGAACAGTACCACAAACAAGTACAACAAACCATCCAGAAATGCAGCACAATAATAAATAAACAACAAATAAAACAATTAATACAAATGAAAGGAGCATCACCCATGCTTAATCATGGATGAAGATACACAACACGGAATATACAACCTCAAAATAATTGAACTGATTACTTAATATTTGTGTCGTACGTACAGATACAGAAATGTCCAAGCTTATGAAGGAATATCTTCTGACTCACAGTGAGTCCTACAGTGGCAGCAAATTATTGTGTTTGGAGTAAAAACATTTTCCAAGCCTGTTCTTCTCGAAGATCCAAATCTCCTAGGATATGACGCCGTGTCACTGGGCTTGACCCTGAAGATGAAGACACTCTGATTCTTATAAACATCAGGAAATACTCGCCCAGTGACATTGGTTCACGTCCGAAAGAGCTGGATCTTCTGCAACACTGCCTGTAGAACCTCAGATCTCACATCTTTTGGATTTTTTTACAGTCTACTTCATATGTGCCATCTTCAGTTACTGCATCTGCAAAATCAATCTTGTTTTGTACGTACGTATACAGACAACAACCTGTGCTGCTTTTGAAACGCTGGATACAGAAACGCTAATGTACCCGGCGCCACTTCCAAGAACACTGAGATATCCAACTTACGTAAGCTGTAAAATTAACAGGTGAACAGCACGCATGTGGAAACCTTTTATATTCTAGTACGGGTACAGATTTCCTCAAGTTTTCTTTTTGGAGGCAAGGACGTGTCAGAAGAAAGAACAAAATACCGAAAAATATGTAACATTAAAGTGGATCTTAAGGAAATGGGATGGAATGGGATAGTGTGAACTAGCCTCGTCTAACTCAGGACACGGAGAAGTGGAGAAAACGGTAATAAACCTTCGAATTCGGCAGAAAGTGAAAAATTTCTTGATTCGCTCAGAAACTATTAGCTTCTCAAAGAGACTCTGTTCATGGAGTGAGTATGATAAGCAAAATTAAAAGAAGTGTTGCTGGTATAACACGAACGTGTGGGTTGAGGCAGTCAGGACGGTCCTGTCGCAAGACAGAATTGATGCCGCAAAACTGCGCGAAGTCTAGAAAATGCGCACAGGAGATATTCCCCAAAAAATCGTGCTATGTGTTGCTGGAAAATACATTAAAAAATACGCAATCAAGAAACATGGAGGATAAGCCTAACTGTATAAACGTCTTGCAAAGTTACGGTGTGTAGTATGTGGAAATATCATGCAACATTTTTCTGAATGATATGTGTTTGGATATTGAGGTTAGGGCAACCAATACATGTGTTGTTGCAATTTCAGCAGATGGTAGCACATAGTTCGCGAGCATGCGGTACAAGCGGCAGAGCAACCTACTAATCGATTCTGAAGAATTATGGAGACGACAGAGTTGGGCGCATATGGGCTGGAAATGAGGTGACGTGAGGCCAAATTTAGTAATAGAGTACCCCTGTGAGAACCAGAGGTGTGGACATGATTTAGGGACGTGCGTCCGTCAAGACGTTCAGACACTAAATCAACTGCAAGGCAAACTTGACACAACATTAGAAACGTGCTATAAATTTGCCATACGTCGTTCATGCAGACAAGTCACTACTTCTCACTGTGCAGGCCCCTACAGACGATACAAACGGTATAAGTAGAACATAACTAAACTAATATCTTTGAAATAAACCACACAAAACAAAAGCACAAAGTCAAATAGGCCTATCTGTCCTAAATATAGCCGCTAAATAATTGCTGAAAATCTGTCTGTTTTTGGAATGCCTCAGCTTTCAGTGTTTTAAAAAGGGAAGGTGAGGTTGTCTCTGTATATGGCGCAATGGCGTGTTGGGAGAACCGAAGTATAGCTCCACTCTTTCTTAATTTCGGCACTAAATTGAAGTAGTGGTCAGCCTTACGCCCTGGTAGCTTTACCACCGGCGAAATAACCTTGAATAGGAAGGAGCCTGGGTAGGCCCAGAACCAGTCTGTACGTTTTGAAGAAAAAAACTTCCGCCTTCTCTGAGATTCGAACCCCAAATTTACACTTTACACTGAAGTAAACGTCTCAGCACATTTCTGGCCCTGAAACCTTCAGCTGCAGTTACAGAAAACTGCAATAGTTATAGTTCACATTAGCTGCATGAATGCTGTAATGTAATACAAATTACTTTTGTAATTTATTATGTTTTACTACGTTTTAAATTTCGGCATAAAGCATCCTACGGATCATGTAAATGACACCGAAACATGTATCAGCAATATAAGACTATATATTTATGTGTAAAGTGTGCATTCATTGGTGATGTGCATGGACAATTTGTTCAAGAAACACGGAATAAACAGTGTCAACAAATTGAAAAACCTAATTGTACTTTCGTAAGTTTGTAATATTCAATGCAGGAGATGTAATTACTTATCATCAACTGAACGAAAGAAAGTGCTGAATTATCCAGCTCTTACTTCCACAGTAGTTATTCTATTCTGCTTTCACCCTAAAGTACATAAACTGCCATGTTTTCACACCATTTATTACATGAATTTTATTGCCGAACTTCGGTCACTTTAGATTTTATCCCTGCTTATTCAACTTCCATTTATAGGTAAATATAAATGTGATTCATACGGCTAAATGTGATTTCACTGTTGTTCTTTAGGTATTCGTGCCTTCTCCTCATTAATTAATATGGTATGTATGCAAGAGTAGTTAGTTAACTGATATGGTTCGGTCACTTGCAGTAGCTGCTGATTGTGTCGAATTTCGTATCAGCATATTTCCTTACTACACGCGAACGTGAACAAAGAAATCGTTTGTAAGGGCAATTTGAAAATAACTGAGGATTAGAAACAGCCTTGTTTCTAGATGTAATTTGCAATTAATCAAACAAACACTTAAATACAAACAAGAATAACACTACGTTGCAGTCAGTTAACGAAACTGAACGTGACAACTGGTAGTTCTGTGAGTATTAAATTTCAAAACCTTTTTGCCGCGGTCTCTCTGATTTTGTAATGATAGAATTATCAGATTCTTCCGAAAATTGCTTCGCATTTTCAAAAGTACGCGTCCCCACATGCCATAAAACAGCAAATTTTCCTTCACTGGTACCACTGTCAGAACTTACTCTCTCGACATATAAAGAAGCAAAATTTCCTGCAATTTTAGGGCGCGCTTAAACTGTAGTGCGACACAAAAGCGGCAGAAATCCTTTAAGCCTCTAAAGTAACCGTTATACCGATTGCCATCTCAGTAACCTTCCACATGTATTAACCTTTTAAAGCCTAGCGGTAACTTTACATACGCCCAGGTTTAACATAAAAAAATTCTATGTGGTGTCCACATTGCGTTTATGTGTTTTGTACGGATCTCAGAACAAACAGCAACATTTTGCCTTATAAAACATTAAGAGACTGGTTTTTATAACCGAAGTGGAGAGTGTTTACAGCGCGGTAGCACTGAGTCCTTATATAAAACAAACACACTTCGTCTTTAAAAGGTTAAATATTGATCTGTGATATCGGTGTATATATTCATTAACCACAATAAATAGTCGAGACGTACACAGCTGGTCGTATCAAAGGAATGTTGAAAAAAATTGTTAAATATTGCATGAGCGAGTTGGATATGGCTGGTACAATTTTCAAATACATTTGAGACAAAAAGTGAAATTTAAAATTTCACCACCACGTTTTTTTTTTAGATTCAAACAGAATGATTTCGTTCCAACGCATTTTCCAGAAGGTAACAACAAACCTGCAGCAACAGCCAAACATTGTTTCTTGAGAAGAGTGGTCGTCGGTCAGAAAATCAAGAAATCCCCACCATAAACCCTGCAATAAATCACGTCCGTCCAGCCCAGATAAGAACAGCCTGCATCACTTTAAATATTAAATTCAATATCGCCACATGGGTCCTGTCAGTAACCTAAGAAAATATATGCTTAAAAATTACTTCAATAATATCTTCCCATTGACGCCTAGGTCTCTCAGTTAGGACCCTTCCTTTCTTTGGACTAAAACGGGTATGCATTTCTCATGTATATCATTCTTGTGGCATTCACAGCCCACCTTATCTTTTCAATTCAATGTCTCTAATAATACAGTGAAAAGTAGAAAGTACAGGGCTGCTCATTATTTTGTGTCACTGCCTTGCCTTTAGTCCCTCACTCTTAGGTCCAAATTTAAGTTCAGCGTGTTGTTCTCAGACCCCAACAGTCTGCAAGAGACACTTTAACACGAAAAGGGGGGAAAAAGCCGAAATATACAATAACATTTAAATTGTTAACCATTAGTCTCTTTAATGAAATTAAGTGACACAAGCAATTTACTGACGCGTGTTTTCATGCGGTAACACTTTCGAACTCCGAACTGCGTAAATATTTCTCGAGTCTATTGCCACAGAAAATTATAAGAGAGTGCTCCAAACCTGTGTCTGGTTAGCCGTCAGGGACCAGTTAACGAAGCCCACTAGCGAGTATAAAAATATTTGTGTGTAACTTTCTGTGAAACAAGCGGATTTGCGGAAATGGTTTGCAAGAATGAATTGCATATAATAAATCACGATTACAGAACGAAAATTGCACTGCTTCCCCCAGTATAAACGCAGAATGTCTGCAGGACAAGTTTATTTTTTCACTAAAGTGTAAGGGAATAATTAAAGGACTAACGTACTTAACTTTCCTGACGACGGGCGAATTTTATAATTGTGTAAATGGATACTGCACTTCAGACAGCAGTATGATTACCGGGATGTTGTGGGCGCCACGTCATTAATGTTAATCTTACAGAAAGAAAAAATCGTAATTCCTGACGTACCGACAACATGACAAGGAACAGGAGTAATAGGTAAACTGATATTTTTCCGAAAGATGATAACATAACAAGAGAAATAAAACATACATAACGCGGAGGAATTTCATTTACAAACGTATTTTACGAAGTAGTTACTAGAAACCAATAAAAAGGAACGCAAAATAACCATTTATCCTTTCGAGAGAACTTACTATTGCCCACACGTTCAGCAGGCAACTATATACTCGAACAGACAAAAATTTTGACAACTTTTAGAAACAAGAAGAAGGACATTAAATCAACAAGTATACATGAGAAATATATAAAATATCTATATTTCTGTGCTATATAAATTTTGTAATAGCTTGCAAAATTTATGAGATTTCGCAAATTTTTAAAATATCTACGTGCGTTTTTACACGTGTTGTTAAAAGTCATGTATTTGATACCTGATGATGGTCCACAGCACATACACATGTAGCATATAGTGACAAAGCTAATAAAATTTGTTGTGGTTGACGGTAATACATATGTCAATATTGACAAAGAGCTTTCCCTTACGTCGACCAAACGGAACGAACAAAACAGATGAAATATCGGAAAGCTATTTTGCTTTCACACGACCAGATTAGAGGCAAGGCAACGATACCACGCTGGACTATGCTGTGCTTCGCATTCTGCAAGCAAGTGTTGATTACAATAATGGCAGGCCCGATTAGTAATAATGTAGCAAATTAGCAAAGGTAAATAGGCGGACCTACGATCTCCCGCCGCAAAAATGTTGTCTCTCAAAGCGCAGATCCATAAACATACTGATGCAAATACTCACGTAAAAGTAACGACTTGAAAGGTCAAAAAGCAGTTCGAAGTCGAACTGCTGCGGCAGAAAGAATTGCTTATTTAAATATAAGTAAATATACAGAAAAGTGTGGATTTTAAGGTTTTTTACTCAACGAACCACAAGAGGCGGGTACGTTAATTTGTATTCTTATGTTTCAACAAAGTTACGTTATCTATGCATATGAATTAATTAGTTTGCGTGTGATGAAAATTTTTTTTTCATTCGTAAGGCAATGACGAAATGAGTATAACAAGGAGAGACCTCATGCATTAAACATAAACTTGAAGAACTTTGTACATTTTGATGTAAAAGTGTTAAAAATCTGCGTTAAATAGATCAATGACGCGGAACATACATTATTTTCATGGTAAAGTAGCTGGCTTCTAGTTTCCATACGTTAGAGATATGTAAGGAATGGTGGGCGGAAACATACGAGATTTTATAACAATATGAAAGACGCAACATGAAATAGCATCTTGGCGTAACTGTATGATTGAGGCTCAAAGTGTGAGAACAAGGCTGCCTGAGAAGGCATGAAAAGGACGGATGTTTTTATTTGTACACAGATATACAATAGGAAGAATCACATTTCAGGAAAGGATTAAGAGAAATGTTTGTATTATTCCCCAATCTTGTTGAACTCGCAAAACATTATTTTGTTATAGACTTTCCGAAACCTTTCAACACAGAATAAATCGGAATGAAAGAATCGTAAATACTACTGTTCTCTACTGACACACTGCATAAGTACACATATGTACTCACAGTGCAGTTACGATGAAGATGGCAATGTATTTCTCTTCAGTGTTAAATTGTTGGACAAAGATTAAATGCACATGACACTGATTCCTAAATAAATTTGCACGGTTCTAACGGCTGCCCACACTCCAACCTATTTATCAACTTTCTGTACACAGGTATCGTGTTTTGCTTCCTAACAGACGCGATGAACCAGGTAACCAGATGCTGGTAATTATTTACTCATAAATTTATAACTTAACGAAGCTCTCATTATTTCAAATTATACAGCGTCAAAACAGCGAACTGTACGAGTATACCAATTTTGAACAATCATGCAAAATTATGTACATCGTACAACAGGGGTGCACAAATTTTTCAAAAATATAAGAACCACCTCAAGATTTTAGGCGCCAAAAGAGTGGCATGAAGCACGTTCCACACTTAGGATCCAAAAATATTAGGCGCCATCTTACAAAATTTAGTCGGCACGGCGACCTGGCGTCCGTGATTTGTGCACCCCTGTCTTGGAGTACTACACATTTTCATTTAGACGTATTTATCTTCATATACAAGGACGACTTCCGAATGACATATTTCCCTCTGACAAACGTTGCGATATTACTGTACGAGTTATCTGACAACAAATTCCGCTTTACTAGCATCAGGTTAGACACAACTGCTATATTAATTTCGCAAAAGCTTAAATCCCTGGCACGCCACTGACAACACTCTGAGACCTGTGTACTTGACGCTGACATTCGGTAACTGGTACAGTATTATTAAACAACCTGTGTGCCTAGGCTCGCCAGCCACAGATACTCGTCCAAAACTCTTTTAGAGTAGATTAAAATTACTGTATGTAAATATAATGGCAGGCCAAAACGTTTAATGGTACTGTGAGAACGCAAGGCAACTTGTATTGTCGCTGTTATTAATATTGTTACTGTTATTGTTGTTACTAAAATGTCATCCCCATGCCAGCCACAAAGGCATACGGGTACTGGAACTTTTATGGAGATTACAGGGCGACTTCAAGACCCGGCTGATTCTTTCCTGGGGAAAGCCGTCCCGGTACCCCTTGATTAGGAGGCTGGGTGTGCCCCAGAAAAAGTCTGATGACTTTGAAAAAGTATTATTACTACTACTACTACTACTACTACTACTACTACTACTACTACTAGTAGTAGTAGTAGTAGTAGTAGTAAAGGTAATGCTTTCCGTGACAAGTCATACAGGCTCAGGGAGGGGATAGAACGTTGGGCTTCCGTCCTTACCTTGACATTCAGCACAACTAGGACGGCAGAGTTGTCAGGTCTACGAACCCGGCCGCACTTTAAAAGGTAAAGGGATCCCTATACAGGCCTAAAGCCCAAGGGGGAGTAGAGGTATAGCTCTAACCTTTCGTCAGCCTCGACGTTAGTACGGGGTGGGGTGGCTAGCCCCAAGCCCCGGCAGCTTTACCACGGGGAAAGACCCGGTTACCATTGCATAGGAGGCTGGGTGGGCCCCAGGGTCGGTCTGGAGGGGTGCGGAAAATCTCGCTCCCACCGGGATTCGATACCCGGACCGTCTAACCCGTAGCCAGTCGTTATTCCGACTACGCTGTCTCGGCCCATGGCCGCATTTTACCGCCGAGGAAAATTCCTTAGCATTCATTTCTGTTACAGCCTGAGTGCACCCAAATGCTACTGAATGTGGACAGACGGAACAGGTAATTTGGAAATTTCCAAGGACCCTGTCCGACTTTCTACGGAGTGCAGATTCAGAAGTGAAAGCTGCAACGTCTTCCTATTACTTCGAACCTCACACACGCGATGTAAGTAAATAATTTTATGATCTTATTAAAGTAGAATTTCTTTATTATTCTTGGTTTTCTGTTTCAGAAGCCAAGTACTGTCCCAGTGGGGCATTACTTTAAATATGGGCACTGGTAGAACAAAGTATTTCCTTTAGGATATGGTCACTGTGCGGGAACACTACTCAAGTTTCGGTGGAGCTGCAGCTCCGTGAGTCAGTGTGATAACCAGAACTTTACCACTGTGCGGGCAGAACATTCGTCTTTCGGGGGAGCTGCAGCTCCGTGAGTCAGAGTCTTGCTGCTAAGTGTTGGATCGCATGACGGCGCTTCAAGCCCCCCCCACCCCCAGTTATTATGGCAAGGGAATAGCGTGAGGGGCGCCACCAGGCGGGAGGCGGGGCCCCCGGAGAGTAGAAGAACTGGAGGGAAGAGATGTTGCCCATTTTTCATTCCGCAACGATCAACTGCGTACTACAATAACGCTTGTTGGTAGTCAACTCGACATGTGTTCTGTTTATACGAGGGGACGTGGAAACTAATCGACCTAATGCTCTTCATTGGCCTTTTTAACGCGCAATTCTGAACTTCTGGTTTGTTGAATTCCAATCTTGTGTGGCTAAAAAATATTTGTTTTTACATTTTAAATATTCAATCATTTTCTTGCACGTTAATATTAATTCTAGTATTATGTCCCGCATTCTCCGTAGAGCACGGAAAATGTTAGATTTACTATAAATTTGTTATGCGCTCTTCTGAGGTATTACGCAGCGTCGAATGGTAAACCTTTACCATTCGACGCAGCGTAATACCCCAGACAAGCGCAAATCTCATCAACATCGCGGCGGAAGCCTGAAATCACGGATATTATGAATTTCTAATGACTATATATACACGTTTTTTACGGAACAGGTTACTTAAGGAGTTTGCAGGGGCATAAATATGGAGTGATTTAGATTTGTGGATGTTCCATCACTTTAATATAAAGCATCGTTTTTAATAACATCAGGCATAACGTGTCATGGCTAACAGTAATCAAGAATTAAGTGTCTAAAGATTATAACAGACAATTCCACATTCTTCCCTTTCAACAGCGTTACGTGTGTGGCAGATGCCATCATCTGAGAACAGATGTAGCGGGTTGTCATTGGAAGTAGAAATGACGATGTATAAGACTGCAAATTGTGTACATCAAGAGACAAAAGTGGTCGTATATAAGACCATTTATTCTCCAATTCTCATGTATGGCTGTGAGTCATGGGCGCTAACTATAAAATTAGAAATCAGATTACAGTCCAATGATATGCGTTATCCGAGGAGTGTGGCTGGGAAAACACGGAGGGACAGGATGAGAAATAGTACCAGAAGAATGGGTCTGAATATAGAACCGCTAGTGGCAAGAATAAAATATGTTCAATTGAGGTGGTTTGGTCATATTCAAAGGATGCAGGAAGGGAGATGCCCAAAAGAGGCACTAGAAGCTAGGAGTGAAGGAAGACGACCAAAGGGCAGAAGACGAGAGGTACAGGCAGACAACATTGTGTCGTTATTAAAAGAAAGAAAATGTACTTGGCAAGAGGCCGTTATCAGGGCGCAGGACCGTGTAGCTTGGCGAAATCTTTGTTCAGCCTCTACACCGAAAGGTGGAAGAAGAAGAAGAAGAAGAAGAAGAAGAAGAAGAAGAAGAAGAAGAAGAAGAAGAAGAAGAAGAAGAAGAAGAAATTGTGTACTTCATGACGTAGAGCAGAGGTGGTCAACTTCAACCCACAGGACGGCCACAGAATTCGTAAGGACTCGCCCGTGGGCCACGCTTGTGTGTACGCTTATCGAAAAGGAGGGATTGAATTAACTAGAACGCCGCTGTGTGCAAAAAAAAAAAATTGTATTATTGATACTATTCAGGTGATTCAGGGCCGCAAATATTTTCCTCGAACGCAGGCCGCATGTGATCAGCCTTGACGTAGTCTAGCACACACTTCGCCAATGCTTTCTATACTTTCAAAACGCCATACAGTTGCACAACGCACGCATAAATACCAGTTTATTTACACCCAGAAGATAAGGGCAGCCGCCGATTATTACGGAACCCATAAATGCTGAACAGCATTATATGCTGATCTGCTGTACCGAATTTCACAAATATCGGGCAACACACGTGAGAAGTACAGAAAGAAATTCATTTTTGCCCCTAAAGTTAAGTGTGACTTCCGCCGCGCTGATTTTAATGAAATTAAAAATCTTCCAATATATTTTCTGGGCATCACCTGTATCTTACTCTAAACAAATAGGAAGAAAAATGTAGAAAATACAAACTAAAATTTCATTTACGCTCTTAAAGTATGACATCGAGTTTCAAGAAACTCACAAACGCTGAGCGCCATTATGTGGAAACATTTTACAGAATTTCACCGATATCGGTCAATAAATGTCACACGTACGGGCAGATGTTCATCCACCCTCCCACCTGAAGGATGACTGTCACTGGGCCCAAGTTCACTAAACTCACGGTTGCGAGATTTCAGGCTTCCCCCGCGGTGTACAAGTATATGAGGTGTTGGCTCTTCTGTGTTGTTACGCAGAATATGTTTTCAGTTGTCTGCCGACGTTTCGGGAAAGCGCATCGGTACATTCTTCAAGAGTCAAGCAGTTCAAGAAGATTGCAGGGAAGAGGTCGAAGCATGGTGATACAGGGAATGGTGTAGAGAGTGATTGGTTCTCAGGGAAAGTAAGCGAGCCAATGAGGTTGGAGCGTGGGAAAAAAGGAGAAAAGGGGACACCAGAGTGACACCCGACAAATCAAAATAAATAAGGTTAATATAATTACATAAAGTTAAATAATAAGTACACAGGTCAAATTTTAACACCCTGCATTTAAACCTCCAGAGATAAAGTAAAATTACAATGTTTCCTGTTATTTTATATGGACGTAAAGCTGCTTTATGTTTCTAAAAGAATAATACAGATTTTAGCTTTCCAAGAACAGAGTTGTGACGAGGACATTGCACCTAACAGGGAGGAAGTAACAGCACGAAAAAAGTCGTGTGATGAGGAATTTCATCGTTTGATCGGTTCACGACATAGGACCATTATTACTGAGAGCATCTCAACCTCTAGCAACATTTAATGGCAAGGTACCACCGTTACCACTACGTATATTACTATTACCACTTTTACTACTACAACTGCTATCAACATTACTTCTACTACCATTTTTTTAAGTGGTGAAGGGCCCCGCAGCAGACGCTACGGAAGCACTGCAGCCATGAGGCTTATTGTGAAACCCTATGATGAAGATGACGATGATGGTGATTATTTTTTGTCCTTTTTCCTAGTAATAGAGCACCAGTGGAATGAAATTGACAGGGAAAAACCGAAAAACTCGGGGAAAAACCTGTCCCAGTGCCACTTTGTCCACCACAAATCCCACGTGGACTGACCCGGGATCGAACCCGGGCCTCCGCGGTCGGAGGCCGGTGGTTAACCGCCTGAGCCATGGCACGGCCTACTACCATTACCACTGCTAGTACCTATATTCATTGCTTCTAATTCCACCACCACAGTTAACGGTTATTAACGCCACAAATTTAAATACCATTACTAGTTCATCTGCTACTACCTCCACAAAAACAAAAATAATATGTACTACTACTACTACTACTACTGCTGCTGCTGCAGTAATATCAGTGTTAATTTTTTCCTATGGTACAACAGCCCCTAGTGACCCAGGGACTCCTCCTTATATCGAGGATTCACGATCACACTCAGACACAACACACGGTATGACTCCTCTGGAGGAGTGATCAGCCCGACGCAAAGCCCTCTGCCTGACAACACACAACACTCACAAGAGACAGACATCCATGCCCCCAGCGGGATTCGAACCAACAATCCGAGAAAGACCCGGGCCTTAGATCGCGCGGCCACCGGGATCGGCATCAGTGTTAATAGCACCGGTAAATGTGCCGTCATTTGCTGTGCGATACCTTCAAAACTGACACAATATGCATATGAACGTAATGCACTGTTTTACAGTTTTCAAATTAGGCTGTGAACAAATAAAGCAAATTGAATGCAGTCGAATCGAATTCAATTTGACTCAGTACGATGAGCAAACGCAGATTGTTGACGTCAAACTCAACTCATGCATTGTGAAAAGGTGTATAAAAAATTCTGTGCAAGACAAATGAGTCCGCCTCTGCAGACTCCCAGAGACTCAGACGCGATGCGACCCCACTATATGGATTTTTTTTACTGTGCCTGCAGCCTTGATACAAACATATGGTCATGTGAAAGTCCTGTCTATAATAATGGAGAGGAAATACATAGTAACGTGACATATATCAGTAAGCATTCTGCAGACTGGCAGAATCATGACACACGTTGAATTTAAACAGCCAACGTGTTTTGTTACTTGCACGTTGCGACTTCACGGGCGCGTGCACGCACGCACGCACGCACACACAATACAAATTCAATTCCGGTGATACACAGCGGACCTCGCTCTAAGCTCCGATCGCGAAACCAAACAAGATAAATGGTAATTAAATTCTGTAAACACGTTTATGCCTACGTCTGCACGCCGTTTGGTTTCAGCAGTTCCAATTGCTGTGACCAGGTTTTCATTGAGACTGTTGTTTACGTACCTGAAAGCCGTTGCTGTGGTAAATTTTTAACGAAATGTTGTTGTTTTAGTATTGTGACAGGGAAAGGACCTGCTTTTTGCTACGGACTGTCTTAAAGCAAACTGAGAATAATTACCGTGCTCATTTATTATTATCATACAAACATACACACGTATAACAACTGCTTGTCACTGTACCAATCATGTGGGCATTGACGTGTTTCGGGCGAAAACATTCGGGCCATCATCAGATCGGTGATTCATGTAAAATATCAGCATTGAATGTTTCAGTAATTACAAAATCGTATTTATAAGGAATTTTCAAGTAATGCTTGCATGTGAAGGATGACAGATAATGGGCTGAATACCTTCTGCCGAAACATGTCGTCAGTTCCTGTATGACTGATGACGCAATAAACAGCTGTGTACAAAACATCCCTGTTTCTACATACATTATACCACATATCGGGTTCCTCTCATGCAGGTGAAACACTGTTCCTCTCTTCCCTATTATTTATAGATGAAGGAGTGAATAGTAACGCCGGATGCACTACAACTGCTGATAAACAATGACACAGCTGTGACAGAAAGTCGGTTTTGCTTTATAACAGGATTATGCTGGTGAAGGGCCCATATTAGAAACTAGGAAACGGAGGAAACTGGAAGAAATTATGTTTTGTGTACCGCTTGTTAAAAAAAAGGGTTAAGGACACGTAAGGGTGTGCAGTAGTTACTTAAATTAGCAACAAAAGTCCCAGTCAACGTACGTCGTAACACAAATACTCGCACCTTCCAAGACATGGGCAAGGTTTGTATTTGACTGGGTGCTAGGATAAAATAACAGTCCGCTTTAACAGAATGTCAGCAATCATATAAGTTTATCATTTTCTGGCACGTGCCGTGACTGAGTACACTTCAGACACAGCAGACACAGCAGACACTTCAGACACAGCAGACACAGCAGACACTTCAGACACAGCAGACACAGCAGACACTTCAGACACAGCAGACACACTACTTCAATACTTATAAATCCTTGAGGTGTAAGTATTAACAAGAAAAAAACATTGATATTTGGTGCTGTGTGCTACTGCTGTGCAGATAACACGAACGTCACCATATACCATCAAGCACTGATGTCTGGACATAGGCTGACTGGGAATGTTTTATTTATGAGTACTACACATCCTTAAAGTCTGACATCCTTTTTTTTTAACATCTTGTACACCAGGAAACTGTACACTGTACTGCTAAACAGGACGGCAGTTTCAGTACCTTCAACATCCTAGTACATTCAGGTCGTTGTTATGTTCATGCAGCCTGATTGTATTCGCCGACCATGTAATTCTTTCGGAGGCTGTGCTGATCCTATGCTGCCATAATGATGTGCCGCTTCACTAGACCTTCTTCTACACGTCTAGCGGCATGAACAGCGATGGAGGAATAATGTAACGAGTTAAAAATATCTCGAGTTTCCAAAATTTCCTAATAGACAATTCCCTTTCTCATGCAGATCTATTCGGCTTTGTAGGACATACTCTATAACGGAGTACACAAAACTTCCGACTTCATACCCTTTCGAAAATAAAACCTGAAACATGTTCTTGCTGTAGCAGGTAACGCCGTTCTACATTCCGTCACTCCAGGACGAAGCGAAGTTGAGCTAAGCCAATCCAACCTAGACTAACGCGGCTTAGGTGTAACTACAGGTTCTCGCACGTGTATATTATGATATTCTGCCACCCAGGTAACTGCATTAAGCTAAGCTAATCTAGGTCAGCATATAAGAACCATCTGCTCACAGCAGGTCCCACTCTGCACAGGTTACACATGAATGCATTTAACCTAGATATTTTTTGCAAACTGAATCTCACATGAGAATATTCCACTATAAAGGGCAAAAGGTGTGTGCTATTTACGTGAAAGACTTTTTGATTCAATATACGACTGACATGAAAGCACGCGAGATAGAAGCAAACTTATCGAAGTAACAGGGAGTTATTCTTCGAATATCAAATAAAACAAACAGCCAGTGACTTAAAATTTTTCAGGTTGTTAAATTCGAAATTTTGCTGAACAAATTCAAGGCAACAAAAAATATGCAGTAAGTACACAATTACAGTTACCGAAATAGAACTGTTATGTTAATATATGGAAATTTACCAATGAACATTACAACAGAAATAACAAAAACATATCTGTTTTAGTCTAATTTGTTTAGCGATGCTCTCAGCCTCTACAATTAATATGAACATGGGGTATTGTCGAGATGAATACTGACAAGCAAGAAACGCAAGTAGTCGGTGACAAACATGTCAGAGTTACGTCGTCCAATTCAGATCCCGCATGGACTCCAGAAATTAAACTTTAAGGTTTATTCGAAAATAATAAATTTGTACATGGCATTTAAACACAAAAAGATAAAAGGTAAAGATCGCCCTAGAACAGGCTATGCAGAACGAGAGAGGGAGAAGAGGCACCGCTCTACCATTTCTTTAGTCTCGGCGCCAGATGGGAGTGAGTAGTCAACGCCACGCCCCGGCCAGTACCCATTTTAAGGGCAGGACTCTGGACCACTATGGACGGCTGCGGAAAACTTCAGCCCCACCGGGACTCGATAGCCGGACCGTCCAGCGACATTTAAACAGAAGGGTTAATCTTTTTTCAATAACAGAAAGAAAAATTACGCCGTTTGGATGAAGATTTAGAAAAAATATTAGTGAGAAAAATTTTAAATAAGAAAAACTAGAGTCCTTACCTAAGAAGAGAATAGAAAATTCACGATTGCTGTGAAGTTACGCTGTGTCGAATGGAAAATAAGTACCGACACTTCGAACGACTGTAGCATATTCACACTTGATCCTCCAGTTCAAGGGACTACAATCTCTCAGACCTTTGTCAACATTTTACGAGTAGACACCGCGTAAAATCCCAGAAAATTTGAATTTTCAGTAGCACCGCTGAGAGAATCTCAAATTCTGCAACAGAAAGATAGCTGGGGCGCCAGATTGGCGAACCAAATGGTTAACATTCTAATCTGTGAAAAATACGACTTGTGAACAATTAATTGTGTGTTAAATTAACGCACAATTTATGCTATACAGGCAACCCCAATATCAGTGTCATAAAAGTCTTACTTATAGACCTCCGACTAACTTTTATTACAAATCCGTCCTATGAAGTTCAGAAATTCTCTATGTTAGGTGGAATCATAAATTCATAAAACATTACATCCGTACGACGTATCTAAAAGATGTCTACAAGCATTAAAACTTTTAATATCTAAGGATTTAAACGAATTTAAAAGTTTTTATAAACTATGGAGGCATAATTACAGAACTAGCTCTGGGAACAGTCACGGGAGAAATGCAAAACACTTTCTTCCGAAATCCTGCTTAGCGGTGAATTTTAGTCCTGTTTTGTTTACATTGGAACAGCTTCGCTTCTTAAGAAGCACATTTCATAACAGTATCACTTAAAGTATTTTCCCTTTTACGTCACTCATCACAGTAATCGGATACTGATAAAGGATTTTACGGCCGGATATGGTATCAACGTAGCCTGTTGCACTTCCGGTCTAACTAAGGCATTTATGATTAACGAACTGTGACAGAATAAATCAGCGGTTCAAAACAATACCAAAGCCAGCTACAGGGCAGTGGGCCACTTTCGCCCCGTTCCTCTTCTTATATCATGTCGTTCACGGATTTGTCTGACAGTTGTCTTGCTTTTCATTTACATGAAGACGTTACTTATATGTCTTCCCGCCAAACTTCCGTCCTCATTTTCTTGTCTCCCACAACCCATCTGCATACCCAGTTGCCGACAGGCTCCATTAGATCACTGTCATCATAGTACTACGTGACTTTTGTACATCATGAAATTCCCTTCCATACAACAATACAAAATTCTTAATAACTACATCCTTTCGATATCAAAATGTTTTTGTAAAGGCCTTGAGACGCTTTTAATCTAAATGAAAGAACACATTGCACACCCACACAATGCATCTGGCCGTGTTCTTGTGTGTGAGTAGAGAATTCTGAAGAATAAATGGAATGACTCCAGTTTTCCAAGTGAATTCTGCTACTACTACTGCTGCTGCTACTACTAAGCCTAATAATAATAATAATAATAATAATAGGCCTAATCGGTGTTGTGCCAGCACATTCGTAACAAAGAATCCAAGTGAATTCACCACCACCACCACCACCACCACCACCACCACCACCGCCGCCGCCTCCGCCGCCACCACCACCACCACCACCCTTTTGTCTTATCACGAATTCCAAAGTAATAGATAGGCCTAATACTCATATTATGACGAATAGCCGTTTTCTTCATTCGACCTTTGACGTGTTAAATTACATTCTGGAATTCCACATTTTATTACCGCAAAATACAGAATGGCCTAAATAATTTAATTAACGTAAATCCCTTTTTGTGTATGTCCTATCAGACGGAAGACAGAGAGGTGTGCGACCCACGCAGCTTTCAGGTCCGTAATTGGAAAAACCAGAGCAGAGTGACAAATCAAACTCTATTTTAAACATACATTTCTAGAATTTTCGAAATATGTAACTTAAATACAGGAAGACAAAGAGGGCCGACCTGCCACTGGCGCTGTTCTGCTAATAATAACGCCATTTTTGAAGGACAGACACGTACGTATTGATGAAGTTGCATCAGATTAGCTGCAAACATACGCCTAATTCCTTCTAGCTAAATGGCATAATCTGAATTCCGAAAACTGCGTAAGAACGCATTTCTTGATCCAACTTCATATAACTGCGTACACACGGCGTGGCTTATTCCATGGTGAAGGCCATTTCTTTAATAGATGTCGGTTACTAAGGAATTGCTACGGGCATTGCCTTTTCACAATGTACAGCTAGTGTACGCTATCCTAGCCACACACAGGCACACACCGTACGTGCATGAACGAATTTATCTAAAAATTCGGTCCTTGCTTCTCACGTACAAGAGTCCGTCTCGAGTAGAGAAACCAAGCAGTTAATTCTTTACAGGACATAATCGCTGTTTGTTCTAAAAATTATAACAACTGTATAAATTCATTCCGTGGGCAAAGTGCAGAGGTTGTAAATGTTACTGCATATAATGCGAGCCTAAAATGACCAAAGGTCTTTAAACGACTGGCTTCATTATCCCAGTTACAGCTAGGTTTCTCCAAGCGACATCTTCCCTTCAAGTGTCCTAGCCAAGTATTTTAACGAACTTATTACAGTCTTCACTTACGCCTATGACGTACAGTCATTTTTCCTTTACTGCTTTACCCTGATAATATTTGGTGACGTAAAACAGTAAGAATATCCTGTGTATACAGCTTTCTGGGCCTAAATCGACTTCGCTCGCAATTTTATTCACAAATTTTTGTAATTTTTTTTAATTTAAACATTAAAATACTGCTACATGTAACCAAACAAACTGCGACACACTGTAGCATTTATAAGAACTGATACGTAATTATATACTGAGAAGATGAATTTCAATTGTTATGTACTGCCAGATGCATTAACCTTTTAAAGCCTAGCGGTAACTTTACGTACCACTAGGTGTAAAATTAAAAAATTCTACACGGTGCTCACATTGCGTTTATGTGTTTTGTACGGATCTCAGAACAAACAGCAACTTTTGCCTTATAAAACATTAAGAGATTGGTTTTTATAACCGTGGTGGAGAGTGTTTACAGCGCGGTACGCACTGAATCCTTATATGAAACAGATACGCTTCGTCTTTAAAGGGTTAATACACACTACGCAACGTTCCGAGCTTAACTCAACCGTGGAAGAAGAGCGGGTAGCCCTGGCCTAGCAGCCGTTAGTTTAAGCGGTTGCAAGGTGAACTCACCTGTGCTCTCCGTACCATGTACGTCAGGACAGGCTTGGTAGCGGAGAAGCAGCCTCGATTCGTCCGTGCAGGGGTCCACCCTGGACACGGGATTACTGCATTCGCCGTTACCCCTGTTGTATGTGAAGGTGAAAGGCGGACCGCCGGTGAAAGGGCATTCCGTTGGCTCAGCGTCCGATCGGAACATCGAGTAAAGTGCGGCGTCACCAGTTATCTGCCCACACAAGTTGTCCAAGCTATCCTTCAGATCGCAGTACGCTGGAACAAGAGAACACAGAAGTGCAGTTGTCAGCCTCGATCCACTCTTTAACTGTACTTAAGTTCATGTGATTTACAGCACCATGCAGTCTGTAGGTTCGTAGAAATTGAAACAGCGTTTTGCAGATCCTTTATCTGTTATTGCATTGCTTCTGCGAAGTCCCTTATTACACATAATTTCACTGTCACTTTCCTAGAACACTGCTTTATATTTTCATGCATACAGTTGTTACTTTACTCATCTTCATAGTGTACGTTTTTACAGATTCGTAGTAGCAAAGAAACTGAGTTTTACTCTAGACGTGAATAGCCTTACAAAATTATTATCGGTTACACAGGGCCGTGAAAACCTCACGTGTTCAATACTGTCTCTTCTATATATATATTTCACACCCGTCTTTTCCAGTGACTTTCATTCGATTATGAAAATGCATAATGGACAGCATTTCTGGAATTCTGGACCACTGGGGTCATGATACGGAATGATGCTCACCTATGTTAACCTGTAAACATAGGTAGGTTTCCGATAGAACGAGTCCCAAATATACCAGATTACACAACGAAACTTCTACACAGTTAACTGAAACAGCATACACAGTTGACTAAGAAATAAGAAAACTGAGGTCTAACAGTGTTGAATTGGTACACTGCATAGCAAATGAAGCAAGCAGCTGCTGAGTGGAGGGTACTAGAAAACAAGAAC
Organism: Coptotermes formosanus; assembly: GCA_013340265.1. Taxonomy (NCBI): domain Eukaryota; kingdom Metazoa; phylum Arthropoda; class Insecta; order Blattodea; family Rhinotermitidae; genus Coptotermes; species Coptotermes formosanus. The sequence goes on along the minus strand of BLKM01009030.1, from coordinate 408,647 downwards.
ATTGATCCCTTCAATCCGCTCTTGCCAACTTGTAAAGGAAAAGAAGACATTAAAAAGAAAACATATGAGAATCGTCAGCCGTGGAAGGGAACGAAAGCCTAGAATTGAAAACACGCATTTGGCAATCAAATTTTGCTGCAATTTTAGCAGCATGATTCGCAAGGTTTGTTCTACGACGTAGCTCGGAATCGATTTTAATTCATTACAAGATTGTTAGAACAATGAACATAACAATAGGATAATATGTAAAGACTGTTTTGAGATCAAATATAGGCAAATTTCGACTGAAAATATCAGTGCCAAAGGCACAACATCCGACCTTAAGATGCAACTCCTCTCACTGCTGGCCAACAAGCTGACGTCTAGTTACTCCTCTCATTGCACACAAAAACAAGAAGACAAATCTTACAGAAGAAAAGTTTAACGGGGAGACTGGTGTAGTAACAGAATATTTTATTACTTATAACTTATTTTGAGCGCTTTTTTAGTCACAAGTTAAAAGCGCAGTACTCTCTCCTGAAAGATTTTAATAATGTGTCTTACTTAGCTTCGTCTTTCTTCTCTATATTTTGCAAATCTCCAAGTCAACCCTGGTGCATATTCTGTATTCACTTCATGCAGTGCCTCTTTTGTTGCCACTGTATGTGTGCCAGAAGGAACACGCTTAAGGAAATGTTTCACAAAAGAAACAAAACTGTTTCTAATAGTTTGCAGCTTGAATCTTAAAAGTGCCTTTGGAATTTCTATCTAGTAAATGATTTGGAAGACATTTTGATGAAAGTGTTTTAATTAGCACTATTAATAGCTGTATTTCAGTGAGAGGATTACATTCATCCTAGAACACAACATCAAAGCATAAATTACGACAATGGTTGACACAGAATTCTCTCTCCACAGAGCAGCCACATGATTTTCTATAAATTGTCTAAGGTTTCTAGGTTGGGAACTTTTAGCTGCAGTATCTTGTGTAAAGAGAATAGTGAGATAAAGCAACGATTCTTCACTTGGAACCATGCAACTGTAAGTTAAATCATTTTAAGAGCCGCTATACTTAAGAGGTGAACTGATGAAAACAGCATAGGTTTTGAGCTCTAAGTGTGGGCCGTGGAAGCTCCGTGTAACGGTCTGCCTCGCACGTGCATCTAGTCCAGTTCCGCTCTGCGCCTCCAAAGCACACAGCCTGCAAGCCTCATGTCAAAATACGGGTGCACTTGCCAGTTCTCACAATAATAAACTCCAAGGGAAAATTTTAAAAGTCCCACCTACAGCTACATTTTAATTATTTCATAAATAGATTGTAATACAAACTATATAATTTTGTGGACATTTTGCTGTCACCGTTTCACTGAATACTTACTCGGCTCTTACACAAGGCTATTTACATTCTCAATTTTTTTTTTGATGAAAGAATGGAAAAGACTGAAATGAAGGATAAATAATACGAATACAGAGCTTTTTAACGTGTTCCATATCCGTGCACTATATTACACAAAAACACTAATCACCAACAAATGTACAAAGAGAGTTTTATCATCAATCGGAACACACTCCTACATGTTTCGACCCTGCTGGGTCATCTTCAGGGAGAACTTTTTTGTTATCGTTACACTAAGATTGCACTTTATAGTTGAGTGAGAATGTGCTGTTGACTGTGTACTGGAGGCGTGAACTCTCTGCGGTCCCGGCCTGCGAGTGCAGGCCGGGACCGCATAACAAAAACGATAACAAAAAAGTTCTCCCTGAAGATGACCCAGCAAGGTCGAAACATGTACGAGTGTGTTACGATTGACGATAAAAGTCTCTTTGCGCATTTGTTGGTGATTAGTGTTTTTGAACACAGAGCTGTTCATTGAAAGACATAGGAGCATTAATTTAGGACACGGCAGCATCATACTTACAGGTTCGTTTAGAACTTAAAGCCCAAATTAAATTCAATATAACTACTGAAAAATTTGTCTCTACGATGGTACGTGGCCTCCAAATTCCGGCATTCTGAATGTAGACATAATTTCGTAGAGTCGCTTTAATGAGGGTCCAGTCGGTCGCAAGGCCTCTACCCACACAGAACAACACAAACACAGAACAAACGCAGATACGTCCATGCTTCGAATGGGATTCGACACTATAATCCTAGTAATCGGTTGTAGAAAACATAACACGCCTCATACCGCGCGATCACTGCAGTTAGCTTCGTATGATTTATCGTTAGGCAAATGATATCAAAGTAAATGTGAATATTATCAACACACTTGGATAAAATACGCTGGACTGAGACCTGTACAAACAATATTGAATGTAATACACACATCAGCTGAAAACAGGTGTGAATGAAATGATTCGTCTTCTTATTCCCCGTAAAAAACTGGAGTCCGAAGTTTCAGAATCCACACAAGTACCGTATTTACTAAGGCTTTATTTTTCGGCTTCAATCTAGTGCAGCCCAGTGAGCAGAGTACTTGTGGTTCAATTCCCAGGGAGGGCAGGAAACTTCTCCTTCGTCACATGTTTACACCGACTCAGGGTGGCATTTCAGTAACAAAAGTTGTGTTGGTAAACAGACTCTTTTCACGCGCTGTCACGGGAACATAGAAAAAGTATTTGCCGTTCAATTACTTATTTCCCGCTACTAATTTCTTGAGGGTAAAATCTGTCATTTTCTACGTAATACTTTTTCTTCCTATCTTAACACCTCATTTAACCGTCATTTGTATATATCGAATCCCATAACAATATTCATCAGTAGTCCACCTTGAGGTTTCTTGAGCGCTGTATTTAAATCAATGGAAGAGGTCAAATTGGGATACCATTCTAATAATATGATACTTTTGCTGCACGTATACCTGTAACTTTTACAAAAGACGTTTATAATCTTATATGAATAATTATAAACATCAACCCACCATTTTTAAGCCTGTATATTCCGTACATCATTACGAAGCATTATAGTTAATTTATTAGACCAATCAATGCACACAATTGTTCATGTATGTTACATATATCGTCGCGACATGTTTCGGCGTTCAGAACACCATCTTCAGGCAGCAAGTAATGCCAAGTATGTAGCTACCTACCGAATGTGGAATCATAAACAAGTGGTTTGTCTACTGGCAGTTGGTTTTAAACTTCGCATTAGGTACTCGCTGAAGATGGTGTTCTGAACGCCGAAACATGTCGGATCGATATATGTAATATACATGAAAAATTGATGCATTTCTTTGGTCTAATAAATTGACTATTATCGATCAACCTAACATTTTTACCTCATGTTAGTACACAAATATATGACCCTTCCATATCACTGAAGTGAATATAAATTGGTAAGACAGCGGTAGTAGCGTTCCAGTACGAGGTCACTAGCACAAAACATCTGAAGGAAAGTGAAGGTACTGTATGGGATAGTAAGCTTCTTGTATTTTACAGAGTCTGCCCTGCTTATGAGCGTGTAAGACATTTATTCTTCCATCTCCTATCCGTAAGGCGGTATTAGCTCTAACATTTTATCGACTTCAAAGTCCAGCACAACAAATGTCGTTCTAGGCAGCTTAGTCGCTCTGAGGAGGTAACTAGGTGCTTCTTCAACGCAGATTACGACATCCGGTTCCGAAAGGTATTATTTCACGTCTGATGACCACGCGTGACGCAGGTCAACACAGACAGGAAACGGGATCTCCGTTGACGAGCAGAACGAATCGTATCTGACAAGGGCTGTCCTAAGCTTCTTAGTAACGCCGGCACACTTTAGCCCTCACTCCCTTGATTTCGGATTATTTCTCACAACCACCACTACAAAGCCCTAAAAAAAAAAAAGGAAGCTGCAAACGTTGTTGTGTTTCACAATACCAGTTATACAAACATTCAATAAGGTACTGTGAACTAGCTCTTCTGGGAGTGAATGAAGCTAAAGAAACTAGACATTTCACCCTTCCGAAGCGCCCGAACGGGCTCCCTTGTCTATCCAGCTTCCTATTCAATGGGTACGGGATCTCTTTTCCCGACGGGAAATTGGAGGTGGTCGGGGGCGTGAGGATGGCCAATTACCTCAATCTGGAGACGACGTTTAGAATAAGTGGAGCAATACCTCAACTACACAACATAAACCCACTGCGTTCGCAGGAACAACTTTTTTGTTTTTACTTTACTCGAAAGGTAAAACACAACTAAATGCAAATAAGAAACCTCATAATATTTACATTATCCATAATTTTCTTGCAGCCAGTATAAAAAAATTTGAAGTAAAATAAAATTTTCCTTCCCATTTTCCTTCGCATTTAACAAATATGGGACAGCGTTATGCAGTTATCTACATGTGCAGCACTGCCTACACAGTACGAAAAATGCACCAATGAATCGATACTTCTTAGAGCGCTCTTTTGTTTTTACTTTCATACACGATGTTGCGACTACATAACGAGCAGCATTATGATCTGTACCCTTCACCAAATATTATTCGCAAGATCAAATCAGTACGAATGACATAGGCGCAGCATGTGCTACGTATGGGAGACAGGAGAGTTGCATACAGGGTTTGGTGCAAGACCTGAGTGAAAGAACCACTTTCAAGACCTAGGCGTAGATGGGAATATGAAATTAAAATGGATCTTCAAGAAATTGGATGGGAAGGCATGAAATGCATTCGTCTGGGTCAGGCTAGGGACAGATGGCGGTCGCCTTTTAATGCTATAACGAACCTTCGGGTTACATAAAATGCAGGAAATTCTTGACTAGCTGAAGACCTGTTAGCTTCTGAAGAAGGACTCTGCTCCATGTAGCTAGTTAGTTAGCTAGTTAGTTATGGGGTTGCGTGTGCATCCTAAATATACGGAAATGCATTGTTCTACATATTAGATCAAGGACACTGTACTTTGCGAGGGACATTGTGAACCGAATAATAGCTCAAAAAGAGCAGAGTTTTTTTTGCCTTTTACACCAAAAGAAGGAAACCATGTGGGTATTAACCAAACAGCCAGCATGAAACATTTCAACAGCTGTATGGAGTATACAGATACGGACGTCTGCGTTGATTGTCGCTGCAGCAGACACCTCTACGAAAAACGTTCCTAAGGAAGAAATAGGCAAGACAGGATACAATGTTCATGTAATAGAACACAATTCCATGTAAAAAATACAGGAGACAGGTGATTAATTCCAATTCTCGACACCAAAGGAGAATGGCAAAGTGGTTTCTATTCGAGGTGAAATAACGTAAAATGTCACTGAATAGCGCCTCGAAAAGACTGCAGAACCATTCTGGCATGGTGTGGAACTACTTCCAACACGTCCGCGGAAACTGGATTCATACTCCTGACGATCTAGGCCACTGACTAACCTCTTTCAACTTAAAGGCAAAAGCAGCACGAGAAAGTCGTCCCTGGGCCCATGCCCTAAGTCACGAATGCCTGCTGGAATAGAGAGGTAAACCTGTACGAATATTTGACACCGAAACTAGAGGGTATTACGGAGTAAATACAAGTGTTACACTTATGGCTACCTAATGCTTTACGAATTTATATAAGTCACATAATGATAAACTTAGAATTAATTAATTAATTAATTAATTGCCTTAAAATTCGATGAGACCACATGTATGCAAGAAGCAATGTGAACTGAATTAATGAGAATGGTACTCTCCTTTGAAACCCTAGGCCATCTAGTGTGAAACAGATTTACCGATCTTTCGGAGGAACGCGCAACTGCCATCTTCTTTTAAGCTGAAGGTGGAGGCAGAAAGTTTATTAGAATCTTTGGTAAATTTTTAGCAGATTTTTACGCCGTTAAGTTTCTAGAAAGAAGCATTCTTCATAGTCACGTCGGAAGAATGTCACACCTCGCATGCATTATTCTGGTTCAGCACACGAGCGAAAGCCTCTTGCAAACACGGTAACGAATCTTATAGTTACATAAGGCGGGGAATGCTACTGGCTGAGTGTCACATGAGGGGCTCTGCTCCATGGAGTCAGTTGAAAATAAGAGCAGATATTGAAATAACTTTGCCCAGGATAAACACATCTGTTCCTGCATACATGTGCATGGCAGCGCCGTGCTTTAAGGAGGATACAGATGCTAGATTTGTGTTAAAAGCGGGGAACAGATGCCCGATGTACGAATTGTGGAGCATAGGTACGTTCCCTTCTCCTTGAAAACATGGAGATGTTCTGTGAACAATAAACAAGACATCCCACAGAAATTTGCCAGTGGACTGAAGATACACCCACAGCAAATTACGTCAACTGGTCTTCATTCCATGCTTGACAGAAACCGGAAGAATACGAATTTATTCAGGATATTGGAACGCTGCATTCAATAAAATATTTATATACATATATATATATATATATATACAGCCTTGTCCTATAGCTGGACCTTACGTCATAAGTTGTGGCATATATTCTTTCGTTTGGGCGGAGTAGAAGAGATGGACAAGTCCTCTAGGTCGGTGTGCTGAAAAGCAGAGCTCAGCTTTCTGCAGGGATTTATGTACCAAAAGAGAACTGTCTCGTTAAGTGTTATACTGCTCTTTTAATGACAAGGAGAGAGGCAATGCGTGTATAAACATAACAAAGGGGAGCGTTCGCGTAACAACTGTTACCGTAGAAAAGCAATAAGTATTACACATTCGGAGTGTGCATCTGGAGCGTAAGTTACCCAGAATGCAAAGTGTATGCACCGTGTTACATTGTCATCTGTGGCCTGTCTGATTCTATCATATTTTTCCACATTATCTCATACACGGCACAATTTTCGTAAAGAAATTTATTTGACGTGTTTTGATTTTCTCTACAACTTTTGCCTGCAGAATTTCCCATTATAAGGAGAATTCGGCTAGATATCTTTATAATTGCACATAGGTCTTCACGTAAAGTAAACTTTATTCCTGTCAAACTTTAATGAGACTTGAATTTTCTCGACAGATTGTCGAAAGATAAACAAATACCAAATTTCATGAAAATCCGTCCAGTGGCAGCCGAGTTGCTCTATGCAGGCTGACGGGACGGACATCTCGAAGCTAATTGTCGCTCTTCATAATCTTGCGAACGCACCTTACATTTGATACTGCCAGCGAGTTACAAGTTATCCCCACCACAAACTTTCCTCCTTGCTGCCTTCTCGACTGTGCAGGCCCATGCCGTTGTTTCCGGCAAACGTCTGTACACTGCACACCCGCAATGGTGAAATATTTCAGTCACCAACTACCTACCTACCTACCTACCTACCTACCTACCTACCTACCTACCTACCTACCTACCTACCTACCTACCTACCTATCTACCTACCTACCTGCCTGCCTGCCTACCTACCTACCCACCTGCCTGCCTGCATACCTACCTACCTACCTAGCTACCTAACAAAGAACAAACAAATTAACTTACTAACTCCATGAAGCAGATTGATTCTTGAGAACCCTACAGCTCCTCAGCTAGTGAAAAATTTCCCGGCACTTTATGAAAATCTGAAGTTCATTACCCTGTTCACAAGAGCACGCCACTTGTTTCAGTCCTGAGACAGATCAGTTCAAGCCCTCATACTATTTCCTGAAGCTCCAGTTTAATATTATGCTCCACTCTAAACAAAAGATTATAATGCAGTTTAAATAGTTACATTTACGTTACGCTGGATACTGTCCATTCACCTAGATGTATCTGGCAAAATAAATCAAACACTGTCGCAAACTTTCAAAATAGTTGTGCCTAATACAGTTTATCGTACCATGATGTTGCTCCATTCCTACGAAATGCTGCCTGCCACACAGACGCCACATATCCCACTGCTGCCAAGCGTGCCTTTCACACCTCTTCGTACACCTCGATAGAAGCACCTCTTGTGTGGCTTTTCAAAATCGAGAGAACATTCTAAGAGGCACGGAAGAAGGTGATAAGACATACAATAAACCCCCAAGCACGTGACACAGAAGAAGAACACGTCTATTTCACAAAGCTTGTTCTGCTATAGACAAGTTTGCAATGGTATGATTACACAACAATACAGCTTACTAGCACATCTTTCACTGACTTTACAATAAACTGTGTAACGTATAAGCTATATGTTCTAAATTCACATTATGGATTTGCTTAGGAAAGCATAACCTTCGTATATATGAAGTAATTAATTTGTCACTAAAGACAAACTTCACGATGTCACCTATACCGTGTGCAGGAGGCTTTAAGAATGAGAAAAGGTTGCTATACTTGTTCAAGATGGCAAAAGGGGTGCTACTTTAGCAGAGATGGGTCTTTTCTTTACTGGTTCTAAAGGGGAAATGGAGAAACTGAATAAAATAAAAAAGGGATAGACGAAGAGAAGGCAAGCAGCAACAAGAAAAGCAAATGTGTTCCTATTGTTCAACACTGACATAGATACAGGCGGTGGTGGTGTATGCAACCCGCTACACTTTATATCACGCAGCGCAGAGAAAGGGGCTTGACAGGGACAAAGGACAGAAGGGGGGAATGAGAGAGCAACAAGGATGCATGCGAAAGGAAGACAAAGGAGAGATGGATAGGAATAGGAAATTCCGCATTCACTTCAAGGCTTCAGATGTCACAGACAAAATCCTTGAGAGAGAAAGAAAGAAGCAAAAAAGAAACTAAGGCACCTTTTTATAAACCAACCAAAGTTAAATGCTGAAGAGATTCAAGCTTGTAAGGTCCTGAGAGATCGTCTTTGTTAAATCCTGGCATCAGTGATGACCACACAGGGCAGGACGCTGCTATGGGTCTGCACGTAATTTTAGGACATATTTTGAAAATACAACGTCCTTCTGGTTGCTGCTATAGGCTCCTCACAAACAACTAAACAGTTCAGCGATATACGAAAGAAACATCTTTCAGAAACTCGCCACCTTAATCATTTCGTTTTCACTTTTAAAACTCTTCATTGACTTTCAAAGCTTTTAAAATTAGGCGTACAGGACGCCTCCAGTACACAGTACACAGTCAACAGCACATTCTCACTCAACTATAAAGTGCAACCTTAGTGTAACGACAACAGAAAGTTCTCCCTGAAGATTACCCAGCACGGTCGAAACATGTAGGAATGTGTTACGATTGATGATAAAACTCTCTTTATGCATTTGTTGGTGATTAGTGTTTTTGTATTTCTTCCTTTACATTCAATTATATATTGAGTAGGCCTATACCAAACGTTGTTTCAAGAAGCAGTAGCAGAGCCTATTCAGAAGAAATGTTTATTTTATTTATGCATATTGTACGGCATGTTCATAATTTATCTTTCCTATCACAATACCTAACAGCCACCAACTTGCTGAAGAAACAACGGTGCAGTTTATTGCGTTCTGTACTTTCAGGTATAAGGCAAAGTTTACGACCAGCATCCTTCAATGCGTGCTGCTCTGAAAACATGCAGAAACACAAGTCTGTACCCAGTTCCTCTCCGGGTGTGTCCCATGTATGACGTCACATGTTGATCGAAAGTAATTCGAGCACGCAAGGTGTGAGCGTCCTGTATAGGGGTTCGGTACACCTGGTACTCCTCGTAACCTCAAAGACAGAAGTCCAAAGGGCATTGCCGGGTAATCTTGGAGGTAAAGAGACTTGCCCATCCCGTCAAATCTGACGTCCCGACAACGCCTCGTGCTTTTTGAATTTCCTGTAGAGCTAAACACTGACGCAGTGGGGGACCGTACTGCTGAAAAAAATGCAGTTCCTCCATTCATGGTCTCAGACACTTCGAGCTTATCCACACCGACTTGTTTAGATACTATTTCTTCTAAAAATGGGCCAATAATTTGTTAGTGCCATTCTTTAGTCAATGGTCTGTTACAAGTGTGTTCGACAATTGCATGTGGAGTCTTGAACCCTCAAATTCTCATGTTATTGCGATTATCTTTCTACAGACAACAAAAGCCACTGCATCAGGAAAAAATAACCGGAAAAGGAGTGCATTGCTGTCATTAATAAGCTTCAGAAGGTGAATAGAGAAATCTGCGCTTTTGGGCCTGCACCGTTAGAGCTTTGTGCGCTTAAAGCTAAATGTAAATCCCCATAAATTGTCGCCTCAGGAAGGGTCAACGTATTGGAAGCAAGAAAGACGGACTTCTTGGACTCGGACTTACGGAAGGCGGCTTGCCGTTCACAGCCAACACATTCTCTCTTCCGCTACTGAAGGACGTCCCCGTGCCTTCCTCTGTAACACACTGCCTCTCACAATAAAATCTCCTTATCCCACCTACGAAAGTTTGTTCCGAAGATCGGTTGTAAATGAACACATGGCGGTGATTTCTCAGCACCACTGTCACTGGCTCGTAACACTTGTGTCGTTCACTAAGTGATCGCCATTTTGTGCTGTGACTGAATACAGCGCCATCACATTGCTCATTGGGGTAGATAAAATCCGTACTCCTGAAGATGCAAACTGCAGCATTTTACCTTTACGATAGTATCGATATCACATTTTGTAACAGAAACTATAAATTTAAAACATACTGTATGTGATGAGCCGTGCTTTTATTGTATCGATGTAATATTTATACATGAAGGAGGTCATGATTTGGACTTGATCATTAAAAGAATCGAATTTTCTCAAAAACAACATTTACTATGGGCAAGAAATACCAAATTTGAGTAAAATAGCTGTAGCAGTTTCGGAGATTATATGCACATGTCCACAGAGAAGCAAGTCCTTTCCGTTACATATTCGTCTCGTGCAGGTTGTGTTATCATATAGAGGGCGCGTAACAGTTACATGTCCCTCTTTAACTACCACTACATACCTCACTGTCACAAAAAGCGTCAAAGCAAAGACCGTATTACTGTAAATCCTCAAACGTTAGAGGTCTCAGCATCAGTCCCAGGATTTAACGACATTAAGTAGCTCTGTTCCCCTTAGAACTTTTGTACGGTGAATCCTATACTTCGTGAAACCATCTGGTTCCTCTTACAGTAAGTCCTCGTTCCTTTGTGAGAGATAGTGTAAAAAGAGCTCAGATTCGCGTTACCATGAACGGGCAAAGAGAGGATTAGTTTAAGTCTGGAAAGGTCGGTTGACCAGGATTATCCTGGGAATATCGGCACTGGACATGAAAAATATTACTGAGGTTCCGATCAAGTGCTCGTATAAAGTGAAAATATTCCAGGCTTGACCACTGAGGAAAGATAAGCTTCTTTCAGAACAGCTGTAGCCACATAATAGGCCGGGAGTACCGCAGTTCTGCTGTACTAGAATACAAAACCACGGGTAATACTACGACAATGAGAGATTTTTTTTTGGAATTGAAATTGTCTACTAGTCGACTCTTTTACAAAGTATTATCAACAAAACTAAACAAGTGCAACACTGTCGCTAGGAAACTGTCTATAAATGCAATTTCATGGAGTAAGATCTTCCTTGAAAACTCAAGATTTGTTTATCTGGAATAACATTAATCCACACCTTATGGAATTTAAAGACTCATTACCGTGTTCACAACAGACCGCTGTGCCCACAGCAGCCTACCGTGTTCACGAGAGACTGCTGTGTCCACAGCAGCCTACCGTGTTCACAGCAGCCTACTATGTCCAGTGCAGCATACCGTGCTCAGAGCAGCCTACGGTGTCCACAGCAGACTACCGTGTCCACAGCAGCCTACCGTGTTCACAGCAGCCTACTATGTCCAGAGCAGCATACCGTGTTCAGAGCAGCCTACGGTGTCCACAGCAGACTACCGTGTCCACAGCAGCCTACCGTGTTCACAGCAGCCCAGCAGCGGATCATGTGCTGTATCACCTGAATCCATACCACACTTTAGAGTTATTTATCGAAGCCCAGTTTCATTACTATCGACTCATTTACGGCTAGGTTTTCTAAGCGATCCCTTTATTTCAGGTTCCCTGAATACGTGCTGCATAAAATTCTAACCTCTTCCAAGTCTGTTACTTACGCGGGCCCACAGTCCACATCGCCGTTACAGGTTTAATGACTAATAATACTAAAAAGGACTAGACATTAAGAAGTTCCTTACAACATTTTATTGGTTATTCTGAAATCCAAATATTCTACTGAACACTTTGTCACTGAAGTTCTACAGTATCCCGAAGTACCACACAGTGTCTGTCGGCGTTGATCAGAAGCGCCATACAAAACGACAAAGCAAACTAGGCCTGCTATTACGTCACGCATGTTGTCGCGATATTTGTTATTGACATATGTATAATCTGTACGCGGAAGATAAAGGGAAATGTGACTGATGATTTGACTTTGACTTTGTAACGTAATTAAGCTATGGGCCTACATAATTAACTCTTTGCCTTTGAGTTTTCATTTAGTTAGGCCGTAGGTCTGTATAACTATATGATTCAGAGTTTATAATGATTATAAACTATAGCCTACTTGAAATAAAATATAATTCAAGTAGGCTATAGCCCCATGTAATTAACTGTCTGACTCTGAGTTTGATATAATTAGGCTACAGAACCCTAAAGCTAAATATCTGATAAGAGAAACCGAAGTTTCTGCATCAAAGTTGCCACAGTAATATGCCACAGGGAAGGACCCTTAGTCAATCTGATGCTATCCATCCCGTTGTCTATACAGAGTTACATCAGTAACACTACGTATTCCGCCAGACGCAAGCTTTATTTGTTGTTATTTTTTCAAAAGCTACGTTTTTCTATCATACCGATCATCATCAGGTGTTTATTTATACAAAATCTTAAAATTAAAAGTAAAATTACATTTTTACAATTAAAACTTTACCTTGAATTTTAAGGTTTTGTATAAATAAACATCTGATGATGATCGGCATGATCGAAAAATGTAGCGTTTCAAAAAAATAACAACAAATAAATGTTGTGTCAGACGGAACACGCAGAGTTATTTATGCTATCCTTAGTCAGTTCCATCCAATTCCCACATTCATAAATTACTTCCCCAAGGTCTGTACCGCTCTTCTGCATGCTGTTCTTTTACGCCTAACGTTGAAGAACGATATTTTTTACAAAACTTTCGAGTGCATCTTTATCGTAAGGCATTTTGTCCAGAATACTGCAAATGAACACTCCTGCTGAACTGAATGCGTTTCACATGCGCATTGAGAATATCCGAGACCCATTTCAAAACAGGGATTCCTAATAACCAACGCCTGTTCCAGCCGCTCAACTGTCAGTGTCAATGACACTGCCACCTCGGTAAAAAAAAAAACCACGCACGTCGAGTTCCTATATTTCTATGCTTGGGAACAAGATAACTTGGTGTGAGTTTTCGGGCTTCCAAAGAGGTGTCGTTGAGTTCTTGGTTTTTCTAGGATATTTCAATCCATTTCGAGACCGCTACATTAAGCAACAAACATCATGTGATAGAGGGCAACATCTCAGAAGAAAGAAGACCACGAACACTCGACATCTCGGTGTATTCATAATATATAATACTGAAAAAGGAATAAGTATATTTAAAACTGAATATAGTTATATCAAAATTTCATTCAGTATCAGCATTTATTTTTTCATGCGCTATGTTTGTGATGCAATGAGGTTCATTGATAAGCGGCCTGTTAAGCACAATTCCGCAGCGATTTTTAAAGCGAGGGCAGAACGGGGAATATCGAATTCTGAGAAACAATGTTGAATAGAACAGATTAACCTTTTAAATCCTAGCGGTAACTTTACATACGACCAGGTTTCACACTAAAAAATTCTACGTGGTGCCCACATTGTGTTTATGTGTTTTGTACGGATCTCAGAACAAACAGCAACTTTTGCCTTATAAAACATTAAGAGATCGGTTTTTATAACCGAAGTGGAGAGTGTTTACAGCGCGGTACGCACTGAGTCCTTATATAAAACAGATACGCTTCGTCTTTAAAGGGTTAAAAAATTCTACGTGGTGCCCACATTGCGTTTATGTGTTTTGTACAGATCTCAGAACAAACAGCAACTTTTGCCTTATAAAACATTAAGAGATTGGTTTTTATAACCGAAGTGGAGAGTGTTTACAGCGCGGTAGGCACTGAGTCCTTATATAAAACAGACAAGCTTCGTCTTTAAAGGGTTAAAAGCTCTCGGTTGCTTCTGTACTTTCAAACACCTCACAGACTCACACTGGATAATAACGTTGAGCATAATGGCCCCAGAAATACGTGGAAGTGCTCTCATGATGTTGACACTTTATTCTCTCAATTGTATAAGCGTGGCGAATGAGGCGCAGCATCTCCAGAGCAGCGACGTGAAAATCAATATCCTGTTTGTACGTATGTGAGTGTGTTTGTCGGCTTCGCGGTTAATTATTAAACGTGACGTAGGCACAACAGAGAGTAGCTAATTAGTCCGTCGTTAATAATCCCCCCTTCCTTGCTTCAAGGCTACTAGATATTACAAAACAATTGAATAATGGAGTATGCCAGGAGAGTAGGCATTGGAGAAGCGATGTAAGTATCGAGTCGCCTTCCATCAAAGCACCGTTATGACTTCACAGGTAATGTACACTACCTTGTGTCGTATTTGTTTGCATGCCGGTAACCAATACCAGGGGTTTTGACATCACAAACTCTGGCATTGCACGTGACGTGAGACCAGAATATCGAGGGTACAGAGGCTTCTAAATATCAGCTTAACCCTTTGAAGACGAGACGTGTCTGTTTTATATACGGGCTCAGCGCGTACCGCGCAGTAAACAATCTCCTCTGTTATACAAAATCACTCTGTTAATTTCGTATAAGGCAAAAGTCGCTGTTTGTTCTGAGATCCATACAAAACACATATACGCAATACGAGCGCCATGGAGAATTTTTGAATGGTAAACCTGGTGGTATGTAAAGTAGCCACTAGGCTTTAAAGCGTTAATAAATATGTCAGAATTTTGAGTTGAATGATGTCAAAGTGCTCCATTATGATTTGTCAAACCGGTAAATAAAAGTCGTTACGTAGGAGAGTTGCTGTTTGCATATTTGTGAGAATTTACGTCGTATATAGCGGTCTGCTGAGTTTCGGAGTCATGTAATCTCAACGTATGGAGAAACCTGCTGTCTGCGTCTCTACCAGGAGACTGTTTCTATTAAAGCAACAGCGTTATAACCTACAGCAGGATTAAGTAGGATGATCAGGTACGGTGCAGACTGCAACGTAAGCGTACGGCCAATAAGCCGACAGGTTTTGAAACGCGTTTCTAATCTTAGTTTCAAACTGAGGGGGCAGAAATTCTTACTCGTACGTGAACAAATTTAACAGCTCATTTTAATTGCACATTAACTATCACTTACATGCAAGACAGAGTTCTCGAAAAGTCTATGCAGTCATCATTTCCGCCCAAAACACAATGTATAATTAAATGTCTAATTTAATAAGGAATAAGAAATAATTTTGAGTAATAGGACTAAATGTTCGGGTTTGGGAAACGTCTTGAGAATATATTATTGTAATATAACGGAGCATGAACGAATCATGGAGTAGCATGTTGTGAAAATACGAACTGGAGAAAATGTCCCTCAATTTGTACTGCAGTGTGTTAAGATGCAGCCATGATGGGGATTCATTTATAATGGAGCAAGCAGTATGAGGAACGGGTTAGGATACTATCAACTGCTGTAAATATCTTTAGATATCTGCAGTTAACAACATAGTAGGATATAAGTATTAACTGCAATTAATAATACATCACAGTGCACAGGGTTTATAACAACAACAACAACAACAACAACAACAACAACAACAACAACAACAACAACAACAACAACAACAACGGCGTTATATGCACCATTAACAGTACGCGCAGAATAGCTGCGACACTGTATGCCCTAGAAACATGGTTTGTTTCAGGTAAGTGCATAAAGGAGATGATGATGATGATGATGATGATGATGATGATGATGATGATGATGATGATGATGATGATAACGATGATCTCGCAGTCTGTCTTACAGGTCCACTGCCTCTTCCAATGCGAGTTCCCCTGACACACGGGCTGTTAAGTGCCAGTATACTGAAAAGCATTAGTTTGGAATGAACTGACAACTTCTTACCGTACAAATATTAACTTACAAAAGCCAGACAAAGCTGAATATCAGCGAACTTTATGATTTCTGTCGCTCAAATTTTTCGTGTGATCGAGTCAAAGAAGATGAAATGGTAGCATGCATGGCACTGATTTAAAGTATGAGTGCATAAAAATTCTACTACAGTAATTTAGAGTGAATACTTCACTTCGTAAACAAACATGCAGCGTGGATGATAATATTAAAATTAAACATAGACAGACAGGGTGTGATGGTGTGGATTAAATGCAACTCGGTTAGTGCACTGCCCAGTAGCAGGCAATTCTGGACATGGATATCATAACTGGTAGGAAATTTCTTACCGGAGACTATAGGCATATGACGAAAGACTGACTCTTCCATGGAGCTATAAAATTATTCAAGTAGTTAAAATACTCTAACAGTATTTGCTTATTACGTAGCAGAGTTTAAAGTTATAAGGTACTTTGTATTGATTCTATTTTTACCTATGTTTGTACTCAAACTGAAAACCGCTGCATAAGCATACATTCTCTCCTGGCAATCTGTTCAGAAAAAGTCGAATCCTTTTGTCGGCGATGTATTTTTCCTTTTAATTATAACAAGAACTGGAAAGCCACATCTTCCAAAAAGATGTTATTCGGAATGTAATTCCTTTCAAACGAAACTGAGACACTGGATTCATGGTCCATCGATAGACCCTGCATCCTTCGCATCTGTTCCCTTAACCCTTTAAAGACGAAGTGTATCTGTTTTATATAAGGACTCAGTGCGTACCGCGCTCTCCACTTCGGTTATAAAAACCAGTCTCTTAATGTTTTATAAGGCAAAAGTTGCTGTTTGTTCTGAGATCCGTACAAAACACATAAACGCAATGTGGGCACCACGTAGAATTTTTTAATGTTAAACCTGGTGGTACGTAAAGTTACCGCTAGGCTTTAAAAGGTTAATGAACCGCTAAATTGACAAAACAATAAGGACTTATATTGCACGTTTGAAATGGATCTTCAAGAAGTGGGATGGGGGGCGTTGAGTGGATTGTTCTGGCTCAGGATAGGGACAGGTGGCGGGCTCTTGTAAATGCGGTAACGAACCTTCTGGTTCCATAAAACGCGGGGAATTTCTTGACTAGCTGAGGAGTTGTTAGCTTCTCAAGAAGGACTCTGCTCCATTGAGTTAGAGTTAATTATATTACACATTTGTTTCCGAGATATAAACTTACAAAGGAAGAAGTACTGATAATGACTAAAAATTCAGCACCAATTCTTACAATTACTTAGGTGTCAGATTTTGTGTTTAAGAAGTAAAATTATTTGAAATAAACTGACAAAATTTCGAAGCGTCACCGACGAATTGAAAGGAAACTTTTAAAAAGAAACTACAGTATTGACTGAAATAAAACCGTGCTAGAAAATGGAAAGATCAGATTATATTACTAAGCAATATCAGAAAATATCTGAGGACAGATTAAGGTCGTTGAAATGGGTTTTCTGAAATCAGTGCAAGGTGTAACACAAAGAGATCAAAAGACGGGTAAGAAGGCAGTACCAGATTTAATCCATATTGCTAAAATTATTAGACTAAAGAAATAGGTGGAACATAACCCATCCAGCAGAGCCTTCTTAATTATGATTCATGATGGGAAAAGGAATGTTGGGAAGATCTGTAAGAAGTCGGATCAGAGGCGATTATAGGAGGGACAGGAAAGGTCGTTTAGAGCCTAAGTCTCAACTTAAACATAGGCTATAAAAGGGCTTACGTTACAGAGCGGCACATTTTATTCTGAGAAACTTGGAAGTTATACTTTAAGCAGTGAAAAATTTCAGCAACATTATACTAATGAAAACAGAGACTCCCTTCCCTCAGCAGCAGCTCTGCTGTTTGTTACAAACTCTTGGCCGGTCTTGGGCCGTTCTCGAATGCTGAATTCCAAGAAAGTTATGCGTTAATGGGTTGGGTTATATGTGCTAATGGACTATGTGTCTTCTGCACGTAAATATATGCATAGTAAATGTATACATGAATGAAGTAAGCTACTACGTACAGGTAAGCAGAGTGTGTAGCAACACAACCATCATCTTGCATTTTAGCATCTCTTATTTAGAAACAGATTCTATTTCCTTCATCTAACCCAGCAAGCTGCCCCACAAATGGATGATGGGCTTATACAGACTTCTGTTAATGAAAGAAACAAACACATTGCCGTTAAAGAAATGCTGCCTGAGTCCGGGATTTTTGGGCATTATACAGGCCGTAAGGAAATGATAGAGAAAATTACATAATCAAGAGCTTCTGAATTTGTACTCTTCACCTGATACGACTAGGGCCCTGGGATGGGCATACAGCACGCACGCAGAATAGAAGAAGTGGACCAACATAAACAATTTTACTCGGAAGAAGTGAATGAAAAAGGTTACATGGAAGACCCACAGTAGATGGAAGATGGTAGAACGGATATTAAAAAATAATACACGAGAAGGAATGGGAATATCTGGTTCAGTGGTGGGCTCATGCACGCTAGGTAAATATATCTCACGTTTAATAGAAGACAGAAATGTACTTGGGCCTACTAACCCTGCAGAGTACAGACGTTTCTACAGCAGTATATGCTTTGACATTAATAAACTCTGCATTTTGCCTAGAAGGTGCGTTTGTATGAACAGTAGTCTTTTTAAATAAGATTTCGTGTAGTCTGGTAGAAATTTACCTACTTTCACTACATAAAAGTAGTTTTGGTAGGAAAATTGCTTCCACACAAAGTGATCTGGCAGGCTTGTTTATTTCAGCACTTCACGTAGTTCCTAAAAATTTAACTTTATAATTAAAAATAACCCCCTTCACCTCCAAAGTACCATTTACTGAAGATTTAAGCTTTCACTGATGTTACGCCGTGTCGATTAGCCAGTCGCCTTGACGTAATATCCCTGAACACTGCGTCTTCAACAACATCGATGTGACAGTCTCAAATGCCGCAACCGCATAACCATTACGTATATGATCACTGCGACTTTGTAGCATTCACTTGGGAAAGCAACACGCAGAAGAGGGATCACAACGTGAAAATGTATCTTCGCACTTGAAGACTAAAACTGAACCCGAATTATATACAAATATTGTTCGGGATACAAAATCAGGCCTCTGTCGGGGTTTTCAGAATAAACTCGGTCAATTCGCGTCACATGGTGTAAGGTTGTAAGAATAGCCGTAGGCACGACGTACGTGTAACAACGCACTATTAAGGGTGTGCGGTATGAACTACGAATCGTATATCTTCTCCATTATCTAGTGCTCAGATACAAAACAAGCAGCTTCAAAGTTTTTCGCGACCCGCGACGCAGCAAAAGCAGCCCGATACGACGCAACAAAAGCGATGTAACGCGACACAGCAAAAACAACGCTGATTATGGTCTAAGAATGGCGAAGAAGAAATAAATAGATCGTGTCCAAAACAGTGCACTACTAAAATAAAGTGGAACAGCATTAGTGTAAGGGGTTAATAAGTAATCATGAACGAAGAGAAAGTGATAGAAGAACGTAGGTAAGCGCGTGAATATCGCGCGTTCACTGTGAGGTACGCTCTGAGGGCGTCAAGTAGCCTGTGGATATTACCGCAGCGGTTCGAGTTTGATCCCGGGCCAATACATGTCAGATTTCTGGCGGACGAAGTCAAAGTGGGGCAGGTTTTACAGCAAGTACAGCCGTACTTCCCTGCCACACTGCCAGTATCACACAACACGTGCTCCATGGTCATCCTTGTCTTCGTCTTAATACTACTGTCACCAGAAGGTAAAGCAGGCGAAGGCTGCGAACCATCAAAGAAAGCAATTCTCTGGCTGACATCACATTAGCAATTGACAGAAAAGTCCTTCCACATGGCAGCTCGTCATACAGCATGGCTAGTCTACGGGCATGTACGAGCAATAACAGAATGTGGTGTACGTGTCTGTGGTAGCCATAACTCATCAGAGAAGAAAGAGAGGGCTTTGAAATTTTGGCAGGTTTTCAGGATGATTATGGGATATGCCTCACCAAATATAATCAAAATAGGGATAACCACGCTTCAGTCGGCATTGCAGCGTCATCATTTGCCGATAATATCCAATAAATCATCTCTTATTTTTTTTTAATTCACGGAGTGGCAACATTCAACGAAATGGTGATTTCATAGAATTCTTGTGCAGCTACATTTTTTCTTATTATTCGTCTGCATAATAATACATTTGTGTGTGTGTGTGTGTGTGTGTGTGTGTGTGTGTGACTGCTGCAGCCATAACTCTTCAGAAAATAAAAATACTAGCAGAAGCTTGAAATTTTGGCAGTAGTGTCAGGAAGGTAATGAGATGCGCCGTGCCAAATATAATAAAAATCTAGCTAAATAAACCAGCTTCGGTCTCCACTACAGCGTCCTGCCTTCTCAGTGACCTTTATAAAGCTGCTTTGTAGGATCTTTTCAAATTCATGGCGTGGATATTCAGCGAAACTGTGATTTAATATTACCTCTCCGGGGCTATCTTTAATACGAACGGTCCAGTGGACGCGTTGTCTGTGGAAATCACAGCTAGAAATCGAAGCACTCAAAACTTTCCGCTAAAACTGCAAAGGTCTGTACACGGTATGCAATAAACAATAGGAGCTCGTTCGTTGGCAGTAAAAGAGGCAGGACTGCGCAAATAATAACCGACAAATTCCCACGACCTCGAGAAAAACAACGCACCATTACTGGCGTACAAGAAGACGCATGACGATGATGGGGACAAAGAAAATGAATCGAAAGGAATAAGTTAGCAAGGAGGGAAGGAGATAAGGATACGAAGAGGATAATGGGCAGGAAAAAAGAAGTTATTTTCATCATTATCTTCTTTTCTAATAATATAGACGGCAATATTACGAAATCTACATCGGTTGAAAGAAATGTATGGTTGTGACGTCTATATATGCGAAATTTATTAAGTGTCTGTCAGTGTTTATTTTGTACCTGAAGGCAAATCACTCAACCACAATTTATTATACGCGGGGGAGTTACAACTGAAAGAAGTGTCTCTTTTTTTTATTGTTGATGGAGCTTATGAATTTTTGAAGTTTGCTTTTAAAAACCTCCCGTCGATGTTTCAACCGGCTTTGTGCTAGTATGGGATAATTCCAACTGACTTAGGGGTTTGTACAATGCGATCATCTGAGAGTTTGCCGCAGGTCACGCAGCCAGCCAGGCAGAAGGGTTGGACGTACGAGGTTCAGCGACTCGCGGGAAGCTCTCAGAGATCTCCACTGTATTTAAGTGAAACTACAAGTACAGCACTATCACGAAGTACTGTGTGTACGCAGCAGCTAGAGACATAAAGGCAAACAACAAGCGTTGTGCTTCTCACTTTGGGGACGCGGGGGGGGGGGGGGCGCTTTCAAAACTAGGCCAGTCCATGCAGGGTACCTGGTGGATAATATGGTACTGAGACAGGTTTTCCTCTGTGTACTTGAGTTTTCTTAGTCACTATCATTCCACAAATGCACCATACCCATTCACTCGTCTATCACCTACGCTGTACAAGCTTAGCAAATGGGAGTAACTTTAAATAACACATTTAAACGAATGTTGCGCGTCTGAAAATTTAAGAATAAAATTTTGTACAGGCTAAGTGTGGTTTGTTTGAATCTCTTTTGCAGTTTTTGTCTTTATGTATGGTCTATTGCTATCCTAACGTCTGAATGTCTGGCAAGAAAGAATCTAGGAACTGAAAGATTTGAAATTATCCCAGCGGTGCTGACAAATATTCAAGTCTTCTGGGACATGAGGCACTGTCGACTGATAGTTACCGACGTTTAGGTTAAAGGTGCTGCCTCCTGGACGTCGGTTGTTATCTACCAGTTTAAAAGGGTGTAACACAGCAGATAACCTGAATCTTACAGCCAGAGATTCATACCTGTAGCTAGGTGAATCCACAGGTGCGATTTCAGTATTGATCCAGTAAGGAAGATCACGGTGAAAATGGCTAAGATAAACACGAAGATGCTGACCAACGCGGAAGAGGCGGCTGCAGCTTGAAGTCTTTTCTGAACCAAGGTATCTCAGTTTGGCACAGCTGAGGACAAACCTGCGGTAGGCCCTAACCTAAAACCGTTTACATGGTAGGCCCTAACTTGAAACCGTTTACATCGTACGCCCCAACCTAAAACTGTTTACGTGGTATGCCGTAACCTAAAACCGTTTACATGGTAGGCCCTAACCTGAAACCGTTTACATCGTATGCCCTAACCTAAAACCGTTTACACGGTAGGCCCTAACCTGAAACCGTTTACATCGTATGCCCTAACCTAAAACCGTTTACATCGTATGCCCTAACCTAAAACCGTTTACATGGTAGGCCCTAAGCTAAAACCGTTTACATGGAAAGATAAGCGCCTTGCAGTATACCACCAGGGTTCCACTAAGTGTGAACAAATTAATGTAGAGGAAACAACAGAAACACAGCCCTGAAGGTTCAAAAGAAACAGCAGATTACCCCACCGTGGTAGAAGAATTATACTATATATATATATATATATATATATATATATACACACACACACACACACACACACACACACACACATACACATAAACAACGCCTCATCTGCTAATGTAAATAGTACTAGCACTCGAAAGCCGTGTTCAATGAAAAATAAATCTAGGATGGCAGAACGAAGGAACGAATGCTTAGAACGAATGCTTGCATGATTCTTTCCTTCTTGCAAAGTAAATTAAGGATAATTTCAGAATTTGGAAGTAAATATGGCACAGCACTGCCACAGTCCGACCCCTATGTCATACATTTTAAAAATTCATTGGCGGATATGGACAAAGAAGAGAAGTCAAGTAAACTATTATACAGTGGCAAACGGCGCGGTGAAGGGAGGCGTGTAAAGGGGTTAAAGGCTAGTGCATGCAGTTTCTAGCCGAGATAATAGAACATGCCAGAGTTAAATTGTTCGAAAGCGCATCTGTCGCAATGGGTGAGATCAAGGCTGCGTAAAACACACGTGGAGGAACGATTTGAGCTAGAAACGGGCCAGAATCGCTCATGAATAAATACAACAACGAGGGAGAAGGAGCAGCGTGGAAAAGGGAGAAAAACACACAGGACGAAAGAAAGGCTGAAAGAAATACATAAGTAAAGACACTCGAATAGGAAGATCAGCTGAATAAAATAGGAGGAAAACAAGCACCAGAAGGGACTTGAGAAAACGGAATGTGGGAGTAATAAAAATGGAAGGAAAATAGGAAAACATTTGGGTGGTTAGGACTACACAAGAATGAAAATATAAGCGCAGAGAAGAGTTGCGCTACATTAGATGTAAAACAATGTAAAGAAATCACATAAATAATTAAAATTTTGTTACAAATTTAAAATGAAACAAAGATACATAAAATACATAAGGAGCTATAACTGTGTTTGCAGCGATGTTTAAGGTCAAGAAGGGCTTTTAGGCAAAACGGTGCCCAGCTACGGTTGTGTTTCCTTACACATTTCTCTAGCGTCCTCAGGCTGTTTATGACTTACTTGCGATTAATTTGGTTTTTCAGGTGAAGCATGCAATACTGTATTAAGTATGCATATAATGAGGTTCTCTTCAAACAGCGATCCTTTAAATTTTCAATGAGGGTACGCCGTCCTGGCTAAAAATTAATAGTTGGACGTTCTAGAAGCACTTACAGAAACGCAAATAATGCTACGTAGACAGCGTCAAGTACAGAGCGGTGTTCCTCGAAGTGTAGTAGAGGTTTTAACAGCTTCATTGTGTAATTAAGTCATAAAATTAAGCAGGCCTAATGTAAAAAAAGGTAAGTTCCTTGTCCGCGATATAAACATATACAAGGAAAGAAAGGATATAGCTCCACATATTCTTAACCTCGGAACTAAATCGAAGTAAGTAATTAACTTCACTTCCCGGCCGCTTTATCCCCGGCAAAGAACGCTGGTACCCATTTTATAGGAGGCTGGGTGGGCACGGGAGTAGCTCTGGACGTTAGGAGAAGAAAATAATCCCCCAACCCTACCGGGAATCGAACCCCCTACCGACAAGCCTGTAGCACAGTCACTGGACAGACTACATTACCGCAGCTCCTGAAAGCATAATATATACATCTGAAAATCAGTAATAAGATACCAGGTTTAAGTATCGTGTCTTACAGCCCCAGTTCTGGTATCTGAATTACGTAACGTGTGGTACTTACCTACACCATCAATCGCCACGATCATATGGCGTCTGTGATAGGTAAATGAATATGGAGCACTGGCCAAAGGATAGCGAGAAGGGAAAGTGAGAGTATTGGAGAAAAACTTGTCTACGTGTCAACGTGTCCACCAGGAGTCCCACAAAAACCAGCATGGGACAGAATCTGGGGTTTCATGGTGAGAATACCTCAAATTTGAGATAAAATTAACGGCAGAAAGCATACTTCAAAACAAAATTTGCAGCACATGTTGTCATCCCCAAAACCAAATATTATTACTGAACGTTCAACTGGACCGTGTAAACTACTTTCCGGGCTATGGTACCACAGTACAAGTGGGCGTAAGCATAAGTATTTGGTGAATATTTTACAATTACGTTTAAAAATTTGGTTTTGAATGTAATAACATATACAAGCCTGGAAAGAAGTCGAAACCACTAATTTACTAAGCAGAACGTAAAGTAACTGAATGCAGCAACGTCCTCTTTAGACACTAAGAGCTGCTTAGGCAGCTAAGGAGCCTCTCAACTTCTGTGGGCCTAAGTATTCAATATCGTATTCACAAGATACTATCAGTTAGCTTACCCTCTCACACCTAAGTCCAGTGCACACAAAAATACAGCCATTTTTATGCCTAATATATATTATACTCCTATCTAAACGTAGGTCTCCTTATGTGGTCTCCTCCTTTCATGTTCTCCTACTGAAAATTTACGTTTTTCTCAAGCCTTCCTATCTAAACTTCCTTAACTTTTTCGCCCGATCCATTTTTGACAAGCAGTATTACATACAATAGTCCTCATTATTTAATTTCTTCAGCCTTCCTTGTACTTGCCATTCGAATACAAACACTGTATTCATGCCTTTCTCAACAGCCTTACATTTTGCTTGTACCCTGGGGCCAATAAGGCTACACAGAAAACAAAGATTTAAAAGACAGTTTTATATATTGTAATATTAATGCTTCTAGGTGCGAAAACAAGTTCTGAAGCGAATGGTAGAGAACTTCACCCTAATTTAACACGCTCTTGAAATCCTTGTACATGTAATTCTGAAAATATGCCGATGGCAAGATGGGTCATCCATCCTGAAGCATTAATTCTGCATGGGGAACGAAATTGGATGAACTGGGTCAGCACAGCAGACTTATGTGTTAAGGGTGATGAAATTTTGGGTTCCATAAGTTCGGAAACTTTACTAACTGTAAGTTGATTAGTATAATTACTATTATGTGCTGTAACTTCTAACACTACTGGATTTCTGGCAGAAACCTAGACCTCTAGACATGAAACAATAAACACCCTAGGTCTATAATGTTCCGTGACCTGTAGCAAATGTTATGTGCTACGTCACCGTAAACAACACTTGAGTTCACCATATAAGCATAGTCACTTATAGAGTGCGTTGTCCTGGAGGTAAGTGATCCTAAGTTCCTAATGTTAGTGACATAAATCGATGACAGTCTAAGATTTGCATATCCTTACAAAGTTCTAAACTACGTAAGGGGATTGTCACTTTTAACTCACCGTGCATTTTATATCACATGAAAAAGCAACCAACAAATGCACTGTACTTACTTATTCAACTCTTTATTCTGCTTTTCCCCGACATGTTTCGGCGTAGTTGAATAAGTAAGTACAGTGCATTTGTTGGTTGCTTTTTCATGTGATTCATACGTAAGGGGAGTTTCAGTAAGGGTTTCTATTATTGTCGTACAGACAATTGCTACTAGAAGCTTTCATTCTGTAAGCACACTGAAAAAATATAAACAATGGGAAGAAAACATGACGAAGCATCTGAAATGAGGCACTTCGCCCCCGCTGACGAACTAAGTCTGGGGAATGTTTAGGGGAATGTTCTAGACATTAAGGCTGATAAATTAAATTGTTTACTCATGTCTCACCATCAGCATGCTAGGCAAAGGGGGAAAAAACATAGCAGTTGTTAATAAACCTCCCAAAACCTAGAATACTCCATGCAGTTCAGAAAGACACTAACAAATCACAGCTGCTTTCAGGACCAAGCTTACATCATATCAAATTGTGAAATGCTTGCCATAATTTAGTTAAGAATATTATATCTTCCCCGTCACGTAACTATAAAAATAGAGATTAAAATATAATAAAGTATAATTTTTCTCATTTTTTCGTACTAGTATCAAACTTGGCCTCTCACTGAAAGCTAAGAAGTAATATTAACAGTGAAACTTACTTTAAAACAGGTTACTGTGAAGGACAGGAATGCTTGCATAACCTTCTTTCCACTGATCGCCACTTCTTAGGTGTTTGGTTTGTAACAAGCCTAAACACAAACTTCTGCACAGTTCTAACCACACAGGACACCACAGGCAATAGACGTATTACCTCACGCGCACAGAACTCGACTGCACTTCTGCCTAATGAATTTTTAACTGGAACACATCGGTTACTGATCACAAGCAAAGGATGGTCGCCTTTCCCCAGCGCAAACCACTGCCAAGGTCAAATGCTCCAGTCACTATCTGAAGCTAGTGGGTTACCAATATAAAAGATTTATTACCTTTAAAGGCAAACATGTCTTTGACGTAGTTTCGTTGTAAATATTAAAATTATGACCCACATCAGAACACTGCTTACACATTCTACTTTTACGGATAGCCTATAGTCTTAACTGCTAATGACATTAATACTGACGTTCGTGTTTGTTCCATAAATGTAAAATACAGTGGACCTACCACTTGGAACTCTTTAAGTCTATGAATTCGTAATTGTCTGCGCATAATGATGTTCCCAGTAATTGTTCTCAGAATTTAAACCTCCATAATCCACCAACGACTTACCAACTACCGGGAAATATTCCTACGAGATTTTCTTTAAAATACCGGTCTTCTAAACCACGACATCATTAAGTACGTTGTATTTTGTGAAAAGTTTATAACTTCAGATATATATATATATATATACACACACATATATATATATCGGCAAACAGAATCTGAAAACACGTCGGTTCTTGTGGCAGCACTTAAGAGAACAGTAAGCAAATAACTATGGTAAACAAATGGCGCAACATGCTTTGTGTAATACGAAACAGAATTTATACAATTTTTTCTTCACATGAAAATAAATACAAAGAAACAAAAAATCAGCTACTGCACCTATTCCACACAGCATCGTTGGCGAATACAAGTCCTACGTTTCACACGTACTCTAGTTCAGAAACGGACATGATCTTGAGCCACTTGGAACCAGTCACGATCCTTTTACTAAAAATGTATTCCAACAATATTCTTCAACGTACTACTACTAGTACTACTGCCGCCGCCGCCGCCACCACCACCACCACCACCACCACCGCCGCCGCCACCGCCACCACTAGTACTACTATTAATATTATTACTACAACTAACACCACTCCCGCCACACCACCACCACCACCACCACCACCACCACCACCACCACCACCACCACCACAACCACCACCACAACCACCACCACCACCACCACTGCCTCCGCCGCCGCCGCCGCCGCCGCCACCACCACGAACACCACCGCTGCCGCCACCATCAACACCGCCACCACAACCACCACCACCACCACCACCATCACCACCACTACCACCACCGCCACCACCACTACCACCACCACCGCCGCCGCCGCCGCCGCCACCACCGCCGCCGCCGCCGCCACCGCCACC
>BLKM01009030.1:311050-380732 GCA_013340265.1 Coptotermes formosanus | reverse complement strand
CCGCCACCACCGCCGCCGCCGCCGCCACCACCCCCCCGCTGCCGGCCGCATCCGCAGCGGCACCGCCACCACCACCACCACCACCACACTTCCAAGTTTCTTTCAGATTTCTGACTTATCTTTACAGGTCTGTCTATTGATTTCTCACATACCCAATGCGAGGTACGAGCCTCATGATGTAACTTTCCTTCGGCTGTTCACCCTAATACCATCGGTCAAAAGTACTAATAATGGACTTGTATAGCATTTTTACATAACATATCCTTACTTTCATCATGTCTTCCTCTTTTGGTCCAAATACCCTCCACATCATCCTGCTTTCTGAAGCTTTATGTATTTCTTCGCTCATTCCAATCTCATCCCGTTATGCTTCATGTGTTGGCTATAATGTTTATTTCTGTGCTGACAAGATAATGATTATAAAAAATACTTGCAATTAAATTTATTTCTCTTTACAACTGTCTTATTATGAACTGTTACTCATAAATAGGACAAGCTCTTTTAATTCAAGGGTGGGAGGGAATTTAACAACGCAAATCCAAACGGTTTCAAAACGGGACCTGACAGCTATAAGGCTTGCAATGTCATAACAGAAGCAAAACTCAGTCACATTTGTTCCCATCACCAGTTTTGAATATCCAGACGAACGCAATATAATGTCTCTAGTCGATAAAGTAGTAACAGTATCTTCAACCGAATTATATGAGTCAATTACGATAAATAAGGGCCTTAGTCTCTATAATGCGTTTCGGTACAAAAGAATTTTATCAGCTGCCGCAAGGTTTTACTACAAGAGTTATAAAGTTATCGTTTGTTTGGGTAGACTTCTTGATGAAACGTGAGGGTATATTCTGGTTTCATATGCAACGCAAAATACAGCTTTGTAATTGAAATGGATGAAAGCGCTTGGGGACCGGTAATTGTGCGGTAATGTACCGTCAGCTGCTGTGTATTTGTGTACAGATCCTCGTTCGATTTTGCTGCCGATAATTGAAGACTTGTTCTAACGCTAAGCTGGCTTCAACATCACGTAATGTATTGTTTTAGATCGCATGTAAATAATAATAATAATAATAATAATAATAATAATACTGGACCACACATTCAAATTATGATTCCAAATAAAATTCTATAGAAATATAAATTTATCTGTTCCTTTGTATGACTTGAAACTGGTTTCTTACTTTAAAGCAATAACACAGCTGAGACGAGAGTGCTAAGTAGAAGAATTGGACGTAAGGGACAGAAAGTGACATGAAGTTAGAGAAAAATGAGAAGGTCCTGAATTTGTACGCTTCACTAAATAATTTTAAGGCGAATAAATTGTGGATTATTTAGTGAATGGAACACATAACACTCATGGGACAGACATGAGACACGCTTATGAGATTTTATCAGACAAGCTGAAGAAAAGAGGGAACTTAGGCGCGTAAGTCGGAGAGTAATATTAACCTTTTAAAGCCTAGCGGTAACTTTACATGAGACCAGGTTTAACATTAAAAAATTCTACATGGTGCCCACATTGCGTTTATGTGTTTTGTACGGATCTCAGAACAAACAGCAACTTTTGCCTTATAAAACATTAAGAGACTGGGTTTTGTAACCTAAGTGGAGAGTGTTTACAGCGCGGTACGCACTGAGTCCTTATATAAAACAGACACGCTTCGTCTTTAAAGTGTTAAGGGCTAACAGTGCGTGCGGGCGGTAACCGGATTCTTCTGGTCCAGAACTGAACCTAGTTGCACGCTTTTGCGGGTATGGTAAAGAACCTTCGGGCTGTTCAAAATTTGGACAATTCATTGGCAAACTAAGGGGCTGACAATTGCCCAAAAGCAGCTGTTCAGCATGGAGTTGAATAAATTCGTCTTCTGGGATACGGCGAAGCGTGTACCAACGTTTAGCAGGAGATTATCGTCCCCATCGCTGCCTCCATCTTCAATTCCAAGAAATCAGCTCTACTTAGGTTACCTTGAAGGTGGAAGAAGGAAGCTCTTCCGAACCATTGGTAACTTTACCAGTGTACACCGCGTTACGTCCCTTAACACGAAAATCTCCAAGTTTTTGATTACCAGTAGATCATGATATTCCTTTGCTGCGTAAGGTTTACATCAAAAGAGTCACTTAAGAAGTTTTCAGCTTAGCATTCCCTGTACCGCTTATTTTGGATCACAGAACTGTTACGCAGAAGAGTTTGTATAGATGAACCACAGAGGGAAATAAAAAGGAAATGCATGTTCCATTTGAGGCTTTAGAAGTTCAGGGGACTTAGTTATTCCTTCGGGAAAAATCCGTACATTGATGTATGTATTAGGCTTTGGATTGTGCTTCAGGTGTATTAGAAGGGAAGAGAAGAGAAAAGAAGGGCACAATATTCGCGATCTTTGTAACTCTGAACGAGAAGCGGAGCGGGGGAGGGGTGTTCACGAGATAAATGGTACAGATACGGGGGGACCGTAATAATACGGGAAAGATGACGCATCCGGAGGTCAGCGGCGATAGGAACCCAGCTTTACAGCTGATTCTACCAGTACCAAGGACGGGATGCAAGCAACAGGGATCCAGTACTCCTGTATAAACGTGTGATTGTTACAAAACAGTCTTGGCTTTGAAGTAATTAAATTGTCAGAATACAGACCCTCACCATCTTATGCAATTTCCTGTCAGGCAATTTCAGACAAGCAATTTTATAAATGTAAAAAAAAAAAAACTGGAATTTTGGAAAGGCAGGTCGAATTTTTCCTTGAGGGAATGAAAGCCCAGTGAGTCGAAGGGGGGTAGAATACTGCTGGGCGACAACATGGTCGGCGGGCAGGCCACGTAGCGGCCGATAATATTTCAGTGTACTGGGGTTTGGATTTCAAATGGACCCGCTTATGTATACATATATATAGTTGATTTCAGCAAAATTCGACTTGCGCCGGGCCAACCGGAACGCAACTCTTGCTAAGTCGGGGAGCGTCTGTACGTTCTGACGCGCCTCCTCACATCTCTATTATGAAAAAGGATGACGGTACTAATCAAGGGCTTCACACTGGTTTGGTGCTGATGTCTATCCAGTTCATAGATTTGGCACTGCGTGGAAATTGTATTGCCGACGTTTCGTTGGAACATGCTGCCTTCATCTTCATGGTCCAAAAGATTATAACTAAGAGCACTGCTCACCCAGCAGGTTCCCCCTTAAGGTCCACAACAATCCACTTCCACATGGTGCCACACGTGAGAACAGGATCAATATCACGAAAACACAACGCGCCGGTGTTCAGTCGCTCTACCACTGATTGAGGAAAACGGTTTTGACACTCTTTATGGCATCCCTACGGTATCACAATATGCGCCCACAGATGTTTTTCGAAATATTTTGCCAACAACAAGGGAAATCTTATTACCGTTCTTTAATAGCTTCGCAAAGTGATAACAGCCCTTGAGTAAGGCACCTGACATGCGAACTAAAGGCTACATTTTAAGAGCTTAAAATTCAACATATCCGTATTGCAGCTTGTGGAGACTGTAAGTAACAGACTACAAGAAGAAGCAACTTTCTTCAGAAACTAATAGTCTCCCTGTTGCTCAAGGGGTCCCTCATCACTTACGGAACCTGTAGGGTCACTATGGTGTTCTAATTATCACGTTGTGCCACATAAATGCAGTTCACATCCCCAGAACACACGTGTACACTTAATTAGTATACTCTTATTTACTTGTACCTACGCTTATATCGTCGAAGTGGTCTTTATTGTTTAGGTTTGGGATTAATTTGCTTCTGCATTTTCATCTATTTCCCGCATGGTCACATCTCATCGTTCCTAAACCCACAACTGTAACAAGACCGGCGACGACTATATAACAAGAAGCTTCCAGCATGTGACTTGTCTCCAGTGTCATTTTAACAGGCTTTGGTACACTGCTATGGAAGTTATTACTTTAAGTAGAACAAATTACTCTGTGCACGCCAGAAAACAATACCTTATTCCCTGCTTCCATAAATTCTACTGTAAGTCAACACCACTTTCATCACAGAGCCATCTTATGTCAACAAAAAGCAACATAAGCAATGCACGCATAATGTGACACTGGCGCTTTGGCATGACCATTGTCGCGACGGAAACGCAGCAATGCGTCTTCTGCGTACCGCTGAGCTACGCCTAACGGTCCACAATATATAGAAGTATCGAGTGATGCTTTTTCGGCAAGTTGCCGGCAACAACACACGTACTTAGGTCTTCATGCAGAGTGTCCGATATTTTTGTTCGATTTTAACCACACTTGGATTATCTCGACAGCTTTTCATGAAAGTTCCGAATATCAAATTTCATGTAAATCCCTTAGCGGCAGCCACGCTGATATATGCGAACAGAAGGACGGACGGACATGACAAAGCTAACAGGCGATTTTCACGAATACTAAATACACAAAGAAAGAAACAGAATTATTAGGGAAAGAACGATACGAAAATATTAAAAAAGGAAGACGGAATTACAGAAATGTACAGGAAAAATGAGAAAAGAGAGCGTAAATTAAAGAAAGGTAATTGGATACGGCAGAAGGTAACTGCCTTATACTAATTTTAACTCCACATGGCGAATAATGGAAAGTAAATACAGACACTGCGTTAACTGAGCTGCACAGAAAGTTTCTAGTCAGACTTAGTCATACCACTCGGCACTCAGGTTTCGGCCCTCCATAGAAATAGCTGATATTTACAGCTAGAGATTCAAAAACCCGCTGCTGCCAACATGCATCCTACAGCTAACTCGGCATTCACATAATTAGCTTTAGACACAACATAAACCGACACGAAAGTGATATTTTAAAGTATCACCTCGTTCCCTGGTGTGCGCCGTGGGTTTTTTGTTCTTGCTGAAAATTTGTCATATCCCGCAACGTCGGCCTTAACCTCTCCTACAACGTCTCAGTTCCCAGTATAGCACAGATGAGCCAGAACAAAAGATACTCTCGTGAAGCCTATTTTTTGATGGAAACCAGGTCAATGAACCTGAACTGTATTGTATTATCATGAATCTACATAAAAGTGGAAAATTAAATGCAGACGCTGCAGAGGAAATACTGAGCTGTGTTATGTTGGGGATAAACCTAACAGTGATTTCGTTCATAAAACTGACTGCACACATTGACCTGTCAATCAGTCATGGAAATGTGGAGTGCATATTTCACTGATGGAGGGGCAGAATGTCATAAGTCATATTTGTCACACTAGCAAATGGAAGACTTGTCACACAGGATCAACAACAGCTTAGATCTACAGCAGATGCACACAGCGTAAACCGAGTGCTATTTTTGACACTGACAGGGAAGGGACGAGTAAATCCTCTGACTATGTGACTGAAATGAGGCTAAGAATACTGAGCTAACTCATGTCAGTAGCAAGAAACTTGAAATTTCTTCATGTCACTACATTTTGACACTAGTGAATAACTAGTCACATGTCAGCCAAAATTATGCAGAAGATGCAGATCTGCGGACTATTTTTCCTTCCCCTGTTTCGAAGTGATAACAAATAGTCATTATTCACGCACCATTTTCATGCTACTATAAACGCAGTATTCCTCTGGGGTTTGTCACTTGCGGTCTGTACTCCCTGCTACGACCAGAGTACGGATGAACTACAGCGTAATATTATACCCGCCATTGGAGGTTCAGACTCCTCCTCAGTCATATCTACATTTCCGTTGTCCGGTTCTGATTAATTCTAGCGACGCCTTTCAGTGACACGATCCAAAGAACTATTTGAATAGCACCTACACTTGATTCAATCCCTCAATTGATTTTGCATGATTCACCTCAATATTTTCAAAAATACTTAGCGTGTATGATATTTAATCATATAAAACACATACTAACGGGGATTTCTCAATGTGGGATCCAATCGATACGACTTACACCGAACTAATTTTTGATGGTTTCAGTGTCGTGTTCAAAGTCGCCGAATTTCGCCGAACGTGACTGTGGTTCTTTTCCAAAGGCTTGCATCCACCGCAAAATCTTTTGCAGACCTGAAGAATTTCCAGTAGAAATCACAGTCATTATTGCTATAACAGTAATAATTCTATACCAAACAATCTTCTTTGGGCAATTCATATTGGTTCATCAGAACAAGACATCCCTAGTGTTACCGTGCCCGAAGTTTCATGGCCATGTTCAAAACATTAAATTCCACTGCAAACTATTTCAATAAAATTTACATTGCCTGAAACTATTTCCGTAATACACATTTCATTACATACTGCCCACTGTGGTGCTGCTAGTAACGATAATCACGTCGCACTTTCAGTAAACTTGTCGTTCTAAAATAAGAACAAAAATCACTTTTAATCGCATGTGGTCCCTTTAATGTTAAAACAGGAAGTGCTCACTCTCATTTATCAGGACTTAGACATGATACGCATATGTTTAACACGTACTAGAACATTACTAAAAAAGAAACATGAACTAGGACGAAAATACAGCATGAAAGGGTAGCTGAAAAGCGCGTACAAAATTTAGTTGAAAAATCTGACTGAAGGAGACGACTTCGGAGAATTCAGAGCAGACTGGAGGACAAGGCAAGTATATGTTTACATTGAAATGCATCTTAACCATATGGTGTGCGAAGCTGAGTACAGAATTTAACTGGCTTAGAAAGACACCCGGTGCGAGAATATTCTACAGATACTGTTGAATCTTCGAGCGCCATAAAAGGCGAAAATAATCCCTGACCAGCTGAGAAATTGTCGGGTTTTCAGGCAGGACTATACACATTCTATGGAGTGAGGTGGTCAGTGGCGAATTTACTGCAGTGCTGAATAAGTGTCTGTCATGTCGAAGTGTTAGGAAATCTTCATTTGAAGTTCAATTTCAATATACGTTTTTGCCCTACACATGTAGCTTAAAATACTATGCAACTGAAATTACTTCAGGGTAGGTGTTATTGAAAATATGGGAGGAATACAGCGTTTCCCGAGAAAGCCTTTATCAATATGAGCAGAGACTTGCTGATAATGTGACTTCTCAGCATGATAAGACGTATGGACGATACAGTGCTAACATACAGCAAAATGTTTCTCTTTAAGTAATGAAAATTTCCCCATTGCTGATGCGTAAAACAAAAGACTCACTGTCGAACTTAACCCCAAAACCGCACAACACATTTGGTAATTACAGAATAGCGCTCGAAATGTTGTGTGTAGAGAAACATCTGACATCAGACTGTTTTGTACATTTACACTTTTAGACAAATTAAACGAAATTTGTTCGCCCAAAGTCTCTTACAGGACACAGAAAACTCATTGCCAGCAGTGTGAAGAAATTTTATGCAGAAAATGTGGAAACTGTTCGCCCTCTCCTACCACATCATTTACGAAAAATGCAGAATTACTGAAAAAGAGAACTCCAAACTGATATGCAGACTAACGCACATCCATATCGCACGTTGGTACGCACCTGCCAGACTAAGCGGTATCACATACCAGAACACAACAACATACTTTGTCACCGTCATAAACATGTCAACTCGCACAACGCACATGTTCCTGAATTCGGACTGCTGCCGTCATGTGAAATCGTGTCCATAGTATAAATACTTGATCACGTAAGTACGACTTTTAAAGATAAAATTTACGGCTTTTAAATTCGTAGCATATTTACAAATTGTACTTCTAAGAATTCTTGCCTAAATACAAAACAGAAATTCCAGATTACTCTGTTCTGGCATATACAAACAATGAAAGACTACTTGACACACACACAGGCTTCAACTGCAATACACACACAGGCTTCAACTGCAATACACACATAGGCTTCAACTGCAATACACACATAGGCTTCAACTGCAATACACACAGAGGCTTCAACTGCAATACACACATAGGCTTCAACTGCAATACACACATAGGCTTCAACTGCAATACACACACAGGCTTCAACTGCAAAGGGATATGACGGCATAATTGGCCTCCTTCTAGGATTATGTGGCTGCTGGACTCCTTCACGTTCCCTAACCATTTCATTTTCCCACACGTTCTACTTTTTGGAATAAGAGACAGTGAATACAGTCCAAAAAGCTGTTAATATCATGAGTAGACAGAAGTTTTCGAAAACCAATAACAAGATGGTCTGGCGAGATCCAGAAATTCAGACCGTGTTTTCTTTGTTTTTTATGACGTCATTTCCTCAGACTGTATATAACATCGATGGTGACACTAATGGTGAGAAATTATTTGGTAAGGATTTGGAAGGAAGTGTTTGCGACTTAGTTGAGATAGGCATTGTTGGTGTCCCGGCCGAAATTCAAAGCCGGCACTTCCCAAACAAAAGTCTATAATGTTGCCGCTAAAACAGCCTCTTCAGTCAAAACGCGTAATTAATGATAATCGTCATTATGACTGAGGTGGCGATGACAGTTTTTAGCAGATATCGGCAGGGCTATAATTTGTAAACAGGGTGCTAGGACGATTAGGTTGTAGTTCGGTGCCTTGCAGCTGGCGAGAAGATGGCAGATACTGGCGTCACAGAAGAACAGTGAAAAGGAGAGGATGTAGTTATGAAGAGGACGTATGTCTTTTGAGTTTATTCACCCATCATATTCACGCTTGGAAGAAGGCACTGAGGGAACTCACGAAAACAGGCTGAAAAACCTGCATTTGCCCACTTAACGCAGATTTTTTTTACCGAATCAGCTTGATATAGTGACCAATCCGAATGCGTGGTGTCATCTCTAAGAAAATAATCCCCAGCCTGCTCTGTATTATGATTCTGTTACGGACACACATGCTATTAATATTCATGGTCACGCGCTATCTAAGTCCTGTGGTCAAAGTTGGAAATCACATTTCGAGGTAAATGTACATCTGTAACTATGTTAAAGGTAAATTCGTCGTTAATTTGTTGAGCCAGTCATTCATCTCTGGATGTGAATCCAAAAACAACACCCAGAAAGTTGCTAATCTAGTATTCTAAGACGACGGGTGAATCACAGCAAACCTTTGTCCAGTAATGTAGAAAATGTCTTTCATATGGCCCTGCTGTTGTTCTTCCTACATTGCTAAGATACGAAAATTGCATATCAGCGTAATTTAAAAGCGTGGTGTTGAAATTCATCATTCTCCTACTATAACGCTCACTGACAGTCAAATGCAATTTTTTTAAAATTCTAATCTCCAATTAGAGGCTCCAAAGATAACTCTGACACTGGTACGTTAATATGAAATAAAGCTCAACAGGGGAATTATAAATCACGGGTTCACTGAATTTATACGTTATGTAACTGTCTATGGCAAAGTTTACGGCCGTAACGAAGACAGAATTGTACGCATCTGTCATTAACCTTTAAAGCCTAGCGGTAACTTTACGTACCACCAGGTTTAACAATAAAAGATTCTACGTGGTGCCCACATTGCGTTTGTGTGTTCTGTACGGATCTCAGAACAAACAGCAACTTTTGCCTTATAAAAACATTAAGAGACTGGTTTTTAAACCGAAGTGGAGAGTGTTTATAGCGCGGTACGCACCGAGTCCTTACATAAAACAGGTACGATTCGTCTTTAAAGGGTTAACATACTACTGCCCCCGCCGTCCCATTTGGAATTGCTGGCAACTACGACTGTTACATAATAACAGAACAAACAAGTATAACAAGCCTTAGGATTACGCAGTTCCAACATATACGCATTTCTTCCTTAGTTTCTGCAAAGTAGACGAATGACAGAATACGTCAGACCCGCCGGCAAGGCTCCCTGCCACTTCGCTATAGGCCTATAAGCATTGCAGACTAAACGGTATGGCAAACATCTGCTGAGAGAAACGCCACTAACACGCAAATTTCATCCTAGGAGAGTGAGACGAAGTGTCAGTGTGAGAGCAAAAAACTTTTTTTTTAAAGGCACTGTTAATTGACAAGATAATGCAGCACTCTGTCCTGTTACTTTCCTGTCATTCAAACTGTACCAAGCATTCGCGGCTTTTTCTGTATAAATAAAGATTTAGCATGGTACACGGCTTATTGAAGACGAATACAAAAATAAAAACAAATGATTTCAAAAACGAATGCGAGACTATCGTAATGAGGGAGGGATGAACAGTGCCAGCTACATAATCGGTTGTAAAAGTTGGTCTACTTACTTTCCTTGTACTGCAGAACATTCCGGTGCTTCTCGTGGATCACCACGCAGCGGAAACAATTTTCCGTCCTGAAACACAGCAAAACAGTCGGCTAACACTGAACGCTGTAACATCAAGACAAGTATATCACAGGGGTGCACAAAAATGACGGCCACATCGCCGTGGCGACTAAATTTTGTACGGTGACGCCTAATACTTGTTGGTCCTCGGCGTGAAATTTGCTTCATGACACTCTTCTGGCGTCTAGAATTTTGAGAGGACTATTACATTTTGGGGAAATTTGTGCACCCCTGTTATCACGATTGATGTGGGAGGTCGAAAGCGGTCGGTCAGTCACACATATTCAGTTGCTTGCGCATGATGATGATGATGATGATGATGATGATGATGACGACGACGACGACGACGACGACGACGACGACGATGATGATGATTATGATGATAGGTACAACAGCAGCAGCAGCAGCAGCAACCAATAAAAGAACAATAAATCTGACAGCAGTTTTCTGGGTTCTGACATCGTGTACTAACTTATGTTGATACTGACGTTTCGGAGAAACATGCCGCCCCTATATGCAGAATTAAAGAAACAGGGTTCATGTTAAGGCTGCAGTGATATGGGTGGGGATCTGATCCTATTATTTCGGCCTAATCACGTCAGGTTAAACTTCGGCATTGCTTTCACCATGA
This sequence comes from Coptotermes formosanus, assembly GCA_013340265.1. Classification (NCBI taxonomy): domain Eukaryota; kingdom Metazoa; phylum Arthropoda; class Insecta; order Blattodea; family Rhinotermitidae; genus Coptotermes; species Coptotermes formosanus. The sequence continues at coordinate 369,929 of BLKM01009030.1, read as the reverse complement.
ACATGGAGTCAGTAAATATTACCAGAAAGGCATATTCGTATGTTCATTTACAAGAATACACGGTGTCAAAACATTGAACACAACAATCTGAACTATCCCGCCTCTGCGAATATGTAAATTTATAATAATTCAATTACTTTATTAAAACACCTGACAACAGGAACAAAGGTAATTACAGGCAAACGCTGCAAAACACGGAGTACAAACAAAACAAAAAATGTGAAACATTAATAACAACAATTATTATGACGATGTATAACGTGTGGTAGCATAAAAAAAGCAGGCATGGATCCTGTTACAATACTGCTTTGATCAACTGGAATCGTGACAAAGAGCGGTCTGCATTGCAGCACCATATATTTGGAGCTATAAGACAATATTACATTCAGCTTAAAAACCTGTGACACACAGCAGTTCGACGGCACATGAATGTTTTACACAGCAGTATCTCGTGAAAATGTAGAATCTCTCTACACATATTTAGACCAAGAAAGTCTGCTTGAATGCTAACACTTGTGATTTTTATTCGGCAAAATGACTGTGCTGACTTATGATTTTCGTTTTTGGTTCTCAGCAGACTCTATAGCAAATGCCGGGACAGGACGTGAAATTAGACCACGAGCCTTCCAATTTATCATTTACAGGTCATAATAACATTCAACATTATATTATCTGGCTACTAAAATTATGCGGCAGAATCTCGATGTTCGTGATTAATTGGGACCGATAAAACCGTCACGAATTTCGGAACGCGTTTCCAATATGAAAAGCCTGTTTGGTACCAAAAACTTATGAAACATCGGCCATAAGACCATCAAATAATGTCAGAAAGCATAAAAAGCATGAGAGTTCATTTTTATAGTAACGTAGAACATAGCCCGTACACCGCAGCCACAGAGCACGAAAGCAGTCAAACCTTAATGAAATACAGCACTTGACTGAACTAAGTGTCATCTGCGTAATACCACGAAAGTGGGGGAAGCCTGCAGGTAGCCACGTGGTCTCATAACGATTCGTCACAACCAATTACGGAAGGTCGAAATCCTGAACATCGAGGTTCACGAACTTCGAGACTCTACTGCATAAATGAAATAATAATATCTCGACTACAAAGGCAAAACAAAGGAATAAAGCATGACTAAAACGTAAATGGAGCCGAATTAAAATAAGACGCAGATACATGACTGAGCATAATGCTAGCTGCAGTCAGATCACATCAAAAAGGTGGACGGCTGCTGACTAATACTGCGCCAGAGACGTCGCTTCGTGTTGGGCGTTATCACGACGTTATCTTTGCAGTATGCCGCCTCGAACTGCCGCGCTAAACCTCGGCGGGCCCCGACACATACGGGCATGCTGTTGTCAAGCACACAGACACTTGATGCTAAATGAATTTTTTATTGTGCCCCTTATTCAACGATTCGCTAGCTTCGAGCGTGTACCAGAATGTGAGCTGGGACAAAATAGGTTTCTTGTGGGACGGAGAATAAACAGCCAACAGAGAGAAACAGTACATTGGCTATTTAGTTTTGATATCACAAAAGGATTGTTGTACCTAAGAACAGAGAATACTTCTTTTAGGGCGTGATGCAGTGTAGCCAGGCATAAATTTAGAGGTGTCCCGGAGAAACGTGCCTCTTCCGTCTTGAAAGGAGACAAGCATGGTAGACAGCAGCAGCTTTTCTTCCCCAAATATTTAGGTTGAAGGTTACTCGAAGGGAAATTGGGTTAAGTTTATAACAGTGGTCTCGGTGTTATATCCCAGAAGAACAATACAGAATATGACACCGGCGTGACAAATTCAAACTGCGCAAGGGTCACTGAAATTTGTTTACTTATGCAATACGGATCCGTCATAAAATAATACTTGATTCCTTAAGTCCGTACGTTAATTACTGTAATTCCTTAAGTTAAGCACCAAAACAACAAACGGTTTCTCAGTCCAGTAGCGACAGACACACAAATGGAAGGGACGACTTTAGGCTAACGCTATTTATGTAGCTGAATGGGGCCCCACGGTAGGGAAGCCCCGTAAAGGCTAGTTGTAATTCCGACTTTGTGAAAAATGCATTTTGAATCTGCACTGTAATTTTACGCCTACACTTAGGGAAGGCCTGCAAATTTAGTTCTAGGAGGCACCCAAAAATGTCTTAAGCCGGCCACGTTCATATCATAACTGTATTATGCTGCCCTTCGAGAGGTACTTGGTACGAATCTCAGCCGCAGATTGTTAATTTCATGTTTCGTATGTCTGAAGGAAGCTTAACCTTTTAAAGCCTAGCGGTAACTTTACAAACTACCAGGTTTAACATTAAAAAATTCTACGTGGTGCCCACGTTTCATTTATGTGTTTTGTACGGATCTCAGAACAAACAGCAACTTTCGCCTTATAAAACATTAAGGGACTGCTTTTTATAACTGAAGTGGAGAGTGTTTACAGCGCGGTACGCACTGAGTCCTTATACAAAACAGATACGCTTCGTCTTTAAAGGGTTAAAGAAAGCAGCGACAGTCTATCTTTTGTGACACAATTGTAGCTTAGGGCAGACCGTAGTTGCTTACCTTGTGTGAAAGAACAGCAGCTTAAAACAGGCCGTGGTGAGTATTCTTACGGACTACTCTCTTTTCATTCCTACAGCACACTATCAATCTTCGCTGAATACTCGTAGTATCGCAAGCAGTTGCAGAATGAGTTAATAAAATCTAAAAAATGGTGAGTGAGGGACCACAGTTTATTTGAACGTAGTAAAATTAAAAATAAATGAAATTATGCGTCACATTTTGTCAAGTAGAGAAAGGTAAGTGAAAGAAACAACCGTACTTACCGCCTCATATTTTCCCTGAAAAAGTCCCCAAAAATCATCCTGCGTCTTAAAAGCTTTTGGTGTTAAGATGTTAAATCTGCAAAAATATTATTCCAATTATAGGGTGCGTCTTAATACTTGTAGTGCCGTATGAGGCAGGAAATACGGTATATACAGAACTGTAACAAATGACAGAAGGTTTAAAAGAGAGGCAAATTTAAAAGGAGACTTGGAAAGTAACCGTAAGAAACGAAGGGCAATGAAAGGGAAAATCAAATAAGAGAGGAAGGAAGACAAGGCCATGGAAAATAAAAAAAAAAACATAATGACGAGAGGAAAGATAACATTCAGAAGTGGATATAAAATACGATTAAAATAAAAACAAAGCAGCAATTGAAAACAATATCTAAAAATCGCATTAAATGTCCGCATGCAAAAATACGAAATGGCACGAAGAGGTATAATAAAATACAGAAGGTGGAAAAGAAGTCTAAATAATCAGTACGATAAGAAATGTTGGTGTATAACAACAATGAGCAGAGTTCGCATCGTCAACCATTCTCAGATGGTCATAAAATTCAATAGACGGGAGGCCACATTGTTTGTTGTTGTTCACGACCGTACGTAAGTGTATATTATACAAAGCGACTACTATGATTAGGGCCAATTATTACATTTCTTTAAAGGACTCTATGTACGTATAAGTTGATTTAGTTTTGTTTAAGTGTACTGGTCACGAACTAACTTAAAAATTTTTAGCATAATGAAATGTTTTTGCTTTAAAATTTTCACTTCCAAAAAATGTATCATTCATAATTTATAGCCATATTCGGGATCTACGTACATAAAAAATTTCACATTTCTAGATACAAGAAATTAAATATTATGATTCCATATCGATATTTTTGGCTTAATTATCCGGCATGCAAATCTCACCGTTTGCAACATACGAGATTACCTCACCTACAGCCTGTCTGGCACTGGAGTACTGGCATTTTTTTCGTAATCATCTCGTAACCGCCAGATTTTCGAAAAAAAAAATTGTGTACGAATTTTCTCTACATGTATCTGCAAAGTTTCTATTTTGTTGCAAAATTCAGCGGCCACTTATTTTACAGTGCCTGACATTTTTGTTTGACTTTAACCACACTTCATTCCTTTCGACAGGTTTAAATAAAATTCCCCAACACAAATTTTCAAGAAAATCCGTCAAACGAGAGCAGAGTTGTTCCTTGCGGACAGACAGATGAACAGACGACTTTGCAAACACGCTAAAAACTAACTGACCATATAATTATATTTCTAGAAATAAACCTAAGCAAAGTCGACCTTGGGCTAAATACACGACCGACTTCAATAATTCGCATGGTGCGTAAATAAGCGTGAACCCTGAAAGTAAGGTGGTATTACCGTGAACGGCTGATTCATGAGTCTTTATTCATTACAGTCTCAGATCACCTTCTTGGCGATGCAGTGTTTGCTGGAGAATTGTCAGATAATGGGCTCACTGTTGAGCCTCGAATTAGCAAAACAGCAGCAGCAGAGAAGATCATATAATTCCATTAATAAACAATGAACTTCGATTGACTGTGGTTACAGAACTTCAAGATTCAACATCGCTAATCCCAAAGCGTGCCGTCGGAGACAAACACAACGCTGCTTACTCCAACGATGATCCTAATAAGGAACAACGAACCTACCCCGAAATAATCTTATGATTCTCTCACAATCTTCGTGGTATCCCAACTCGACCTTTTCCAACAGGTCTCCCAACCGAAATTCTTTACGAATTTCTTGTCTCTTCCGTCCCTGTGACACACCCAGCTCATCGCAGGCCCTAGAGAACGTAAAATTAGAAACTTATTTTATGCAATACATTTATTGCAAAGTGTCATTTGAATTTTCGTAACGATTCATAATTTTTAACACGGAATTTATCACTTTTATGTCGAATTTTATCTAAATACAAGGTTATCCCGTTGTCTGTAGAAAAACACAAGGCATCGTATTTATAAAGGATCTGCAATGAATATACATGTAATCCTTCTTAGATCCAAATACACGTAATATGTGATATGTGCAGTAAAGGCTCAAATAATGTGGCATTTGATGTTTCCATTATTGCGGCTGTAAATGCTACAGTTTTCTGGGATGTGAAGCCGAGTAATTTGATAAACGGATTCAGATGGGCCTGCGTTCTCCACATTCTACCACAAAAACAAAGACTGAATATTTTCCGAAACATTTGCAAGTATCTACCACAATACACGGCGTCACATCCAAAAAGACAATATTCGTCAGATGTAAATAAGCTGCACATCCGTAATCTGCAATATTGCATAGAAATATTACTGAAACCGGAGAGGATGTGGGAGGAAAAGTCTTGTCAGAATTCAGTGCAAGCACTTTTACAAAACCAAATAAATTTACTGACAGACTTACATTCTTTCTTTAAGTAATGCCTAAAATTAATGGAACGTAGTTACTACAACGAAAACAGTTGCTGAAAGTATCACTTTTTTTCACGTTTGGGGTACAACTGTTAAATTTTACGAGCTGAAAATGAACAAGACTCGCTCATAGCACTGGATCCAATATTCGTTAACATTAATGAACATGTACGTAGCGCTGTTTTGCTCGCCCTCTCTCTCTCTCTCTCTCTCTCTCTGTGATTATTATTTATTACGTTTCTGGCGCTCGCAGCAAACAGGAACCGTGCTCTGTAATTACGTTGTATTTAAAAATATCTTCCGTAAATACAGTCTGTTTTAACCACAAAATAGTCAACGATACTAATATAATAACTACGAACTAGACTAATTCAAAAACTCGTTACAAAGCCACGATTATTTTATTTAACAAGGCGTGAGAAACAAATTTACTTCCAAAAACTCACACAAGAATAGCGTTCAAGTAAAATTTGCATACTGCTTTCAAAATAAAATAAAATTCTGAAATGCGACACATGTGTGTATCAAATAAGCCACCAAGTGACACCAATTAGTCCACAACAATTTTTTTCAAATCTAATTGCAGTTTGTTACGAATTTCTGCCAGCACTAACAATATCATGCATAAACATGTTAGTGAATATGCGAGTCACAGAATTACTGTGTCAACGAACAAACGGTTCATCGTAGACACCGGCGTGTTACTTCTTACTAATCCCCGCCAACTGTATAGAGCAGCAACATACTACAGAGTTAACAGCAGTTTACATGCTCAAATAATCAGCGTGATATACCTAGACTTTAACCCTTTTAGGACTAAACGTAATCAACCGCATTTTAGTTGAAGATTCAACTCGTACCGTACCGTAAACAATCTCCATCCCGGTCATAAAAACCAGTCCTCCTATGTTGTGTATGGCAAGGCTCCTGTATGTTCTGAAACGCTCGCACGCACAGAACAAATAAATACATTCTGTGAGGAGAACGTAGAGTTTTCGAATGTTAAGCCTTGTGTCGTATGAAGTAAGCGATAGGTTTTTAAAGGCTAATGTGACTTGAAGATTCATTACCATGTTCAGAGAAGCCTTTTTCTGAATCAAACCCTGAGCCAATCATTCTAGTCCACACCCTCATATATTTTGTGAAGATGTATTTTAATTGTATTCTACCATCAACGTCTAGGCCTGTCAAGAGGTTTCTTCTAACAGATTCCGACTAAAATCTTGAATGCATTACTCATTTTTTTCCACACTAATTCACTGTCCTTTCCAGTTCGTCTGATGTGATATTTAAACATTAAAAGTGTACAGACAATTATAAATACCTGATAGGAGTCATGAGAGTAATGAATTACGCTATAAATTCAAAATATCGCAATAGAATATTAAAAAGCGTTTGTGTAAATTGCATTCAGCAGATTCAAAAAGATTCCAACATTCACAGGCAAGAAATACCAACCTTCCCGCGCACTTTATCTATGTTCCTGTCATTTGTAATGGACCGAAGATTTGGGTAGCACCAACACTGTAAGTTCATACTACATGAACTGGATACTACATGTACTACTAATGTACATAAGACATACTAGATGTCGACCGTCAGATATGCAACTGTTTTCTTGTTTTGACTTAATGCCGCATGCCCCAAAACTAATTAAAATCTTAATAGGACTGAATAATACAGCTGCAATTCAGAAACAACTCAATATTTCCGTTACAAAGTTTATTGAATAAACGAATTAATAACCGTATTTATTCCAAACATTACACAAAAATATTTTTAAAACACCCTGGTCCATGCAAATATGCAGGCTAACTACCGAGACAAGCATGCGCTTACTGATACTTCATTATTTCAGTCTGTTTGGTTAATCGATCTCTTGACACAGATTCACAATATCTTTCCCTTAGGTGAACTTCAGCACTACATAAAGAACAAGGGTACTCTACCGACACTAATAGATTGCCTATCAATTAGTTAGCTGCGAGATCCACAATAAATCAAAGTGACATCCTTTTTCACAGTGAACTAACCTGGGTATTATCTTTATGGACCCGTAACTTAAATTGTGTGGAAAAAATTCAAACCACGAAAGCTGCGTGAATTTTTAGAAGGAAGAATACAGACCCATAAATTCAATATTGCTGGCAATCACAGGCGTATACTGGGTACAAGTACTGTAGGATGTCAAACTACAATTGTATCCACAGGTGCGAAGTACTGTACACGGAATTGCAGGACATACAAATATTCCGTTACGAAATTTAATTCACGAATACAAATGCAACAGAAAATAGCGTAGTTTCAATAAGAAATATTTTGAAAACTTCCTGCTGTCCTTCTAGGATAAAAAACTCATACAGTCATCTGTATCTTTTCGTTACGGATTCTGATACCTTGAAAATGCACACCAATACCATAAGAATGTGGACATTAGGTTCGTCCAAATTGTCAGCAGGCCTATATATCGGCAAGGTTACATGGCGTTATATCTAACAACTTCATTACCAATAATCAGAATTGTTCTAAAGATTATTCGCATCTAAACAATGATCAAACAAGAACTAGAACAAATTGAAATGGAGCTGAATAATCACAAATGGAATTTTTATACAGCCATAAATGCACCAAACTACACTCTGTTTTGTGCTGCTACAGACAATAGACAATGTCTTCTGAAGTTGACGTCCAGCAAAGCACAGTGACGGCCACTGGCTGTTGTCAGCCACATTACACCTCTCTCCTGCTGCACCACATAACTGATATGACAGTGTGTCATGTACGAATGTAGAGTGCCTTCCATGACAATCGCTGTGAACTAACGTGAGAAGAGGAGTTATTTTAGAGGTACTGAAAATTTTTATTGGCATTAATCACGTGAATGTGACAGGATATGTCGCTGTTAATACCAGCTTCGTATCAGTCGTATACTCGTAAGACTGGAATCAAAGTTAATTTCATGGACAGAGTCCTACTTGACAAGCTTATAGTGCCTCAGCTACTCAAGATATTTGGACTTGTTCATAAAATTCCAACACTACACTATTTTGAGTCAGTTGATTCCCGTTCCTCACTCTTACACCCTGTTCCTTTGTGTTCAATTTCAATGTCATCTACGAACACATCTTCAAAGTTCATTGCGCCAAACTTGCCGGCTGAAATTCTATACGCATTCCCTATTTCTGTCGTTCGCGCTACATTGCGAGTCCATACGACCACCCCAATCAGATCGCCGCGATTATGTAATAGGCACATGCCAGAATTTTGACTTCGCAATGAGTTCATAGAGGGAGTAGAGCGGCCGGAGTGTGAAACTGACAACTCTCTGGCATCTAAGCAAAGAAAATAATCAGGTACTACAGACCTGCCGTGCCCTTGCAGGTACTCATGTTATGGGGCAATTTTACATTCAACCTATGTCTTTCTTAACTTAATCGCTTTGTCCTAAAATTATGGTAACTTAAAAAACATACCTTCCCATCCGCCTGAAACTGTAGTGAAGTTATTGGAATAAGATAAAATGCAATTCGAGTACGGATAGAAGTGACAGAAAGACGAGGAAGAAGACGTAAGTATCTACTGAATGACCTTAAGGAAACGAGAGGATACTGGAAAACGAAAGAGGAAGCACTAGATCGCACTCTGTGGAGAACTCGCTTTGGAACAGGCAATGCACCTGTCGCAAGACAGACTACGGAATAAATGAATGAATGGTATAGTCAGCAGTGACAACACTGTCATATTAGTACTGGCTACTTAACCAGACAGAAAAAATTAACGGAACAGCGCTGTGTCGGCAAATACAGACCAGTAGTGAGTCACGTTGCCCGAAGAGGAACTAAAGGAAGGAAGATTCATTAATGAATCACATGGGGCAAAGCGGAGAGTTGGATGGAGACCAAATAAAGCAGGGAAAATAAATACAGAGATTTGCCTCAAGATACTGGATGCAGCTGATGACAGCCCGTACGTGCTGGGCGGACACGGAGTAATTAGAAGTGGAGAGGGCGCGCTCCGCGTCATAATGAAGGGCATCACTGTGCAGCGCTTCGCACTTTTGCGACGACAGCTGTTTTAAATGAGAATATGCGAAGGCAGAAGGGAAATTTACAGCTTATTTAATAATCTGAATTACATAACAACAAATGAACAGTGTCATATATTTCCAAGTATAGACACTCCCACATAGGCTACTGTCGCTCAGTCTTTCTTACGACCCCGATTTCCTCGAGTTCATTTCAGACGACGTGTAAAAGGTAAACTTTATCCCTGTACATGGAGTGGAGGTATTTGGCCGAGTGGAATTAGAGCTCCACACATTCTTAACCTCGAAGTTAGATGCAAGCGAGAGATCAAATTACCAACCGCCATTTCAACCCCCATTAAAACACATCTGTTACTGCTGAATACGAGGTTAGGTGTGTCCTAGATCCGATCTGGGCGCTTTGGAGAAGTGAAAAATCTCTTGCCCTGCTGGGAATAAAACCACGATTTCTCGAGTGTCCAGTCCCGTAGCCTCGTCACTATACTGAATCAGCTATCCCAGTACCCCAGACAACTTTTACACTGGCAGTAAGTCAGAAATAAGTACAGAAAATGTCAAAAGGACGGACGGAGCAGTTTTGGACATAATTGGTGCAACCGCGTTAACAGCTTAATGCCTTTCTAAACACTCTGTCTCGCACGCACACACACCACTATTTTTCAAATATTTGTATTTATTGTTGCGATGCATAAAACGTTCACTCATATAAACACGTACTAATTTCGTAACAGATTCTGTCATTACGGTTTTCCTCAATTAAAGGAGTCTTATGAAAGTACAAATATCAGCATGTGGGGTCCGGAAAATTTTGTTGGCGTTACAAAAGGCAATCACACACGAAGAGGTTGGGAACCTCTGTTTTAAATATATACATCTACTAGAAGGCACTGGAAGCAGCCAATTGTTGAATAATTGACAAATTAAATTGAACTTTCTCAAAACGACGACATTCTCGCTGTGGGTTGTCTTGGTAAAGCTTCGTATGATTACTTCTTTTACAAGTTTGAAATTCGGATCCTGCCAAATACCACAATCTTATGAATTACCTTAAATATACTTTAAAACTATGAGATAAAACTAAGTATAACTGATGTTACTGAAATATTAGAAGCGTGGCTAACAGAATGTTTCAAAACTACTGCAGATATTTCTGATTATAACACAGCGTTAATATACGTATATTTCTTTAGATATAACTGTGGAGTTAGGCTATTTGTTTCTTGTCATGTAGCGTCAGTTGGTTTTAAAGAAGCAAGCCTGAAGCCAGCGACCGATCCCGTCCACGAAACATGGTGTGTTAAATATCAATACACACCTACGTTCCCTCTAATTTTTTTTTTTTTTGCAGCTGCGCGGACCTTCTAGTGCTGTGAGCAGAAAACTTTTACACGACCTGACGACTGCGCGGAACTTTAAACTTTTTTTTAATTTGCACAATAAGAGAATTTACAATGAAAACTAAAAAAATTCAAGCTGCGCGACAGCTATTCAGTGTGCGCGGGAGCATTTCAGTTACTGCGGGGCCGCACACCCGCGCATCTTAGAGGGAAAACTGATACACACGATGGAAGAAGTTCACGAGTTCAAACATCGTCATTACATCTTACCCTTAGCCTAACGTAAAGCCAAACACACGGAATTCACTAGCGTCTCACCTTTCTGTTAAACAAATACTTCGTACGGCGCTCCTCAGAAATCTTTCCGATATCTGCCCTTCCTTTGCATTCGCTACTTACTGCAATATGCCGCTGTAAGTAGAGTTTAATTCCCGTATTCCTTTTGTTGCAAAGATCTGCTTCCGCTCCCCCTTTTCTCCCTAAAACACGAGAAGCCACATTCGCGCTACTTCTTACAAATGAGACCCTCCTCTTCTTTCTATCCACAAGGCACCTAACGCATGAACAAACACCTAGTCTTCTTTCTATATAGACACACATGTAACATTCATTCTATCCAACTTTGAATTATAGCTGAAATATTAATAGCAGATTCTGTTTCTCTTTGCAAGTGAGATCTCACAAAGTTGTGAGCAGAAATAAGTTTGACGAATCTGAACAAAGCCAAGTGTCTTTAAATAGAAATGCAATGGCCTCAGATCTTTGAAGCAGATCGGATTATTGCGTCAAAGAGGGAGTTTGTGCTGCCATATTAAGAAAGCATTACTGTGAGTGACTCAGAGTCGACTTACTGTCGCTGTGCCGTATAAATACAAAGCTTATAAACACCAAATAATTCTCTTTATCCATTTAGTAACTTATGGTTTCCTAGCGATGACACAGCGACGAACATATCCTGTATAGAGTTGGCAAATATGACCGAGTGCCACCGTATATTCACCGCGATTTGTGGCGGTATATCGGAGGGTGGCGGTAAGTCGAAGTTGTATATAATAGGGCATTTCTGTTCTTTTCATTGCGGCGTCCTAGTTTTAAATCTCGGTCCCGAAATGCGTTATCTTGGTATATTTTCCTGGCATTCTTCGGTCCTTCTGGTAGACATAAGGATAATAGCTCATGTCAATTCATGCTTCTGCATCCTTTGTAATTCATTAATAATTTACCAGGCATTCTATCACTCCACGATACGTAGTTAGTCTACGTTTTGAAAACGTTGTTGAATTATAAATAAATAAATGCGTTGTTTATACACTTTTTCCCTACTTTCAATTGGTCATTTTCCAAGAGGTATTCTCAGCAGAATTCAAAATGCACTTATCAGTCACAGCTACCTGTTCAGCAGATCGCAAATACTCATTTTCACCAGCCTAACAAAACAAGGTGACCTACATACAAGTACACCACGACATTCCTCATTACGTAGTACATCAGTTTAGTCACTTATATCATCTCTTTTTGTTCCCAATATTTCCCTAAGCACTTTGTTGTAAAGTACCCGTAATGTGTACTCTCACATACCAAGAGAGACTTTTTCTTTCACCCTCGCAAAACAGCGAGTAAAATGTCTTGTAACTCCTTACATCCTCATCATGATTGGAACGAGCTGACAAGAGTTTGTGATAATGAAAGCGAAGGAAAATATTTAGTGACCTCATTGTACTTAATCCTGTCGGTCAGCCTACCTTAAGACTGGGCTCCAAAAGCTCAATACTCTACTGAATGTTTTATCTGGAAATTTTACCTTACGCTGAAGAACATGTGTATTGGTGCACACAGCCGCAAATAAAAATAAGAAAACACTTCATTCTCTGTCCTCACTATAACTGTGTTTCATCATGTCTATTAGACTGGAAATATTTGGCTCCTTTGTGGTTCCAGAAAGTAGCCCTTTGTATTGGGTATGCTGAAACATTTCCCCTGGAAATAAACGTTTATGAATAACCGAATTTCGTTTAATCGGGTTTATCTGCATCATGTAAATGGAGCGAGGGCGAAACCTAGTATAGGTTAGGTTGGTTTTCTATGTCTAAGTGGATATGGGGAGGTCCAGTTCCCCGTTGGATAACGTTAGGTCGCCATTATAGCTCCGCGGAGGGTCGTAAACAGCCACCCCGAGTTCACCCCATTACATAACAACCACAACACAGGGCGGGAAGGACGAAGGGAGTGAAGAAACGAAATGGACCAATGGGAATAATCCTCTTATAGTTAAAAAAAAAGGGTGTGTCGGGAATAAAACGAATAAAATATATCCATATATATAAAAAGAAGAAGACACTCAGAAGTTTTTAAATTGGTTCTTCAGCAGCCTCCAGTACGTAGGGGTATAAGAACACATACGAGCACAAAGGAAGCGAAGCAAAACACTTTGATGTAGGCCTGTACGGAACACACGTAAACTTCTATCTAAACAACACGAACAATTTTGGATATTCTGAAAGCATATGTCCTCGAATTGCACCCTCCTGCCCGCTACCCCTTGCACCTGCACTCTTGTGCACTTTAGCCTGCTTAAGGATTATACAGGAGCTTAAACTTTTCATTTTACCGATGTGGAGGGACCTCTGCCCATAGATTATATATATTACATATTACAAATATTATATTGCATTATAATAATACATTATATATGTAGTATCCTCTTCATTCTCAATTGCAGTGAGTTCAGTTACGCATGATACTTGACTGCGGCTGGGAACGATATCAACTAATCATGATACGTGATTGTGGCCAGGCTTCTTACGACGCTTTCAGTTGTTGTTTAGCAATCGAGCGAAAACTGCCTGTCCCAATCAGCGAGAACAGTAGAGTGTCGTCACATTTTCTGGTTTATCCAAGGGAAATCGGTGGCTCGGAAAAACACTAGACACTTGGCAAAACTTGCTACCAAGCGATCAGACCGAAATTTGCCACAAAGCAGATGTTGCATATGTCCCAGAAAATAACAAGGACCTCAATACAGAATGTCCAGAATTGTTACGGTGCTTCATACAACGCGATTGGAGCAACTGTTGAGTCTTGACTTGTTTTGAGATAATCATACTTCCTGCTGCCTCGCATCCACTGCGTCTGCGAAATAAGCAGTAGCTATAGATTTTATTAACTACATTTCAGAGTTCTTGGATGGATTTTCAGAACACATTTTAAATTTTATGGGCTGTAACGTAGTATCTTTGGTTACTTTAATGTGTACATCTTTTGTGGCAACCAGATTTTTTATAAGATCTCTTTTATGGTCTTCCTGCGAATGTGCGTTACATGGTTAAGCCTAAATACTGTACACAGTTTCCTTTTCTGAACATCTGACCGTCGCCCAGGTAGTTAAGTAGGTTAAGTAACCCCGCACCATTTATGCCAAACACATGTTGCTCACAAAAGACCGCTGTGAGCCCTGTGCTTTAGCCAGTTAAATTTAGATAAATTCTAAAAGATTTTGACGATGGTGTATAATATTGTGTGGTGATGGTTTTATGAACTTCATCCATCGTCCGAAGAGTAAAATATTAAAAATTAAGATCACGACGTTTCGGAAGCTGGCTCTGCTTCCGTCTTCAGGTGAATGGAGGGGGGAGAAGACAAGAATACCTACTCAGTTGGGCCCCTTAGACAGGGCTAACCTCCATCACGTGATGAAGGGGCCCAACTGAGTAGGTGTTCTTCTCTTCTCCACCTCCATTCACCTGAAGACGGAAGCAGAGCCAGCTTCCGAAACGTCGTGATTATAATTTTTAATATTTTACTCTTGGGACGATGGATAAAGTCCATAAAACCATCACCACACAGTTCAATTTAGCTCACAATTTATTCATACCTTATTTCTTCAAAATTCGTACAGTCATCCTTCCATCCGCGTCTACGTCTCTGAAACGATTTCCTTATTAAACTTTTGTATTCATTTCCCATTTATTCCCATTAATACTGACTGTCCTGCTATCTCATCTTCTTGCGTTCATTACTGCAGTCTATTGGTGAAGAATGAAAGTTATGCAGATTCTTACTGTGCCATTTGTCTGATTCTGTTATTTTTGCGTCATTGGTATCCGTCGCCGTCAATATGACAAATCTAACAACGTAGATGATGACGAAAAAGATGATGACGGTGATAATGGTGGCTGTGATAGTGATGATAGTGGTGGCGGCGGCGGCGGTGATAGTCAAGAAAGAAAATAAAACCAATGAAGGGAATAAAATCCTAGGCCTATATCTGAAGCAGCAGGAAAATGATGGGTAGATGGGGGTGACACATATTTAAGATACAAGTGGAACAAGATAGCTGAGGACAGAAGCCAGCTACGAGGTTTACGGTTCTGGCAATGAACCCGCTGAACGCAAAATACCATCGAGAACAGAGAAACCAATATCACGGTGCATGCGCCTGATAGTACACGATGAATAAATGAAATTGATTTAAATCTAATCATTACAAAATAGAAGTGATGCATTTTAAAAAATGTAGCTGTTTGTGTTTAACGTATTTGGTATTAAATGGCACTCCAGTGATTCACATTGGGTTTTGAAATCTATAATATAACTGGTCATTAAAACATTATACAAACAGAATGTCAATGGAAAATGTTGGTTCTCCATTAGCTGACACAACAAAACAGTTTATTTTGGAAATATTGTTTGAACAAAATAAATGTGAAAGTAACTGATGTATATTTTATTACTCTAGTCAGTTTTGGAATAGAAATACGTAATTTTTTGCACAAGAGTTAATCGCAAGGCAGCTGAGCTAAAGGAACAATTAAAGTGATATGTTAATCAATGTCAGAAATACAAAAAGAAGACAGACATGAGTTTATTACTTATTCAGCCTGACTTATTTGTTACAAAGTGCGCATTACCCACGGACGTTCAGCAATTTAGGTTACACATTCTGCGGTTCATATTCTGTTTCAGAATGACACACACAAAAGTATTCATAAAATGCATCTTTTAGACACAAAATTCTCCTGGATAGACTGAAAAAATCCTGGAAACCCCCAGTCATGAAACACGATGACGCAGCCAAGATCCTAACGTAGCGCCTCTCAAATACAATTGTACTGCCCGAACCGCACTCTCATCCTTCCGGTTTCACGTGCCTTGTCTTGTTCCGTGTTTTATTCTCCAAATTACGAATCTGTAAGTTTAATAAATCTTTATAATTAAGTATCTATTTTAAAAATATGATTCCGCAAGTGACTACGTATATTTCTTACCTAAAAATCTTACGAAAGCATAAATAATAACACTTAATACTACGCTTAAATATTTCCCTTAATGGGACCGTTCTGTTTGACCCTATCGGTTTGTGGTTGCTTGCCTTGGGATTATAGGCACGTAGCCTATATTACGATCGGTTCCGTTCTTCTAACTACAGATCTATGAGTCCGCGCATGTCGCATTGACCTTAGAAGGTCCGATATTTTCAGATGTATTGATATGTACTTCCTACTATACTGATTATAAACTCATCGCCTTTATTATTAAAGATCTCAATTTGCGAAAGTCGCATTCATGAAAATACACGATTCAATAAACTACTGTTTGAACTTTCAACTTCTATGTCCACCAAAATGATTTGCCCATCAGTACAGTTAGCATTTATTGCATATACTTACAATTTTCATTACTTTTTATATATCCTCTGTTCAAGGACTAATTCACATGAAATTTCTGCTACAAGATTAAGGAAAACAAAGAGCTTAAGCGCGCATGAATTATGTTGCCTTAAAATAACGCAGTTTTTTTTCAAGATATTGAATGAATATACCAACCACAAGTTATTTTATGTTCCACAAACCCGAAACTTAAAATTCGATGGTTGTTGTTAATATTCAGAATATTCCGAATGTTGCACAGTATAAATACCGTTATTCTATTATAACACTTTTCCAACTAATGCACCGTTTTGATATCTCTATATTACAATTTTACAACGTTGTTATAATTTTGCCCGACATGTTTTGATCGTTATTATATAATCTTCATGGGCTTAAAATTGTAAGCCCCTGAAGATGACCTAATAACGATCGAAACATGTTGGGCAAAATTATAACAACTTTGTAAATATTGTAATACAGAGATATTAAAAGAGTGCATTAGTTGCAAAAGCGTTATAATTGAACAACGATCATGCACGGAACGAACAATATAAAAAGACGTTATTCTAATTAACAAACCGGAACACTTGATGCCGAAGATTTTTGAAGTCAAATTTCTTCCCATTTGTAGGTTCCTCATTACACTTTCGCTGCTAAAGTCGTCTGCCAGATCCGTTAGGGAATACTTACGTTAGACCGTTGCTAAACTTGCAGCGATGCGTTTGTGCGCCTTTACAGCCACTCACTTAATGAACATTATATCGTCATTCCCTTCGAACAAAGACGGCTGGAGTGAGAATCTAACGGTTTACTACTATCTGGTACCAAGATATAAAATCAATGGAATCTTAAGTCCGGGTTCTGAATACATTTCGATGCCGTCCTTTGAAGCAAAGTTAAGTTAATCTACTTGCATATTTAACCATTTTTTATGTATCCTCTTTTCGAAAATAAATTCTCATGGCATTTCTACGATAGGACTAAGAAAAGTGAAACATTTGCCACATACACCGAGAAGGTGGCTTTTAAAATAAAAGGATTTGTTTTGAATATGAACGTTTCCATAAATGCGCAGAAAGCATTATTACAAAGAAGGTACGAAAAACAAAATTTTTTGCTGTTTCTTAGGGGAAAATATTTTCCTTGTTTAAAACTTCAATTTCTATACTGATCGAAATGTTTTCCACACGAGTTTTGTTTCTTGTGGGTGCTTAACTTGTCGCATTACCACACAGAAACCTTGATATATTTCGAAAAATTACAACTCGTACCGTCAGGAGAATCAATTCTCTTGCACCATCAAGTTTACAGCGTTTTAAATTACACTGGATCAGAAATAAGGTGTGGGAGTAACTAAATCAGTGAGGATCAAGGTATGGACCAGCAGCTTGAATGGACTTGCGGGTGTAACAGAAAAGGCGAGGACTTCCGCTGTCAGCGGAGCAACTTGAATTATGATAACTACCTAATTCTCTAGGCGAATCAAACACGTTTCAATGAACTTTAACCCTTTAAAGACGAAGCGTATCTGTTTTATATAAGGACTCAGTGCGTACCGCGCTGTAAACACTCTCCACTTCGGTTATAAAAACCAATCTCTTAATGTTTTATAAGGCAAAAGTTGCTGTTTGTTCTGAGATCCGTACAAAACACATAAACGCAATGTGGGCACCACGTAGAATTTTTTAATGTTAAACCTGGCGGTACGTCAAGTTACCGCTAGGCTTTAAAAGGTTAAGACTGTGGGTGACAGTAAACTTGTTATGCTTAAATTGAATAAGATACTCAGTCGAAAAAAAGCAAATAACGGATCTAGAAGAAAGGTTATTGTGGCAGCGCAGAGAGGTTCCGAGTAAACTGTTTTAAGACTGCACCTTTATCACTGTCTTAAGTATGGAAACATTTTCGCATCCCAGTGGCCGCGCGGTCTAAGGGGTAGGTCTGCGGCCGAGCGCTTGCTGGGATCGTGGGTTCGAATCCCACCGGGGTCGTGGACGTTTGTCTCTTGTGAGTGTTTGTGTTGTCAGGTAGAGGTCTCTGCGACGGGCCGATACCTCGTCCAGAGCAGTCCTCCGGGCTGTGGTGTGTGTCTGAGTGTGATCAAGTGAAAATAAACAACCTCGACACCTGCTGTGAGCAAGTAGAAGAGGTGCGGACTACGAAACGAAACGAAACAAAACATTTTCGCTTTACTGGAACCAGCCTGATTGTTGAAATCAAATACGTGAACTACGGATCGATGTACAGAGTTTGAAACGCAATCCACATTTGTTTATGCGTGAATTAGTTCCCATGAGCAACTGCAGCTGTTAGATATCGTCCAGTTGTAACAAAGCACACTGATCCAATTCCTGCAAAAAGGTTATTCGTTTCTAAATTTTCCAGGAATAACCACAGGGAAAAAGAGAATAGACGGCAAGTGCTTTAATTTTTCGGGCTTAATGAATGTTATAAATCATTATCAGCATCTTATCAGCCAATGACCTTAGTAAAATTCGCAGGTCATCAGAATTAATTAAACTTTACGGAAAGTCTCCCACTTCACAAAAAAGGAATGAGAGGCTGCCGTTACTAGCCCTTCCAGAAGTTAACTTGCAGAGTCAAGCGCAATATCAAATGCAGAGTCTTAGTATGATATTAGATTA
Source organism: Coptotermes formosanus (assembly GCA_013340265.1). Classification (NCBI taxonomy): domain Eukaryota; kingdom Metazoa; phylum Arthropoda; class Insecta; order Blattodea; family Rhinotermitidae; genus Coptotermes; species Coptotermes formosanus. The sequence continues at coordinate 351,000 of BLKM01009030.1, read as the reverse complement.
GACACATATTAGACCAAATCAGTCAGTTACGATTCATGCCCATAAATTTGCGAAGTTTTTTAACTTAGAAAGGAATTTGTTGTAAAGAACTAGAGTAAAAAATGTGGAATTTTTGTTAATTTACTGGAGTATATTTTGTCGTGTACCCCAGCTTTTGTGTTTAAAACTAATGTTAGGCGTCAGTTACTCTGAGTTTTTCCTTATTTCAGTTTTCGGAAGTAAAATTCTTAAGTGAGTAAATGGAGAGGATAATATTACAATGGATCTTAAACAAGTGGAATGGGTAGGCGTGGACTGGATTGATTTGGCTCCGGATAGGGGCAGGAGGCAGGCTCCTGTTAATGCGGTAATGAACCTTCGAGTTCCAAATTTCTGGACTAGCTGAGGACCTATATGCTTCTCAGGAAGGACCCTCCTCCATGAAGTCAGTCAGTCAGTCAGTCAGTCAGTCAGCCAGTCAGTCAGTTAACCAGTCAGTTAGTCAGTCAGTCAGTTAGTTAGTTAGCCAGTCAGTTAGCTAGCCAGTCAGTTAGTTAGCCAGTCAGCCAGTCAGTCAGTCAGTTAGTCAGTCAGTCAGTCAGTCAGTTAGTGAGTGAGTTAGTTAGTCAGTCAGTCAGTCAGTCAGCCAGTCAGTTAGTCAGTCAGTCAGTCAGTCAGTCAGTTAGTGAGTGAGTTAGTCAGTCAGTCAGTCAGTCAGCCAGTCAGTTAGTCAGTCAGTTAGTGAGTTAGTTAGTCAGTCAGTCAGTCAGTCAGCCAGTCAGTCAGTTAGTGAGTTAGTTAGTTAGTCAGTCAGTCAGCCAGTCAGTCAGTCAGTCAGTTAAGTGAGTGAATAGATGCACACACACATTAGGATCTGTGGGTTCCGGTAACAAGATATTGTCACCAGAGCGAATTTCCTGAGTATGGAACACAGCCCAGTCAGTTGAATGCTCCTTACTGCTGAGTATGAAAATTACGAACACAGGTTTGCTAAGTGACCGTTTAATTTGACCCATTAAGCAATTAATTAAGGTACAGGACGCAGCTCTGGAGCTGGAACAATGGGTTAAATGACGCGCCTTTCAATCTAGATTGGTAGGAGATAATTGACGTAACGTTCTAAACTTTAATTAATCACGTCGAATAAAGGCTGTTATTAATAATTTCGTCTGAAACGTATTTGAAATTAATGAAAAATGCCATAAAATATGAAGACGCAAGTTAGTCTAATAAAGGAGAACACTTAACGCAGGAAAGACAAGATTCGATCTTTTTGAATCAGCCCAAGACGGTAGTTCTTCCTGCCAATTATGGCACAATACTTCCGATATACCTGCAATTCAGAAACTTAGAAGCCTGAAACATTTTGACTGTGTTTGAGGCCTTGCCTTACTTCTGCACAGTGCACAAAATGACAGTGTAATGAAAAGGCTCTCCGTCCTTCCGTCCGCACCCTTCATATTTGGAACTATAGATTGGAATACGGCAAATCAGCACTGGATATCTCAGTTAAAGCCAATTAATTTAATGTGTTCCATGTCCGTGCACTATATCATACAAAACACTAATCACCAACAAATGCACAAAGAGAGTTTTATCGTCAATCTTAACACACTCCTACAGGTTTTGACCCTGCTGGGTCATCTTCAGGGAGAACTTTCCGTTACCGTTACACTAGGGTTGCACTTTACAGTTGAGTGAGAATGTGCTGTGAACTCTCCGCGGCCCGGGACCGCGGAGAGTTCACGCCTCCAAAAACAACGCAGTACACAGTCAACAGCACATTCTCACTCAACTATAAAGTGCAACCTTAGTGTAACAACAACAAAAAGTCCTCCCTGAAGGTGACCCAGCAGGGTCGAAACATATAGGAGTGTGTCACGATTGACGATAAAACTCTCTTTGTGCATTTGTTGTCAATTAATTTAATTTCGATTCGTATCATTCAAGCATAAATTCTCAGCATGAGGCTCAAACACGCATTGATTGATGTTCCGAGAAACAGTTATTACATATCATCTTACAAATTACTATACAATAAAATTTACGTAGCCTAAAACACGGAACTCAAAAGTGGACACTTTTTTCAGAAACTTCATACCGTTGTTTGCGCAATGCATTTGTATAAAGTTATTGTCTAAAAGCTACCAACAATAATGCATCATTTAATATTTACAAACTTTGTTAAAAGATCATTTCGTACTTCGAGATGTGTCGGTGTCAACTACCACCATCCTGAGGGAGAGGTTTTACACTGCAAGCGTATGCATAGCGGGACGCACTTTATCTTACACCAGCGGTGTTCCAGCTTGCAGTGTAACAAGTCTCCCTGCTGGTGGTGGTAGCCGCCACCGAAATATATCGGCTTACGAAATAACATTGTAAAACCTTTTCTAAATATTAAATGGTTCCTTATTGTTGGTATCATTTAGACAAGACTTCTTTTCAGGGTTTCCGATCAAAATTGTGAAGGAACTTCTAATCTCTCGAACGCATGTTCGTGCCCCGACCCACTGCAAATTGTGGGGCTTCTTAATACGCAACGCCTGTCTGTCTCGTTTTACTTTTCTTTCAGATCCAAAATTCGTCCAATGAGCCTGAACCCCAGTGTTCCTGATATTCTAGCGGCATTCATCGCAGGTGTTTGCTGTGAACCTGGCTGACACTAATCCTGCTTTTGTTTGCTGGCAACGTATGTAAGAGGGCTTGTCGACGTTTCGGAAGAACACGCTCCATCCAAATTTGGGATCAAGTTCGAAAATGAAGAAGGGAACACTGTCTTTCTCAGAAACATCAGCAACACACCCTAATAACAATCGGTTTCACCGGTCAAAAACAGGCTAAAACCTTCAACACATATTTTCATTCAAGGAAAAAGGAACAAGTTTTCCTCACGCACAAAAAAGAAATATAATTTAGTAGGATACCCACCGCCGATCCTTGTAGCCGCGTGGTATCAGGCGTGGGTCTGCAGCCGCTCGCTTGTTGGTATCGCGGGTTTGAACGCCGACGGGCGCACAGATATCTGTCTTTTAAGTGTTCTGAGGTAGAGGTGTCTGCGACGGGCCAATCACTTGCCCACAAGAATCTTGCCGAGTGTGATGTGTCTCAGTGTGATCCCGAACCCTCGACAATGAGGAAGCCTAGGAACACTAGGACTGTTGAACCATCAAAAAGGAATGGGTAATAATGGACATAGAAGGGCACATCAGGAATTCTGAACTGAACAGCAGCAAGCAACTTCTTCGTCCATGCAGTCCTCTTTCAAAAACGCCTGAATTTTGACACGCCTTCGGAAGATTAATTGGCTGTCATTTTATAATGAAACTGTGTCCATTGGAAACAATGGAGTCAAGATTAAGACTGTACGGGAAGAACCGATTTTCGGAACTCCCGATTCGAAAGCGATAAGATGTTACGCTTGACTGTAAAGACAACAGCTTGTGCGCAACCTGTTTTGTACCGCCAATTAGTCCACTCTGTTACCATGGTTACGTTGTAGCAATAAACATTGGATTAGGTTAGGCTGAATGCAGGTATGTAAGGTCAGTTAGCATTTGCGTGTCCGTTGACAACAATCAAATACAATCTTACTTCCTATCTTTCTAAACGAAACAAAAAATGCACCGCTGAGTGCGTGTCTGCCAACACTGACATGATTCCCCTCTCCTTAAAACGGATGCAGACATTACTTGGTGTAGAAATGAGTACAGCTTTCATTAGAATTAAATCACATGACTACGAATCTATCTTGTACATAGAGTCTAACCTGTTGGAAATATTAACAATATTAATAATAAGGGGCTTTCACTCAGTCCAATTGACAAATTACCTCTTATTGAAAAGAATGTCACAGAAAATAAATACAGTTCTACATTATAAAACACTGACGCAGTGTTGAATAAGCTCACCTGCTGACAAAGTAACGACAGCATGTTTCAGCTATTAAGTTAATTGGATTTCTATCTTGAACAAAAAATTTGAAAGTAAAATCCAATTATTAAATTACTTTAAGTGGAAATGGAAGTATATTAATAAGTTTTTAACTGATTAATGTTATGCAACACAACGGGATGAGGCATTTGAAAATTGGAGGTATATTATTGACTCCTCGGAAAACAAATAGCACTCCTCTAATCAAATCGAATCTACATAAGGGAACTCCATCTCTGACTCCCAATAATAATAGTGTCATTATCAGTCTACTTGCTTTTTTCAAGTCTGTATTTCTGTTTGTTGTTGGTACGTATAATACTGTACATGACACCTACGACTACAACAGCAGCAAATTGTGGTATGTGTGCACGTGTGTCTAATCTCCATACTAACAGTATAGTCATTTGATTCACTTTTAAGAGTCTTTGGTTAACCAGATCCCTACAACAGATATTCGTACCTTTATAGCTTCACACTCTCAAGCAGTTTACTACAAGAACATTATTATTTACGGGCCGCGATAGCGTAGTTTTATAGCGACTTGCTACAGGCTGGACGGCCCGGGTATCGAATTCCAGTAAAGGCGATATTTTCCCTACCTGTCCAGGCCGGCCCTGGGGCCCACCCATCCTCCTATAACACGGTACCAGATTTATTCTCCGGTGGAAAAGCGGCCGGGGCGTGGCGTTGACTAACCACCCCCATCTAGTACCGAGGTAAAAGGAAGAGTGGAACTACATGTCCATTCATCTTCTGAGCCTTCGTGGCCTGTTCTAGGGCAACCTTTACTTTTTTACAGCATGTTATAGACAGATGTGTTTCGGTTCTATAAAACAGCCAGTGTCGTTACAAAATATTTCAAATGAATGGTAAATATTATAGAATAACACTGAAGATAGTTCTAAGGAACGAAATGCCTCCATAAAAAATGTGTCGTAATTTTGATAAAGAACTTGAATTCGTAAGTGTATATGGGTACAATGAAATTAATTGTTCTTCATTATCAGGCACTCAGTTGATCTGGTTGCAGATTCATTGAACTGTGACTTGGAAACTAAACAGCAGTTCGTCAAAAGCATTCCACTATTTCGACTCCTTCGCCTATACAAAAACAGAAATAGACTGATAATTATGACTGATAATTATTATAAGAGATTAGCTGAATATTATTCAGATTGAGATTTACGCCACAAACATTGATGCTCATTCCTAAAACATATTCACTATTAATTAATTGTGTCCTTTACAATTAAACCAAAACAGTGTGGTGAGAATTGTCACATCAAAGCATTTGAGATATCAAAGTTTCAGACAAATATTTATCTACAGTTACATGCGTTTTTCCTACTGTCCTTAGTCGTGGACGTTTGAAGCAATGGAACAGCTTGCTTATAACAAAATTTTTAATTATACAGCTCTAGGGCTATCTGTTAATGTAACTACAGACACTGCCTCCTATTTTTTAATTTTGTACATAATTTATAATTGATTTTTTCCGATAATATCACACAGCATAAAAATACATATGGAGCAAGAAATAATATTTCGTAAATGTACAGGATGGACAATTTCAGAAAATCGAGTTTCAAGAGAAACTCTCAGAGAATACCGTCTGGCTTTTTTTCCTTGTAACAGACGCAATTAATGTTTTTTGCCATTATCTAAACAATTCTTTCTTCCCGTAAACAGAAAGTACTAGTCGGCGAAAGATCCCGTCTCTTTCATCTTTGATGCGGCAGCTCATTACTCAACGTGTAGACTGAACTTTTCAGTTTTTCAATAAACATTTCAAGTTCTTCATAGTTAGGTTTTTCATTTAACAATTGTACTTTTCTAGGTATTTTCATGTTTATGTAAAAGACACATAGCGCACATAAAGTTTACGTGAGTTAATAATCGTGCAATTTAATAATCAACTTATATATATTAATTCTGGTTACCAAAGATTCCTATTACAACAAATATGCTCGATTGGCTATGCCCACGTAAAAGGTTACACGCCTGTCCGTAGTTGTAACTGGTTATCGCTATGAAATTGGAAGGTGAATAAAATTCGTAGTGCCTCAAATATAATTTAACATTCCAAACACGCTAAACACGAGGGATAAATATGATTGCTCACAGTACAATATTCCTTTAAGACCCATAAAAATTAGTTTTCGGATGTCACTGGCAGAGGTGCTAATGCTGCTCATGCAAGTTCGCACGATCGCCATACTCCTATTACTGACGGAGCGAAAAAATGCATTAAGGTAGCGTGGCCCTGAACAATATGTATATTGTTCGTAATAAGTCTTCTAAACATTAATCACTCTTTCAGAAATATTAGGGCACATACACGTGCCAAAAACACGACCATACCACAGAAACATATCTTATTATAAAACAATGAAAGGAGGTCAACGTAATTATAAAAATTTTCTCCAAGTGTAGTGACAAACTGCACAATAAAGCTTTAAAAACTATGAAGAGAAAAGTACTTTATTTGCAGACACTGTCAGTTGCTAAGATTGTATATCGTTGGTGGTATATGAATGGAATATGAATACACAGCATTGACGTAATGGTACTGATATTGGAAAACCGATGCGCTCTGGAAAAAAATCCTGTCCTACTGCCACTTTGTTCAATACAAATCCCACATGGACTGGCCTAGTATCGAACCCGTACTTTCGCTGCGAGAAGGCACAAATAACTGCCTGGGTCATGGATCGGCCTGAGACAGAGAGAACTTGGGAAAAAATGACAAAAAGTGGAAGAAACTATACAGCACAGAAGGAAATAAAAAAGGGAAGAAAAATGCAAACGTAATTAAAAGGAAGAAATAATATTTACAGAGCATAAAGTAAACGATATGCCCATAAATAAATAAATAAATAAATGGGTGCATAAATTCATACACACAGGTAAACTAATTCATTAGGAAAGCCGAAGGAATGCACATGAAAACAGAGAAAGGAAGGAGGGCTATACTTTGAAGCGGTTCTGGAGGAATCATGGCAGTCTCATTTCGGAGGGTTACCGTTGCGGTACGCCAGCGATACAGAGTAATGAACGAGCGATAGATGTTACGTGGGTGTGTGTGGGGGAGGGGGGGGGTGGATAAAGCGTCGGAGCAGGCATTAATGCTAGTAGGGTGGCGCAGAAGCGATGGTGTGGTCTGTGGTAATTGTCAACAATTGTATATGGACATCACTAATGTTCTTTCAATGTAAATATATTACATATGCGTGTCCATTCCTCGTTTGAAATACGGGCCTGTCAGAGATTTGATTCGGTTTACATCACGCTTGGCCTAAGTAATGCAATATTTCTATGCATGACAATTCACATTTCTGAACTACTTAAAAGCACCAGTTCTCTTAAATGTAAACAAAATATCCTGAAAAGTAAAGTGTTGGAAAAAATTTTAATTAGGTTAAATACAGGAAATAAAATGACCATACAAATGATAGAAATATTTTTTCGTCCAGTGGCACAAGAGCCCGTAGTGGGCAAAGGCCTCCTTATTATCAAGGCTTTGCGAACACACTCAGACACACCACACTCGGTAGGACTCCTCTGGACGAGTGATCAGCCCGACGCAAGGAACTCTACCTGACAACAAGCAACACTCACATGAGACGGACATCCATGCGCACGGCGCGATTCCAACCCACAATCTCAAAAAGCCAACGGCCGCAGACCCACGCCCTAGACCGCGCGGCCCCTGCGATCGGCACGACAGAAATAGTTTTATCTCAGGCAAGTTTATTTAAGTACCGTGTACGAAATTTAATTTGACAAAAACTTTTGAATCATCAGAAAACACAAAACCTTTTTTTTTTTGTTACGGGACGTAGGAATAATTCTCTTACTTATTTCGAATATTGCGTCCGTCCTCAGGCGGGACACAAAACAATTTTGTGTTGTTTGATGGTATAAAGGGGGCCATGTCAAGGCTCAGGCGGTTTATCGTCGGCCTGTCACTGAGGTGGTCCGGGTTTATCCCAGGCCGGTTCATCTGGGATTAACAGTGGACGAAGTTGCACTGGGATGATTATTTTCCAAATACTTCGGTTTCCACCGTCAACAACATTGCAACAATACTTCATACTTATTCACGCACCTACTCTCGCCTCAGTGTAATCTTAGCAACTGACAGCATATTTAAGTAACAGGTCCAAAAAAGACCGTATACAGTTTATATTAGTTTTGACAAAATATTTTTATATTATAAACAGATTTTTTTTTTCAAAACGAATGTTATGGCGCGGTACGAAAATGGACACGTTTCTATCATTGGGCTCACCCTCCCAGAAAATGATCTCGTAATCAAATATATAGGAGGAATATTATATTAACCTTTTAAAGCCTAGCGGTAACTTTGCGTACCACCAGGCTTAATTTTAATCAATTCTCCATGGTGCTCACATTGCGTTTATGTGTTTCGTACTTATCTGGGAACAATCTGCAACTTTTGCCTTATACGTCATCAAATGATCGGTTTTTAAAACTACGGTGGAGAGTGTTTACTGCGTGGTACGCACTGAGTCTTTATATTAGACAGAATGCGTTTCGTCTTTAAAGGGTTAAATACAACATACGACAAATACATCTTCTTAGACAAATATATCTTCTTAATCTGACCGTTTAAACAATTATGTGAAAAGCAACTATAGTTGTTCACCACTTAGCAGTGTGGTAGAAGAATTCATGACCACAGATACCGAAAACTACCAGAAGGCACTATTCTGACGCAGTCCATACCTTATTCTCCGTCTGTCATAACTTACTCCCTTAGTTCCATCCTCATGTTTTCTTCCCATCTCACTTGTTGCATTCCGCAAAAAATTACAAAATTTCTGAACTATTAGTAACCTCATTCCAGAGGTCCTAACATTTTAGATTTCACAAACCCAACAACACGCGACCTCCTGCATACATCAGGAACTTCCTACCTGTGAATTATCATACGTTTCACGCTGAGTTAATTATTTTGATTCCAGATATTTTCCTGTTCATTTTGTCTTCAAATACCTGCTATTTATAAAATTATATTTTGATGATAAATACGTGTTTTTGGTATGGAATATTAGATTTTTTCCATCGTATTTTTTCTAATTATAACACCAAAACAATTCTGGAACTGACTCTCTTTCCGTCACGACACACAAAAAAATTACGAAACAGACTTTTTGGGTGCACCGTACAAACTTTCGCTCAGTCCAACGAACCCTGCAGAGCAGGTTACATATATTAGCGTTTTTACTTGATAACGTAGGCTGAGTCACCTTTCGAAAGGGTGTGCGTTTTTAATTAAAAACAGGACGATGGAAAAAGCCCACTGTGTGTGTGTGTGTGTGTGTGTGTGTGTGTGTGTGTGAGTGTGTGTGTGTGAGTGTGTGTGTGTGAGTGTGTGAGTGTAATTTGGGTTCTTCCTAAAGATCAGAGACCACGTTTCATACCAGTACCAAATAATTCCTCTGCAGGATATTCAAGAGTGTGGTATGGCATTTTAGAGGCATTAAAATTCCAGTCTCAGTCACGCAGATCGTTCAAGCTTTATGTAAAATTAATGTAACATTTGTAGTCACTGTCCTATGCATATTACAATGCCTACAAAATTCCTTAACCGGAAAATACTTTTCTCAAAACCGCGAACATCTTGTACATAAGATGCTCGTTAATACAATGAAATACAAGTCTTCCCATATGTCACGCCGTGTTCACCGGCTGGCCCTGCAGGTGAAGGCACTATGATCCGTCCAGACGTTGGTTAACGATTTAGAATTCAGAATGACTTGACATCCCACACCTACGTCAACAATGCCGCGAGAAATTCAATTCTCGAACAGTAGTAAGATTATTTTGTAGCTCAATTGCGCGTGCTAATATAGTACACATTTATTATATAAACTTCGAATTCAAAGGTCAGTAAATTTATACTGAAAATCACCTATCGGTCTCAAGACATATTTCAGTAGCTTACACATTTAACCTTTTCCAAAATTCGTCTTTACTGAAAAAATTAAAGGATACTACGAGTACAATGAATGATACAGTTCAAGGCATTCTGCCAATGGTGAAGCACAGAGACAATTAGAGTAGAATTAACGTAATCTCTACTTATATTGTCTCCAGGTCTTATAAACAGGGAATGGCGCAGGGGAGGTTCTTGGTTCGATACCAGGTATGGTCGTTGGCAATTTTCAAGTGAACCATATTCCTTCTGTCCCTGGGGTCTATTCAGCCTCTAACAGAAAAGAATTCCAAGGAATTTCCTTGGGGGCAAAGTGCGGCCGGCGCGTAGAGCTAACAGCTCTGCTGTCCTAGTTGTTCCGAATGTCAAGGTGAGGCTGGAAGCCCCACATTCCATCCCCGCTCTGGGTCTTCAGTACTGGTTACGGGGAAACTTTAGCTCTTACATGTTATAAATACACTTCCTCTTTAAGCTAAAAAGCACAACATTCAGCAGAAAATTAAAAGTAAAATATTCACTGCTGCACTTTGTCGAATATTAACGCAAGAATACGAAACAGACTTGACAGCTGCAAAATCAGGGCGTAAGTTTTATTATCACTTCCGTAAAACTTGCGCAGACGTAGTATGTCTGCAGTCTCTTTTTAGTACCGCGTGTTTGCGTGTTTGACATTAGCAATGGATTAATCTAGCAATCAAAAATCCTTAGTGAACATTACCGTATAAATTTGAATGGCCGTGTGGTAGAGCACTGCCAAGGCCGCCAAGGTCAACTGGCCATTACAGATTTATCGTTACGGGGCATCGTGTTCGTGAAATCGTCAAAGTACCTCCTATGCTGAAAGACTTCGAAGTACGAAAGACGTAGCTTACACGAGCCATAGAGTATATCGAAGTCCACGGTTAACAGAATCTGGAGAGAAATGGACTGCTGTTGGAATATTTTTTTTTCATTATTAGAAGGACCACACACGGATATTCGTAAAAGATTTGAAAATTACTTCTGTCACCTTTAGCCTGTTCTGGCTCATGTCTCAAGGGGTTAGTTATCGGCCTTTCAGCACGGAGGTCCAGTTCGATTCCCAGCCATTCCATTTAAGATTTGTGGTAGACAAAATGACAGTGAGACAGATATTCCTCCGGAGTGATTCGGGGTTTCCAGTGTCAGCGTCATTCCATCACTGTTAAACACATTCGATTCAGCTACTTTTTTCCAATGGTATAACAGCCCCTAGTGGCCCAGGGTCTCATCATTATCGAGGCTTCATGATCACACTCAGACGCACCACAATCGGTAGGACACCTCTGGACGAGCGATCAGCCCGACGCAGAGACCTCTACCTGACAACACACAACACTCACAAGAGGCAGACATCCATGCCCCCGGTGGAATTCGAACCAACGATCCCAGCAAACGAGCAGCCGTAAACTCACGCCTTAGACCGCGTGGCCACTGGGATCGGCGATTCATCTACTACAGGTACTACATAATCTTAGCAGTAGACAACGTCGTTAAATAAAGAGCTTCTCTCTCTCTCTCTCTCTTACACACACATACACACACACACACACACACACACACACACACAAACACACACACAGTTATATTATTTGGTAGATGTTTCAAATTCCTCTTTTTAATAAACCTTGAAATCTAAATGATTTGGTTGCTCGGTAGTTTCACAAAATGCCCTGTAAATCTGCAAGTTTTACATCACAAAATCGCTGTAACTGGGCACACAGTGTAATTAGTTATAGGACAGGTACCACAGTCGAATGCAGACCCGACACATGAAACACTCTTGCACTCGGTGCAGTATGGGAATCCGGTCACATGTGATGTGATGACGTGCGCAGCAGCAGCGTTCAGAAAACAAATTGTAAACACAATCGTGTTCACTCTCTCGCATCGTTCACCTATCATTCACCACAAACCCGCTAGCACGGCATATGAGATGTATTACATCGAAATTATTCAGGATTGACGTAGGCTTAAAATGCACGTATGCTACAGAATTGATATGGGGCCTATCTATGCAGGGCTATCGATATAGCGAGCCGTGTGAAGCAATAACGCGCAGCTGTAGAACAACAGTAGGCCTAGCCGACTTTTACACGGTGCGGATAATAATAGTTCTAGTTTCAATATTTTAAATGAAATAGGCACAGAAGGATGTTAAGCCCACAATTATACAAGGTTAATAGATGGCCTTCGTCATAACATGCGTATTCTATTACACAGCCAGTATTGCTAATTCATCAGTTTCGTTTGCTCGTTTGCAGGCCATTCAGTAATACTGTCCTAAGGTTGAAAAACACGATTATCTTTCCAAAAGACTCTAATGGCCTTAGACAAACGTGACTTGAATACGCTAGCTGAGGTCTCAATTACGGACAGTCCTTGCGAAATCAGCATCAGTCAGCTGGGTCAACGGTTTACCGATGCATGTTTCCTAAGGAGTTTGAATCGTGTAACCGCTGACACATGAAGTATTCACCATGAAGAGGAAGCTGCAGTGGCTTTGAAAGGAATTATATTTATAAAAAATTTTATGAAAATCTGTCAACTGGTTTAAAAGTTGAAACACATGTTAACAATTAAAACAAAGTCACACACACAAAAACTGCTGATGAGCTCATCTCAGGATCCTATTCTTCCCTAAATAAAAGTCATTTGGCTAAAAATTAATGACATGCACGTAAACTTCTATGATTTCTTCTCATGAAAACGTAAAAGATTTTCCTCGAAAGACAAATAAACTGTTAAGTTAGGGAAACAAAAAATGTTGCAGATAACGTAAAATGGCTTAAAGGCATCAGGTGCAGAGGTTCTATTTGCCATATTGCTCATACAATACTCGTCTGCCTGTTCCGGGTCACTGCAGATCAAGTGATCACTTAGTCACGCCAGAAGAATACCCTTAAAAGCAAGAAGGACGTAGGAAAGACCTCGACTTTATACATCTCTTCTTTTTAAAACATTTTACCGGCAGGTGTCAACAAAATATCGCTGTAGGTCACAGGTTTCCTTAACAATTTTATCAAGTCATAAAAATTAGCAGACCGCTAATGGCTTACGTGCAGTATAATTGGAAACACAATTCCCATACGACAGAAAAAAAAGGCACTTGGTTAATATCAAACCTTTTCGCGTAAGAGTCAAGGGGGACTCCTTAACCCTTTAAAGACGAAACGTGTCTTATTTTATATAAGGACTCAGTGCGTACCGCGCTGTAAACACTCTCCACTTCGGTTATAAAAACCAGTCTCTTAATGTTTTATAAGGCAAAAGTTGCTGTTTGTTCTGAGATCCGTACAAAACACATAAACGCAATGTGGGCACCACGTAGAATTTTTTAATGTTAAATCAGGTGGTACGTAAAGTTACCGCTAGGCTTTAAAAGGTTAATAGACGTGTGCACAGAATGAAATATTTTTATGTTATTCTTACGTAAACACAGTTCATACCGAGAGCAATATTTTCTTTTTGCATAAGAGAAAGAGTTTATAAAGGATTGAAAATTCTACAGTTACGGTGTGACGGAGGTATACGCAGAACATACCTACGTCAATCACTGGGAAATAAAGAGCAAACAGAAGCCATAAACATGACGGATTCAATGACAAATTAATTATCGTGTGTCTGCATTCGAGACACGGTGTTACAATGCCCCTCTATCTCAAAGCAACAAATCGCGATTAAAGGAATTATTTCTAGAAATTCCTTCCGAACATACATTTCTCCCACCTGCGACAACACAGACGTCTGAAAAGCACTTTCAATGAAATCAGAATGAAAAACTACCTTACCTTAGAATATGACTTCATTTATTTTCAGTTCAAGATAAGATATCATTAACCACGTAAAAGAGATGATTTTATGACTGTCAGAATTTTTATGATAAACGGGAACTTAGCGGTCTGCACTTCAAAGTAATTCGCCACAAAATATTATGACTCTGATGAAGGTTTACAAACCATGTAATGCGATAGAAAATAATAAAATAAGAAAGTAACGTCCACTAAGCATGCGTAGCAAAATATTACGCCTCCTTAAGAGTGAAAGAAAATCGACTCTATTGGGACAAATACATTATGTTTAAAAAAATACTCTACATAAGTATGGAACGAATACACAATCACCAGTGTAAAAGCTTCAGTTTCTTACGCCACTTGTAGAACAGTTTATCACAAATAACGTGAAGTCGAATTACGTTTGACTTTCTTGGTGTTACAGAAATAATTCTGTTCGAAGAATTTTAACAAACGGAAGCCAAAATATTATATTAGTCGAAAGAATATTCGAAGCTCCGCGGAGGAGTAATAAAAATGTAGCCACTTGTATCTTCTTTTCAGCGTTCGGTGGATTCCGTTACTGTGAACAGGGCAGGCGACACAGCTCAGCTACGTACGTCACATTCTGTACAGATAAGGGCAGTACTAGCAACTAATGAGAATTATTAAATTATATAAACCAGTAATCCAATATAAACAGAGTTACATTTTTCACTTCGGTCAGGTTCAAACGTCGAGTGGTAAATGTTAAGTGTACTTAACGGCCATGACTTTGCTGCAAAAAGCACGAAATTATCTTCTACTGTTTTAAGACAAGACTAACACTGCGGAGTTTGTCTTTCGAGTTGTGAGGCCGAGTAGCGTGGCAGATGTTTATAGGGTTTCAATCCATGTGTTTAATACTCAATTTTTCCTACATTTACATATATTTTATACGGTTGGAAATTCCTGTATAAAAATGTAAACTGCTTGTTGAGTTCTCAGATATTGCAGAATACGTTATTTATACCGCAGATATTACTTACAGAGAACAACATTTTCCAACTTTCTCGAACATGTCTTGGGGGTGAACATGAAACTGTACTTAATGGAAACGCTCGAACTGATATATTTCCTTCATAACCCCAAACTCTGTACATTAAATATTTAATAAAACTTGGTTTCTTACATTAACTGATTTTAAAGTTATTAGGCACACAGATGATGCCAAGTCAATTATCTGATTATATACGTTGAAAAAGAGGTTAGGATGATCGAAGGTTCAATTAATGTTTAGGTTTAGATGACGACAGTGGAATAAATGGCTGAATTTTGGACAATAAGTAAGAGATAAATTTTATATACTACATATACGTCAGAGTCGATTTACAATGTTGTACACAAATATAAACACACGTGACGCCACGTGTTTCGGCGTATCAGGCGTAAGAGCATGGTTGCTAACTTGTCCATGTGGCGTTAGGTTCTGCTCGTGTCAAAAATTACACGACTTTTGAAGATAAGCATCATTAACATCACAGAATAAAGTTAATTAAAATTTAAAACTTAAAACGCAACTTGTAATACGCACGAAGCATTGCGTCGCGTTAGGAACTGCAACCAAAGACTAAAGATCAAGACAGATATTAAAATCCTAATCAGCATTCCTTATTTTACTTAAGATTTGTCCGAGACACACTGCGTGTACTGCTTTTAAAATATATGTCTTCAATGCACTGCATTATTAGAGAACCATGTTGCTTTCTCCACACATACACAGTGTATGGGAATTACTTTTTCATATTCTTCTGTTGGCGAGTGTTAAGTGAGCACTAGCTAAGGCAGGACTGGCAATGCTTGAGTGCTTACGACATGAAAACTTTGTGGTGGCAGTACGCCCACCGCTATCTGAATTCGTTCATTGTATCAAGGCATCTAATATCGGTCTCTGGACCCTAATAAATACAAAATTTATAAATTAAAAAGAAGAGTGAGGCGATGGGTTTATGGACTTTAGCCATCATTCGAAGAGTAAAATATTAAAATATTAAAATTGAAATTCCAGTGATGGAGGCCAGCTCTGTCTAAGGGACCCCACAGAGTAGGCGTTCCTCTCTTCTCCCTCTCCCCACACCTGAGGACGGAAGCAGAGCCAGGTTCCGAAACGTTGTGAATTTCAATCTTAATATTTTACTCTTCGGACGATGGATAAAGTCCATAAACCCATCACCTCACAGTATTATACACCACCGTCAAAACCTTTTAGAATTTATCTAAAAAGAAGAGGTCTGAAACACACGTTCAGATGAATTATGAAATACGTTACAGTATACCGCAGGCGTTTCATATCAACTTCACCATAGAAACTGACTCTACACAGAGGTCTTCATTCTCTCTTACATGTTGAAGCAAACACATTCATATTACAGGCCTACGCATTAAACGATCACTGGAAAGACGGAAAAATAAAAGCTACCGTGACCACGGACTGAATTTTCATTACGTATTTTAAAAAATACAATTTTCCCATTAAATATAATACACAAGTACATTTTCTTAAATTTCGTGTAGTGATGATCCCATTTGACACTGTACAGGCCCGCTTTCAGTTCCTGGGAGGACTGAATCTGATTTGCAGCCACAAGAAAAAAGTGAGACGGCTCTTTCTACGAGCTTTTTCGTTTTCTGTTGCTAATCAATATCCCACTGTCACTTCAGACCCTTCTGCACACCAGCATACCCATCGCTCTGACCCTATGTTCGGACAGCAAGTGTGTCCTGCAGTCGCCTATCGGGACTACGGTGAATTACGCGAAGGTCAGCATAGCCGAATGCCCACTGAGTCTTAATGACGAAAAGGTGCTCTTGATTAGTGGAAAAATTTGCCGCAGAGCCATATAATGTAGTACAGGCACCGTAAACGCACTCGGAAAAGTTATTTTTTTTATGGACTACCTATTAGAATTCAGATTAGAGTATGCATAACCCTCAGAATAAAGACGTGTAGTTAGCTACTTCCACAGAACAGTGTTCTTGCACCGAAAATCGAATGCTTATATTAGCTCACACAGCAAGGCGTGTAAATTTTACAGTGCTACTAAAAACAAGTTTCGACATTGTCGGATCATCAGGCTAATATATGCATTAACACAACTTCCCACCATATCACATACACACATATACCATACAATTAAAATGAACTTCCTTATTCTAACTCTGTAGTGAGAGGAATGCTGCGTTGACGTCGCGCTGAGCAGTAGATCAGATTAAAGTTACACCTCGTACTAGCAATTCACTCTTGATTTTGCTTGAATTATAATTTAGATACCACGGTATAGGGAACTTTACTTTATTTGTTCTGACATTCTTTTACAAGGCCAGTCTAATATTTATATATTTTTATATTTATATTGTTCTAATACTTTGGACAGATAACGTTCATGACGAATACGTAATATGTAACACACTTCATGGAGAAGGGTACTTCTTGAGAAACTAATTGTTGCGTGATTTGAGGCTTCCGCCGCGGTGTAAACGAGACCTTCACTCTTCTGGGATGTTACGTAGCGTAGAATTTGTAGTTAGCTGCCGACGTTTCAAGACAAACTACCGGCCCTATCTTGAAGATGAAGATGGGACCGAAAGGTTGTCCCGAAACGTCGGCAACTATTAGTCTTCGCTGCGCAACATACCACAAGAGCGAAGATCTCTAGCTAATAGTTCTTCATCTAATCACGAAATTCCCGGCGTTCTGTGGAACCAGTAGGCCCTCTGCCATGCTGAAAATCGTCCAGCACTTGTCCCTTTCCTGGACCATGCATGACATAGACCACAACTTTCTGATAATACTTCAGTAAGATCATTCTCGTATTGTACTCCACCTACGCGTAATACGTAATATGTGCCCCAGCTGGTTAGCACATCTCGCCCAGATTGGAGCTCTTCATAACCAAATGTGTTCCACACGCCTACAGCAAGCTACGTAAGCACGTACGGCGGGAAGTGACTACGTGAATACGTAATTACGTAACGACTGAGATTACGTTCCACGTTGGCATAATATTTTTTGACTCAAAATAAGCCAATGGACAACCCACTGAGTTTCAGCAGACCTTTCATGGGACACATTACGTATTACACTCCTAATGTTTCTGTAGTTCTCTCGATCACCGTCAACATGTAAAAGCAGTGCAACTAATGCAAAGTTTCGCAGTGAGTTCCCCCTGTCCCAGGAATATCAGAAAAATTCCGATGCACTTGGAGCCCTGCCAGTATGCCTGCATTCTTCATGAGTCACAGATGACAACCGGAACGGACGGCGATATATGTGGTAATGCGCGTATAACGTCATCTGTGAATGGTCAAATCCTGTGTTGGAGAAACAGGTTGGCCGCTGAGAATACGTATGTACGAAACACAGACAAAGCCCTACGCAAGGTCTGATGGAGACATACACATGGCGTGTGTATAAAGAAAGCCACCATCTAAACAGGACGAGCACTACCGTCTTAGAAACAACCGAACAAGCTACGCGTAGAATGAAGGGCGTTAGCTTACATGGACTGCACAGCAAATCCGATGAGTAGACTAGCCTGGATACCTACCCTATCTCGAATATTTTCATTACAATAGTTATTTCGGATATAGTTTTTCTGACAAGTTCCTAAGCACTTCCAAGATTTTGGATATTCAGTTTCGTATACGATCCAAAATGTTGTTAATATAGACAAGCCTTTATATCATTAATAGAATAAGGCGCTTTGCGTGCTTTGCGTCACAGCATGAAGCATACTGAGGACATGCAGACATTTTCCGTCATCGTTAGATGGGAAAGGCTTTTAGCACCAAGCTCTATTCCCTTCTAATAGGCACCAAACACTACGAAAAGATAACGTCAAAGTCATTATGGGCTTGTCGGAATAACAGAATAAAGCTGTTTGAAGGGGCAGAACATTTTCTTATATTGAGTACCCCGGCCGATCCCAGTGGCCGCGCGGTCTAAGACGTAGGTCTGCGGCCGAGCTTTTGCTGGGATCGTGGGTTGGAATCCCACAGGAGGCATGGAAGTTTGTCTCTTGTACAGTGTTTGTGTTGTCAGGTAGAGGTCTTTGCGACGGGCCGATCCCACGTCCAGAGGCGTCCTACAGACTGTGGTATGTGCCTTAGTGCGATCAACTGAAAATAAAAACCCACTACACCTGCTGTGAACAAGTAGGTAGAAGAGAGAAGGACTACGAAACGACGAGTACCCCGAAAGGGGAATGATTTTAAGAAAACATGCCACAAAAAAATCTACGAAGAAGTGAGACTTGGCATTGCTGTAACATGTAAATATGCAAGAAGCGCCTTAGTCCGCTCATACTCCCAGAAAGTGCAGAGTTATTACCCAGTAAGAAGGTTCATGCATTTTTCAATGCAACATGACAGTGATCCGATACTAACGTCGGGTCCCTGCGCTGGAAGAGCGACTCTCAATTTTATAGGATTATATTACGGAGGACCCAGGTGGACGCGGCCATGCGTTTTCATTTTTTTTATTTATTCCCTCGGCGGGAAATAAGCATGCAGTATTAGCTGAAAGTTGTGTTGCGTCAGAAACGGCGCGTTACACAACGGATCAGATACCCTGTCATTAGAAGAGTGGCGTTGTGTGTGACTTTACGAAATTAACAATCATGACGACCACGAGAATTATGGTCATGCCATGTCATCTCACGTCATGAGAACTAAGAGGTCGTCGTAGTCCTTCCCTCTTCTACCCGTTCACAGTAGGTGTCGAGGTTGTTTATTTTCACTTGATCACACTCAGACACACACCACAGTCGGTAGGACTCCTCTGGACGGAGGATCGGCCCGTCGCAGAGACCACTATCTGACAACAGAAACAAACACTCACAAGAGACAAACATCCATGCCCCCGGTGGAATTCGAACCCACGATCCCAGAAAGTGCTCGGCCGCAGACTTACGTCTTAGACCGCGTGGCCACTGGGATCGGCGAGAACTAAGAGGTACAAACTTAAAGTTGGCCATGTGCATGCCATGAGGGCACATGCTGGAACAGAGGTACAGATCCATTCATTATTAAACTTGTCACTAGATTCAGGGAGTTGTAAGGTTCCCGTCCCGGCCGTTTTACCCCCCGTGAAAGTGTCCCCGATGGGCATTCAATAGGAAACAGGCTGGACCTCAACAGCCGGTCCGGACGCTTTGAAGAAATAAAAACCTCTGCTTCCAGGAATAAAGCAAAATTCTTCTGTCCTATATAGGTAAAGGTTGTCCTGTAACATGCCAAGCAGGCAGTGACGGGAGGTAAGATGTAGAGTTCTCTACCCATACAAAATCTCGAAGCTACAAGAAAGTAGGTGGTAAACGCCATGACCAGGCTGCTTTACTCCTGAGGAAGAAACCCGGCACCCATTTTACAGGAGAATGGGTGGGCCTGGGGGACGATCTGGATGGGTCCGGATAATCTCATTGGCGCCCCCCCCCCCCCCCCACTGAGGTTCAAACCCCTGATCGTCCGGCCAGTAGCGAGTCGCTATACCGACTACGCTATCCCGGACACCCTCTCGGCAGTGTAACTGAAATTAATTAAGTATGCTGCTGGTTCCAATACACGACACAGCATGAACAGGGAGACCCGATCCACTTTGGACTGAGATACGCACTAGAGACCTGAACATATAATGCCAAAAACTAGGAGTTTCCACTGCTAGCTGCAACAAAAATTTTAACCTGTATAAATCATATTTATTACGAAAGAAACATTTTAATCATATTTTAAACATACGTCTTTAAAAACAATAGAAGTTTTACATTTTACACTTAAACGATATCAACAACGGAGCCCACTGCAGACTGTGCAACTCCATAAATAATAACTTATCACAAGCAACTGGTTTTAAACCTAACATACTGAGGTCCCTGAAGATGGTACGCTTGTACCGAAACATGTCGCAGCTCCGTGTTTAACACTCAAATGCAACTAATAATGTGCAGTTAGTTGGTACAATAAACTGAATACGTTGATCTAAAAAAATGCACGGAATGGGCAACTTTAAAATAGTCAATTACGGATTATAAATTACCTTGAACGTAATGTAAACTAACATTTTTGAGACGAGAATGTTTGTACCCTAACGTAAAGAAATGCTGTTTGTTTGAAGGCAAGAAAGGAAAAAATCCAACATATGACGGATGAAAGTTGTGTAGAACGTTGTGTGGGAGAGAAATATGTATATAACTTGCATGACCTCGATTCGTTGTCTACATTTTCTTCCGATCCACACACATCCTGAATACGCTATAATTAAGAAACGTCAACTTATCTAGTAAGCGTCGATGGGCGTCACTTCCGTATCGTTATATGATGCATAATTTATATCTATACCGGAAGTGATAGCAGTCTTGTTTCTCTTACGGACTTTATGTGTTCAAATCTTGGCAAGAACACCAGCTATCCTCAGGTCTGAGTGATTTTACTCAGTCCGCTCGGACAAATACTTGGCTAGTGTCTCAAATGAGGCAACGAGGGCTTTCTTCCACACGTTTTTCAGGTCACAATTCACTAACCACCCTGTACAGTCTTACTTACAGCATGGGTAACAGAAACCATAAAAAGACAGGCCTGTGCTTTTTATTCTAGAAACAGGAAGCAACATCAAAGAATTTCTGCTCCTACATACACCGCACGTAGCGACTGAGAAACCAAGCAGTCAATAAATGGCTTAAGCTAACTTTTTGCTCAATACTCCTTTTCCCTCTTAGGTTCCATGTAACAAGAACGATATTCACATATTGAACTAGCTGGCAGTAATATAAGATGACATGCATTAAGAAAGCTGTCAAACTCAAAAAGAAATCCCTTCCCTATGGTTAAAGAGCACACGTGGAAATACTTCAACAAGAGTCCTTTCTTTGGCACTTCTCATGCAGCCACTTACACTAACTTTCATAAGGGTCTGTATCTCTTTTGTTCTACTAACGTAAAAGGTAATAAAGCGCAGGTGACCCTGTACGTAAGTACCCAACGCGTGAATGCAGATAAACTCCAAGAATTCTAAACGCAGGCACTCAGATTGATGTGAATTGTCAGCTTCATATTCCGGCCGCTTTAAATCCAAGGAGAGAAACAAAATCCTTTTTAGGTGCTTTCGCATAAGTGGCGAAAATCACCTGTTAGCTTTGTCATGTCCGTCCGTACTAGTGAATCAGATCGGGTCCGAGTTGAAGGGTTTTAATGAGATGTCACAGTGGAGACTTCTATTAAAATATGGTCTAAAAATAAAAACTTTGTTAAAATCGCACAAAAATGTCACACACTTTACATGTCGACCTAACTGCGGTTTAATGTTGCCTCCGACAAATTCGCCATAACGGCATTGTTGACAGCGACATGTAGTGCAACAATGTGAAAAAAAACGCATTCTTGTTTTATATTTTTGTCAGTGTCATGTAACATATACACAGCCGGAAGCATGGCTATGTTTCCCGGGCAACAACGGTTACGACGGGAATGAGCCGCAATGTTTCTTTACAGTGCTGCCTAAATTTTTATGTTACAACAACATCACTATGTTGTACCTTCATTTGTTGATCACTGATGTTAATCTTGTGCTTCGCAACCTAAAATAATCTCCGCTAAATTCTGACAACGAAAATATATCCTGAAATATTAATATTGACTTAAACTTTATTTTAGATTGCCAGCAATATTATTAAATAAACTCTGAATTTAAAGCCTGATCCTTGTAAATAAATATGCCACTGTGTATCCCACACAGAAAACTCGTACAATTAAAGCACTGGCCTAACAACAGTTTCAGTTAAACTTCCATGAATAAAATTTAGCGATTTTCGTAATCTTCTATTTGAGTCACATAAAATAATTCTTGATGTTACTGCAACTGATTTAACCTTTTAAAGCCTAGCGGTAACTTCACGTACGACCAGGTTTAACATTCAAAAATTGTGCATGGTGCTGACATTGCGTTTATGTGTTTTGTTCGGATCTCAGAACAAACTGCAAGTTTGGTCTTATAAAACATTAAGAGACTGGTTTTTATAACCGAAGTGAAGAGTGTTTACAGCGCGGTAAGCACTGAGTCCTTATATAAAACAGATACGCTTCGTCTTTAAAGGGTTAATAAGATTAACAATACTATGCCTGCAAAATATATGGTCATATATCTGGAACTAGAGTACCCTATTATAAAAATAAGGTACTCATCATCATTCGCAGCTTGACGGATACTTCTAAATTTTATTCCAGACACACATATTAGTAAAATAAGAAATTAATAAAGTTCGAGTATTTTGTAATGCTCCAGGCCCTTTTGCAAGGACGTTGCTAGGAAGTTCCCGCTTGAAACTTATCAGATCATTATAAGATACATATGTCTCGAATGCTGCATATAATTAATAAAAGGCTGCGAAGTGTGGAAAACAGAAACTATAATTATAAAAATTGTACGTCAATAATTGTGTAAAAAAGACCAAAAAGATGAGAGCAAACAGAAATATAAGGAAAACATAAAACGAAGTTGCGCCATTTAGTCTTTTGACAATGGCTTAACATGTGAAACGTCACTAATATGCACCTCGACTCTTTCCATTGCTGCTGAACACAAACAATCACAACGTTTCGACAGCAGTCTGCTTTGTATTCAGGTGAAAGCACTCACTGTTCAGTGACAATGGAAAAAGCTCAGATACGCATCAGTGATGTTCCACATTAAAGGAAGTTCTTTATTAGCAGTGACATGTGTAGGAGTTATTACCGTCTTTTCCTCAATTTACCCTACTTTTCCTTTACGTGCTAAGCAGAACGTACTAGCTCGGGTTTCGCATGCTCTATCTCAGGAAGTATTTGACGTGTAGGATCTTAAGTCGGACTTGAAGCCTAACCAGTCTTATAATAGGAATAATTTTAATGTCAATTTATTTACGTATGTATACGCTTATATGAACTTAGTTGACTGCAATCTGTTATCACACAGCAAGCGGGTACCTCCGTCTTAGCCGGCACGTCGAGCACTCACCTACTCCACCACTCACTTCCAAAACGCATCTGTCCCTGCATTACCGCCGGACAACAATATAGCAAGTCCCCTGCTGTGGTACAATAGGAACCTGGCAGTAAATTTTGGTCGGCCAAAGCAAGGTTTTTCTCACAGCACAAAATAAGATGTTTGTCTTTCAAAACATCCCGTCATAAAATTTTATAAGAAGGTACTACAAAATGTCCCAGCAAACATCCCATCATACCTCCAAACCGCGGGTCTTCCTAACTCTTCTGTTGAGCACAGCCGAAAAGCCTCAACCAATTAAACAGTTTCAACGGTAACAGGGTTAGTCACTTTAAATACGCAACTTTAAGTACAGTCACTTTTCAGAATCATACGGGCGCTAAAACTAGTCAATAGGCCTAATTAACAGCCTTTAACGTAAAATAAATACAGTTTACCTTATTTTCAAAAGCCTTCCTTTGGATCCTCTCGTGGTCCAGTTGAACGAGGTTTACATTCTGACACTCCAACTCCTTAAGATTTATTTTAATATTATCCTTCCACATACGCCTAGATCTGCCAAGTGGTCCCTTATCTGCAAGTTTTCCGAATGGAATGTTTTACTAATTTCTGATCACTTCCATTTATGCCTGCATTACCATAAGAATAAGATTGTAACGTGCCGTGCGTCATATTTTACCCTTCTGTTTACTGTACCGGAAATTTGCGCTACGCATCCTGATGTCAAAATGCATTACATGAAATGTAAAATTAAATTTAAAAGAAGGTTGAAGAACAGAAGCTGAAATTAAGATCAGAAAAAATACGCCTAGCATCTGAATTCAAAATAAATGTACATTTAAAAAGATGGTATTTTATCCTGAAGGAATATCAGAAATTGTGGACCGTGTGACAGAAAGCATAGCAAACACTTTGAGAAACAAAATATGCCTAACACACCTTTGACTATTTAGACATAACTTATGATAAAATAACAATGAATGTTTTGCTTGACTTCGAAAAAATTATGTTAAGTAGTGAAAATTCTGTACTAGTATAGTCTTGAGAAAATTCAAATTTATAGACGCATTCCCCTGCAACGCTTGAAGGCTGGCCTAGAGTTTGATACTCGGAATCCTTGTTTAATAAACATCAAGTACCTGCCTCTTCCAGAAATGCTTCTTAACCTCCCCCTGCCACGACAGTTGCTAGACAGAGTTTGCATGCAAACGAATATTACAGACATCGTGACTTTGATAGCATAGAATGCAGCCATCAGATAGATGAGCAAACACAGCTCGCGAAGCACCACTCGCTCTTGTACTCGCTGTCTGTCTTTGCTGCAACTAGGATATTCCATTTCCAGTATTAAGTTTGTGAAATATT
Organism: Coptotermes formosanus; assembly: GCA_013340265.1. Lineage (NCBI taxonomy): Eukaryota > Metazoa > Arthropoda > Insecta > Blattodea > Rhinotermitidae > Coptotermes > Coptotermes formosanus. The sequence goes on along the minus strand of BLKM01009030.1, from coordinate 325,955 downwards.
GACCGAAAAATCCGTAATTGTTCCTCTTTCACTTCCTGTGAATATTACTCTCCAAGTAAATTTCCATTCGTCTGTGAATTTATTCGGTTTTATGACCCAATGACACGCCGTGACAAAAGAAATCCTGAGCAAACGTGACGCTATCCAGTATACACGTGGTAACTTCACGGGCATGATCAAGTGTTTCAGTTTTCTTGAGCACTTAAAGACAGCGAAGCGACTTCTATTTACCTGAGGAAAAGGGAATGTATTGAGGACGTAGCTGATTGCATTTCGAAACAAAACAAAGAGGAACTGAAGCTAAGTCAACGAGTCGATTTCAGTATTTCTGAAAATGACAGAATAAATACACCAAATATTGTACATGTCACAAAAATAAAGCCACTCTATGAGGTAAGTAAGTATAATAATCTACACAGGTGTGGTAAAATGGACTTTCTACACGGCGGTTATAAAGAAATATCGATAGGACGGAGAATGGAATAACCACCGATCCACCTTTTGCAGGTATGATATACTGTAGTCTCTCTATAACAATAGACCTAGCAGCAAGATACGGCATTGGTATCTGTCTTCAATAGACTTGATAATATTTAATACGAAATTAAGAATAGTCCATTGCAGTTACATAAAAAATTTTTTTTATCAATGTGAACACAAGAAGCGATTCACACAAGCGTGAGATATTTGCACATGAAATAATAAGCAAGAGTAACTTCCGTATGAATGTCATTAATTCAAAAAAGCAAGGAAACTGAAAAATTCAGTTACATAAATATAATTTTAATAGTTTAGCGCTTTTATGTAATAGCCTCTTAATGCGTTACTATTTTTAACTGTAATACTTCTCATGTCATTGTACGTACGACTTACAGCAACTGCATACACTGAGAGGGGGCAGTTTCTCCCTCGCCGCGGACACATAGGGAGAAGATGTTGTTCTGTATGAATGAATATGATCAACCGTTTAAAGCTCATTCGATAAATATTTGTCCCCCCCTACTCTAACAGTCAGGCAAGTTTGCACTTTGTCACGAAGTGTGTTTGTTTCGCACGATCCTCACAACAAACTGACCACTCTCAATTCTCTAAGGGGCATTAACGCTTTGTGTTTACAAGTATAATAAATGCTCTCATTTGCTGTGAGTTGAAAATTCATTTTTTACATAATTTGGATGACGGCCGCCGATCCCAGTGGCCGTGCGGCCTAAGGTGTGGGTCTGCGGCCATTCGCTTGCTGGGATTGTGGGTTCGAATCCCGCCGTACGGATGGATGTGTGTCTGTTGTGAGTGTTGTGTGTTGTCACGTAGAGGCCTCTGTGTCGGGCCGATCACTCGTCCGGAGGAGTCCTAACGAGTGTGGTGTGTCTGAGTATGATCGTGAACGTCGACATTGTGGAGGCCCTGGCCCAACAGCGGCCGTTGCACCACTGGAATAAAAGAAGACTACCGGTCTTCAAACAGACAGAAGTACATACCTAGCACGAGAAAGTCCAAAAATCTCTTAGAAGGAACATCGCAAGGAGACCCCGGTCGTCCTTTTTGTAAAGCAGGCTGTGGGCAAGGCAGTGGGTCAGCAAGTGAAGAAAGTAACATGAAAGGAAGTGGACTGTATGTAGCAGAGGCAAAAGTTTTAACGGCTACTGTACTGGGAATGAATTCTGTTATTTGTTTTGTTAGGAATGCGTTACGATGAATTGTTTATAACTTCCGGGGGGCTGCAGGGGAAGAAACAGAGATACTTAACAACTCAACTTTGTACCTCATAGTAAACACTCCCTGCAGTCACAAATACCAAGCGGGTAATGACGTATAGCAAACAATGGCCGTGTATTGTGACAGCCTTGTGAAGATACCAAAACAGTAACCTGTACGGAAAAACGCAGAGTTTTCTTGTGTTAAAACAGGTGGTACGTATAATGAGCTCTGCGCTTTGAACGATAACACGAGCACTTTTGTTTGTAATCATTTTATATGTTCCGGGCAACACTCCTGTCAGTAAATTAAGCAGGTCTATAAAAATACAACATCTAAAAGTCATCTTGTCGTCCTAGTCTCTCTGAAGCAAAGCTTCCATGCTTCCATTGAATTCTTTTGCATGTATTAAAACATTTCTTATCTTTCCTCCAAGTTCTGAATGTAGACAGCTGTTAACCTAGTGTACGAGACTGTAAGCACTCAACACGAATAAATTAGCGTTGAAAATGAGAAGGAACTTTATAATTTTTAAGAGGAGAACTCGGAGCTAAGCGCAACACAGAATCGTCAGATTCTGTTTAGGATATATGTATTAACGAAAAACAGAAGAGGAATGGTCAAAGACAAATACAAAGGGAATAATAGAACAGAGAGTTTAGTGTTCGTTGTGCTTAAGTTTTGAAGATTACTCTTTGGCCAAACGCACATCTAAGGAAGACATGCAACTCACGACCTTCCGGGCCCGAGCTTTGCCTTTCCATTGACATGTCTTGTCTAGAAGAGCTACATTTGCCTCTGCTTGTGCTGTTAATGCATACAAAGAAGGCAGAGGATGATATAATTTAACAAGCTTCAAAGCTCATTAAAAACGGAGAGAAGACTAAGTGTATTTTCTTGTGTAAAACACATCAGACGTCAGTTTCCTCTCGTCACACTACCAAATATTTAGTTTCCGTAAGAAACAGTTTTCGGATTTAAATGAATATTTTAGGACATTCAAAAGGAGGCGCAGCGTGTTCATTTTAAGGAAAAAAAAGCTGAAGAAAAAAAGGAAACCTAAAAAATAATACTTTTTGGCTGGATATCCAAACTGTCATATCTGTGAGAACAATCCGCAGAAGAGCTTAAACCATAAGCAGAAGGAGAGGGACACGTAAGGCTCGCTTAGAGATTTCAAATGATCTGATCATGTCATGTGAAATTATTCACTCTGGGTTCTGATCGTACTGCAGTTTATCGCTCATGGATCTGACCACACCTTGAGATTCATTCAGAAATCTGATCACGTACCTGGCGACATCAGATATTACTTAAGGACGTAACACGGGAAAGGTAACCCTTATTTATCTGATCGTGCTCGCATTTCATCAGCGAGAAATCTGATAGTGATTTCACACGGCCATTGAGTGACATTCATCCCTTAGGGAATTGTCTGACGTTTGTCACTCTGAAATACGTATCACAAGGTTACGTTGTTAGAAAATTTTCTGTAGAAAAGAAGAAAAAACTGGCTTCTCAAAAGCAATTAGCGGGTAATGGTTTTAATTAAGTCCGTTGTATTTAGATAAGTATACAGAATAACGTATCTCGGTACACCCAAGTTTGTCCCCATAACTACATTGTTTTATTTATTTTGGCACCAAATATTTCAGCTGTTATTATTGTGGACATTTTTATGAAGCACTTACAGGATTTATACAAAGCTCACAACATTTAAAAATACATACGTATCCAAATAACACATTACACCTTACATTAAAACATACAAATAACCATAATAAATATAAATTAGATTTTTCCCAGCAGAGCATCCTAAGTTGTAAAAATGACTTGCTTTACCTGTCAGTCCATTAAGTTATATGGGCATAAATTGTAATTTATGCTAACAATAATTATTATGAAGTCGGTACATATGAGTTATTACATATTATCGATTCTTGTGTTGGGTTATATTCTGTAAGATTTTAGACCATAGCCTTATTGTACCGCAAAACCTGCCTCCAACGGTTCCGCAAGGGACCGATATTTTTTCCGTCGCAGGAAGGCTCCGTTTAATACCGGGACTCCAGATGCTCGGAATCGTAAAGGTTTTCCGCTAAAGGCCGGTTTCCGTTATGCCCAGGTTACGTTTAAGACAGGTCTCACAGTTTTCAGTGTAGTCCATCATATGTCTGGAGGATTTATTTGCTGTGATTGTTTTCAAGTGCCTACATGTAAAAGGCATCTGAACCTACATTTCGGACTGTCGTTCCCACGAACTGTATTTGTCGGGCCCGCTCAACCTGTAAGTCGCGGCTAATATGTTGACCGCGAAGGTATTATGGTGCCGGAGGGGGCATTTGAAACGAGAAAACGACTCTTACCTCTCCCCGTGGCAAAGCTAGGATAGAACGCCGAAGCGATTTTAAAAACTGATGAGCTATATATTTATGGAAACATACACTGCATTACTAATTCAAGAGAGGGGACACACGAAAATGCAAATAAAATTATTTATGTGTACTCAGTTAATTTTGCTCAGGATTTATTATAAAAGATATAAGGAAGGACTTAATTAGGTTAAGAAAATTTTCAGATTTTTTGCGATCAATTCAAATTCTTTAAGGTTAAAGTCAAATTATTTCTTGTCCACCAATATTGTCACTACTGATTAGACGGCAGTGCCATAAATGATACACAACAACAACAACAACAACAACAACAACAACAACAACAACAACGGTAATCATAATACGCCCTGCAAGTCTTTTCTTCTACTCATTTGCTCCCACTGTCCAATAGGTCGCCCACCAATGATCTAAAGTGTCCGACAATAGTAACGGAACTTCGGTAGGAAATTACTCCAGCTATTCACGAAGACTCACGTTTAGGTGGTTTCGTATATAGATTGTAGGTTACAACAGCGGATATTGACTCAAGGCATCAATTCTCCTTTATCGCCCATAGCAGAATCGATCGCCGACTGACTGAAGCTTTTGTTCACATAGTCCAGTTTACGTAAAGCGTCTTACAGTTTATGTCTTGGGCCACTCTCAAAGTGGCCTGTTTAAGTAACTATCTTCTGCGTGCTGGACATACTGGGTCACGTCAAATTTAGAATTTTAATCAACATATCGGCAAGAAAGAAGGTTATATTTTCAGTTTACTTAGCGTCAGACGGGTATACCCGACGTTTCCTTTATTTAAATTTCTGCGTGCCTTACTGTAAACTGACACTACAGACCACTGGAGAAAAGACAAGAAAGAAAGTTGTGAGGGAGAAAACAATATAATTATTATATCCACGTTCTCCTCTTCATCGTAGAAAGCAGCAGAAAGAACAGATTATGCTAATGGGTATAACAATGTAGTACACGGGATTTATTTAGAACCTGGAAGTCGCTCAGCTGGTCAATAATGGCAAAAATTGTATGGAATATGAAGACCCATTTCCGTGTTCACAGATGCTTGCCATAGGAGGCGAGCATAAGCTAAACGATTACAGTCCGCATTCTTTCATGCTGCCTACGAACGGTTTTAACCTTTTAAAGCCTAGCGGTAACTTTACGTACCGCCAGGTTTAACACTAAAAAATTCTACGTGGTGCCCACATTGCGTTTATGTGTTTTGTGTGGATCTCAGAACAAACAGCAAGTTTTGCCTTATAAAACATTAAGAGACTGGTTTTTATAACCGAAGTGGAGAGTGTTTACAGCGCGGTACGCACTGAGTCCTTATATAAAACAGATACGCTTCGTCTTTAAAGGGTTAATATCATCCTGCCATACACATGTAGGTTTCCTAACTGATTTCTTCCCTTCTGGTTTCTCGACTAACAATACTTGGGGAAGAGTACAATATACAAAATTCCTGATTATGCAGTTTCCTGTACACTTCTATTAACATCACGATCCTAAGATAAAAATACTTCCTCAGAAATCTGTTTTACAAGACGCTAAATATGTATTCTTTCTTAGGGCAATGGGCCAAACCTCACGGCCATAAAGACCAAAGTTAAATCATAATGAAGATTCAGTGCTTCTGGGATGTCACGCTGTGTCATTTTCCGTCCGGCTTCCCGCATTTCAAAAATCATAGTATCTTTATCTTTAGAATCAAGCAGTCAAATTTGTCATTTCTTGTGGACTGCTTAACGGTGAAGAGGAAAATGTCACCATCTTTCGAAACGTCGGGAGCTACACACCCAATGACACAGCGTCACATCTCACAAGAACTGACTCTTCAGAGATACCACATTAATAAGCCCAAACTTCGATTTAAATCACCATGTTGACAGCTTAAAACACAACACACTAGAGATATATAAGAGTTAAACGAAAAATTTCCCTTTCTTCTGAATACGAGACTTCTCTTTACGTCGATGATCTTCCTACTGTGACATAGAATAATTCATAATTACTTGAATGTTGGTTGCAATGGTTGAATATTGCAGCACAACACACTGATTTCAGTTTGTTACTTACGGAGAACTGACTGACAGGAATGCGTTCTTATGTCGTAATTATTCCGCTTTTAAAAGTATTGATGTCTTCTTTTAATGACGTGTCCCAAGAAAGACTAATGAAAAAAACCACAATAACAAGTCCCTTACACAGGGAAATATTCCTAAATGATTTAAATGTTGGCAAAGTGGTATTAGGAAGGCTTCTGTCTATGCCAGCTAGTCAATGAATCCTCTTAAACTGTAATACTACGTTTATTTGAAAATATCACAGGATGCGATATATATATATATCTATATATATATATATATTACTTTTCCTTTAAAAAGTTTCGTATCTCTTTTATCATTGGAAAACTCTCTTCACTTTTGTTGAGTGAAGTAAAAGAAGAAAAAAGGGAATCTCTTTTAATTGGGTACGTTCAAGAAAGCAACTCACTTTTGTACAGGATGCCACAAAGCAATTTTAATCTCCCGAACGTCGTCATCAACTGAAAATTGGAACAGAAGAGAAGCGGAAAGCGAACCATAACCTCAAAGCTCAGCAGCATCGGAGCAGATTCTTTGACACAAGAGATGACGCTTGAGGCGTGCCCGCAACAGATTGTCGCGCGCATGCAAATTGCGTTCTCTTGCTATAATCACGCATGGTCGAGAAAGAAATCCCCTTTATCACTGGTAAAACTTTGAAGCTGACTTTTCTTTTAACATTTTTCAACTAAAGCGCCGTGGCCAGACTGCCCGAATAGCTTAAAACAATCACTTTCCTATCTAAATCTTTACGCTTCTACATTCGTTTGTTTCAATTTATTCCACGGGCTAAAGTACGCACCATTTATTATTAAAAGCAAATTATATTAAAATGTAACCTTTAGAGAAAGTGGTGGCTACAAGACAGTATAAAGGTTAGGACCCTACAAGGAAAATGGAAAATAACACCGTTCAGGGCTCCGCTTTGGTAATTTCACATAAAACTTGACGATTTTTGTGAAATTCAGCACAAAGACAATGTAAAAGACGAAGAGAATATTGGATACGTAGGTCTACAGATATTGTTCTGAACACTCTTTGCACGATTCAGAATTTAGGAATGTGTAATAGAGACGCACTAAGAAACGTAGCAACCATTCACATACAACGGTCATGTACATCAATTAGATACCAATAAAAATTGGTGCAGCTCATCAGTATTTTGAAAAGTTCTCCCAATATCAAATTTATTGAAAAATTAATTCGCTGTTTCTCCACTTGTTATGTAAACAAAAAAAAAGGCGTAAGGACTGAGTGATTTTAACAAGCACTGCGCAAGGATCGGGCAGTGAATTCATGCACGTGCAAGATTTGAGGTTCTCACAGCGGTATTTCTAAAGATTCCAAAATTCTAGCATGTTACGTCCCCTCGACTGGTCAATATTTGTCGACGTTTCGAAAGACCATAATGTCTGCATCTTTAGCGTTAACTAGCCCTACGCTCATACGTCTGTCTGTCTGTCTGTCTGTCTGTCTGACCGTGAACATGACGACAGTACGACACTTCGACTCGTCCGTAACTATTTACCAGTCGGCACGGCGCAACATTCCAAAAGACTTAAGTATTCACACCTTGCAGTTCCTTATGTTCATGCACAAATACCGGACTGAAGCTTGATTTTCAAATCACGAGATGAAAATTAATATTTCTGATGGATGTAGGTGATAATCTTACATTTTTAAAAATAAATGAAGAATTTATGTAAATGCTTCTGTTTTTAAAAATTAACGTGGCTCCAGAACAATGCATACGTCACAAGCTGCACAACAATAAAAACGCCATGAAGACAGGAGAAATGATCCCATTACTAATTCTGAATCTGTTCACACGTAACACAAGCATTTGTTAAGAACAGTATTTAGCCAGGGGTAAAAACAGGTGGTACGTATATCCACGTGCAATGGTAAAGTTTGAAGAACATGCAATGAGTGATACAGGGGTGCTTTAGGTAAAAGCCGATGAGAACGTGGTATTTTCATCCGTTAGCAGGGAAATCAATATATGCCTAAGGGTTTTCGGCTAATAATTTGCTGTTCTGTTCTGCAGAATATGAGAACTGGAAAATATGCTGAAGAGAGACAGTAAAAGTTCTGCATGCCTTAAAATATATCTGAAACTTATCTAATTAATTGCATAATAATTCTAGTTAGGTGCTTATTTAAAGTTTGTGTATAAACTGAAAGCAACAGCATGAAGCCAGAAGAAAGCGAAACAGTCCTACAGAACCAACACAGAAATTTTCAAAGTCACGCTTCCTGTTTCGACAAAAAACTCATACGATGCTCCTAGACCTACATCTGCAATGATAATAATAACAAAAAATAATAACAAAAAACTTCCGAATCGACCGTCTGCTCGGACATGCCGAATTGGCGAAAAAGAATAACGAATTTACTAAGTAGCAAATTAGTGTTACTTAATTATAAATATTATTCTGAAGCCTTATATTGAAATCCAAAATTCTAGTATCGGGTCAGAATCAACGCTGGTAAAGAAATTCCTAGTAATAAATCAGAAATGTTGATTATATATTATGTAATGAGATACAGCTGACGGCAAAACCTGTAGATGCTTCACCAGAAGTTCTTGAAACGGACGAAATACCAAGGGACAGCAGTGAGACCGACATAAACCACAACACTTTGCTTGGCGAAGGTTTCAAATGATCTTCCTTCAAACGTAACTTTCACAACCGCGCCACAGGTACGGTCTAGCCTGACTTCAAATGTTAACGACATGGAAGAGAAGGAAGGGACTGGATATAACAATTAACAAAGTAACTAAATCCAGAAAGCAGACTTGATGTTGAGAAGCTTAAAGTCGCTTGACTTGACGCACATCCCGCTGTACTTCTGATACTAAATAAATAAATATTCGAACACCGTCTATCACAATTGTGTATTTTCATGGAAGCTACATATTTCGGCTCTTCTGGACAACCATCATTTATATATAAAATCTTAAGTAACACATAAATGCACACATTTATGCGTATAATCCTGAGATATAACACGAGAGTATATGAAGCCTGATGTTGGATCAAAAGGACCGAAATGTGTAGCTTACAAGAAAATACGAAGTTGTATTAGACGGTATTGACTCTTCGTTTAACATCGCTTAACCAATCTAAATACTTCTTTCCTAACTCGTTACAAGCTTCACAAGAGAGCCCTTTCTGAGCCTGATGAATCCGCCCATGTTCGAGGACCGTTATGACGATTCCAAATATTCTGGTTTCTACGTTGAGGGGAATTGTGTATCTACCCATTTTCGGCTGTCCGTGACTCATTAAAAATTTCGAAACAAGTATACTCCATACCTTTTCTACAACCGCAGTTTGAGGACGTATACTATTCTGTCCAAAATAGACCTAATTATCGAGTAACAATATGGTCAAAAGAGACCCCCTCAACATGTAATATTATGATCAAAAGGAAGACACCTACCAGCTAGCATTATGGTCAAAAGGGCACACTTAACACGTAATATTATGGTCAAAAGAGACACACTTAACATGTAATAATAAAACTGCTGTTCATTTTTTAAAACAGGAGTAACGGTAAAACATGTTTCAACAGCATCTTTAATTTACTGCCGATTTCACATGACGTTGAAAAGTTGCGAGGCTCCTTCGTAACTTGCGTTGCCGCTTCAATGGAGAAAACAAAAAGTAACAAAGGAATCCATTACCTATTACATGGGCTGTCTTTTCTTTACACTTTGCAAGACTAGGTATCAGCTCCAGATTTTTAAACCCGTGATTTCTTACCCCTCCTACCAACAAACTGAACTTCCCTGCTTTCTTCCTCCCTAAACTTTCATTCCGTCCCCCTTTTTTAACTTATGAGGGTGCTCAAACTTTCAGTGTGATACGATTTTTCTTACGCGAAGTTTACCAAAGAAGGAAGCAAGTGTTACGCCGTCCCATGCACACTGTACGTATAACCTGCAGCAGATCCGGATATTCTCAGCTTCCGGGCGAGGGTTCTTCAAAACTCTCCAAATGGGCACACGTGGCCCACATTTTTCTCTGTCACAAATCTGCTGGACGGAGCAGAAAAGTAAACAAACTGCACGGAACTAAATACTTCATTTCACTTTGTGGACAGGCAGTACGACTACAAAAAAGGTTTAGCACAACAGAGAACTCGATATTTCGCAGAGTTCTGTGTGGGGTGATCTAGTCTTGGAAATCGCAAATTGTTTATTGTTCTGTTTGTTTATTTCTCTTTTTAATCCAATTATTTTTTTCATCTCAAATAATAGAATACTTACATTAGGAATGATATTCTATCTATATATAACACTTGGTGTTCGACGGGTATGGCAACGAAAGGAATAAGAAGAAACATAGATAAACACGCTGCCTTTCATGTTTAGGTGAAGAGGATTTCAAACACATTTCAGTAGAATTCCCGGAAACTAGACATTGGAGAATGAAATTTGTAAACAGGTGCCTAAGTATGAATAAAGAGGTAGCTTACATGCAAGTATTAAGATGCACCAATGAAGATCAGACAAGAGATTTAGGCAGATATTTAAACAAATCCAAATTTAAATTGTTTATTAACCCTTTAAAAACGAAGCTTACATGTTTTATATAAGGACTCAGTGCGTACCGCGCTGTAAACACTCTCCACTTCGGTTATAAAAACCAGTCTCTTAATATTCTATAAGGCAAAAAGTCGCTGTTTGTTCTGAGATCCGTACAAAACACATAAAGGCAATGTGGGCACCACGTAGAATTTTTTAATGTTAAACCTGCTAGTACGTAAAGTTACCGCTAGGCTTTAAAAGGTTAAAACAAGAGAAGTGTAAATATAGATCACAAGTATCAAATGGTGATGGGCTACTTCCGTGACAACCCAGTGTTAATGGAAGGCTGCCGCCAAAAAGTAAGAACTGAACTCAAATTATTATTATTATTATTATTATTATTATTATTATTATTATAATACAACACGGCATGTGAATCACGCTCTTAGTGTTAGTAAATCATATCTTGGTTACCATCATTAGGCCTACTCTGTTCTGTGTGAAGTATATGCTGAGGCAGAAGAAAGAACTGACTTTATGATTTCAGACGACTAACACGACGGAATTTTTTCCCACCAAATTCCTTAACCAGCAATGTCCCTGCAATGCCGTACCTCCTGATGAAGTTAAAAGTGGGTGCCTTGGACATGATGCTGAGGAATAAGGATGCTCAATAAATATTGTTGAATGTGACAGCGTCGGTGGTTAAAGAACTACAAGTAAATGTTATCGATGGAGAAAAATAACGGTGGTAAGAAGGTGAACACCTTTTCTTTCTTCGAATTGACTCAGAACAAAATAAATCTCCCTTCCTTTCAGTATGAGACCTCGCCAGTTTCCTGCGATCTCTACCTTTCCGACGGCAATCAATAAATCACAAGGACAGTGTTTTGATTATGTGGGCGTTTATCTGCTCAAACTTGTTTTTGGACGTGGCCAAACCTGCTTTGTGTTAACAAGACGAATGAATCATCAAAATATGGAGGTATGTGTCAGACATTTGCAGTATTAAGGAAAAGTCTTTTCATATAACCAACACTTACGAAAAATATTGCAAAGAAAGAGTTACGGAATAATTAATGTGGAATGTAATTGTGTTTCCAGAGACGTGCCAATTGTCCGCAGTAAAAAATGAGGTAGTTCTGCGTGTTTGAAGTACAACAACGCAATAGCCATTAGTGTAATGAGGCAATAAATCATCAGGAGCGAAGCAAAAATTATAAAAGTCGTTGGATAGGGCGTGTATCTTATGGCAACCCGTGATATGGCGGGGAAAATGGCTAGTAGTAGTAGTAGTAGTAGTAGTAGTAGTAGTAGTAGTAGAAGTGATAGCAGCGGTGGTGGTGGTGGTGGTGGTTGTGGTGGTGGTGGTAGTAGTAGTAGTAGTGGTAGTAGTAGTAGTAGTAGTAGTGTCAGAACTAGTACAAAAAACACAGAACATTACGAACACAATATATATTTAATGTTGGTTATTTCATATATCAACAACAGACAGCTACGAACAGCATAAGGCAAAGTTTAAAAGCTTGGGTAATAACCGGATTTTCTTTAAATGATTACGCCCATTCGCGCGGGTCGAATTGTCATAATTCTTACGCAGTGAACATTTAACACAGCCTTAGGGATCCTTGGCTAGAGAATTTGGATAAAATAACACAAACCGCCAAATTGAAAACACGTAAATCATACAGCTGTAAGGCGGAAACTGATTTCTTTAAATTTGGGATGCCGCTAGCAGATTTTGAGGTCAGAAGGGATAACACGAGTTTATTAACCATTTCTTAAACTACTCTTAACTCATTTGTGGGAATTACACAATTCTATCTGCTTACTTAATATCCAAATACGCAGCAGGTTTTAAAAAAAGAATGTTTCTTGCCCGCGATAGACCCAAAGTCAGCACGGCAGATATAAACTATTATTTTCACATATTCCACTAATCCCTCACTCCCACTTTTTTCAAATTCCTCATCCCAGTCTAATACGTTTGACCTCAGAACACAAGACATACAGAATAAAATAAGACAAACGACTCAACAGCCTAACATGAACCCACAAAATATAACGACATAAGAACTACATAAATAGATGTGACAACAGAGTAATAATATCGGCCACAAGCCATTTGTTTATGCAGAACCTCCCGATACCGAAGATACATAAAGACATAATGCATTTTTAAGTTTTAAGAACGCTACAAATAGATTAAAATTGGTGTTAGTTTAATTTAACAGTGGACTTCAAAAACTAAACACAAGAAAGTAGAAAGTAAAGATACAGTTGTTCCACTTCATATCATGAAGACAATCGGGGGGGAAGAGACGTCCAACTCCACTCATTCTTAACCTAGACACTACATGGACATGAGTGGTAAGCTTCACTGTCTGAGCGCTTTACTATCGATGAAACAGCACGGGGAGCCACGGGCTGAGTGCGTTCCAGATCCGATTTGGCCGTTTTGGGACAAGAAGATTGAATTGCCTCTGCTGGGAATTAAATCAAGACTCCTGGGTCAAGCAGCCTCATAGCCTAGTTACTGCACAGCAGTGAGCTAAAACAGTAGAATGACAATACATGAGTGTTAATAGGAACTTTCTACATGACACATGCCGACTATTTCTGTGTAATGGATGTTATTACACAACAATACATTAGCGTAAGACCCATAAATGTAACACATTCTCTACGCTTATATTTAATAAAAGAATTTTTATGGAGAATCACCCCCCTTTAAAGGCCATTAGCTATAAAAATATTATCATCTTATCACAGTTACGTTTCCTACAATGTTATAACTGTGTCAGAGAAAGTAGGAAAGCATATTCGGGTGGTGCCTAATGTGACAAATCTCCTACAACGAGGTGAACTCCTAATGTTGTTATTCCTTACAAAACACTGAGGTACGCAATAAAGTAACATTACAAGCATGATTAAAGATAAGTGTCCTTATTACAACTGCCAGAAGTTTTAGGTAAGAAAGGAAACAGGCTATTTAATAAAAATGACACTAAGTCCTTTTAGCACAGAATTCCAAGCACAATTCTTGACATATGGTTACACTGTTATCCCTAAGGGGCTAAAACAGCGTGATGATGCCTGAGAAGTGATAGGAGTGTGGAGTGGGGGTGGGAGGTGGGGGAGGGGAGGGGGTGGGGTGGGGGTGGCTTCGAAACTCCGCTACTGATCGTACCAAAGCAGCCAACTTTTCTGCCGCTCGCCGGGCTTCAATCACTGGAAAGCAGAGAAAGTACTGTGGATCGAAGGACAGGCTCTCTCCGTCACATACAAGCAGCTCAGGGCAAACACATTGCATACCCAAAAATATGCAAACCCGCAAAGCACAGTTAAGCCGTGCAGCAAAGCTCTCTTTGTTTATTTATTGCGTGTACATTCAAGCGATCTTCTTTGGCATCCCCTTACAACGTACACAAACCGATCGGAATAAAATGGTCACGACGAACAGAATTTTATAATTGTCCTTTTTTTCTCTCCGGTATTACGAATTATCTCTACTGCAATGTTCACAATTTATACAAGAAAAAAATGCGACACAAAATACAGAAACTCCGTCACGCACTGTTAACTTCACTGGCAAATGCAAGCACTTATGTGTTTAAGTCTCTCCTCTATAAGCCATCACGGACATATGATACTAACACAGTACATAAATCTTTCGAAAAATTTACATATTTTTGTCAAGAGTAAAATAAATTCAGTTCAGCATCTTTTCGTTTACAATTTCTATTTATGAATTTAAAGATTAAATTGAAAAAAACACTGTATTATAATTTTGGCTGCTGTTTTACATGGCTGCTAAACTGGGATTCTATTCTCACAGAAAGGACAACAATTTAGGATGTCTGAGAAGACGGCACAAAGAATAATAATCTGAACTTATACAGAAAACTAAGAAGAAGGTCGAGCAGACAGAATACATAGAATTCTTGTACACTTCGGCGAATATTATTAAACAGGAAAAGAGAAGGGAGGAGGCTACTTGTGAGAACTATATGTAGATGGGCGAATAATATTAAAATTAGTCCCAAAGAAGTAGGATAAGAGCGTGTAGGCTGGGTTGAGTAAGATCAGAAGAATATCCAGTGAAAAAAATATTGAATTTTCGATTTCCGTTGCAAAGAATCATACAATTAAAATTGTATTAAACTGTCGTGTCGTGTACACACACACACACACACACA
>BLKM01009030.1:151316-306086 GCA_013340265.1 Coptotermes formosanus | reverse complement strand
GCTCACAGACACCCACACACCCACACACCCACACACACACACACACACACAGCCACACACACACACACAGACAGACAGACACACACACACACACACACAGACACACACACACACAGCCACACACACACACACAGACAGACACACACACACACACGTGCATACACAACTTACTCCATGGAGCAAAGTCCTGGTGGAGATTCCGTCAGTTCCTTAGTTCCTCAAAAAAGTCTCGGAAATTCATGGAACTTGTAGGTCCAGTAATGTGTGAATAACATCCCGCCACGTGTCCCCATCCAAAGCTATATGAATAGAGTTCACGCCATCCATTCCTACTCCCTTGAGACCCATTTTAATATATACACCCACCTTAGGTCTTCCAAGTGGTATCGTCATGGAATGTTTCCTCACCAAATCTGTGTATGCATTCCTCTTCTCCCTCACCCATGCCATATGATTCAAGTGTCTCATTCTCCTTGATTTGACCTAATAACATTTGGTGAGGAGTAAGAGCTCCGCATTGTGTAATTTTTCCAGCTTCGTGTTATTTTTTCATAGGCCCTAACATAAGTTACAATACTCACACATTACAGAGGCTCCCCCTACTTACGCCACCATCGACTTATGACCACTCGTTCTTATGATCATGATACAATCGGGCACGCTACACATCTGATCAGTGCAACGCCCATGCGCGCGAACTGCCCCCTGTGCTTCTGTTTTCGTCAGTTTTCTACGATACTGTACACGGCAATGCATCTGGAGGTCCGATCCATGTTTCATCTTAATAGTTTTCTAGTGGGCCGTGGACGGTTTTGCATAAGGTATTTCCTATTTACAACAACGTTAACTCACGACCTAGTCGCCGGAGCAGAACCCCGTCGTAAGTCTGACAGCGTATAAATGCAGACCTTCGTATCACACTCCTAAAACCGACAGCTGTCTTGTTCTTTCTCAGGTACCAAAAGACTACTACAGCACGTAAACTTCAAGAACGCACGCTAGTCTATGTGAGCCACAGAAAATGGCGCTTTTAAATGGAAAACCCGCAAGAAGAAACTTGAGGTCTTCGCTCTTCTGGGATGTTACCTAGTGTTGATTGGTAGATAGTTACCGAAGATGCGGCACAGTCTACCAGTCCCTTCAAGGGTTCAGCAGTCGGGACTGCTTGACCCTTGTAGAAGGGAGCGGTAGGCTGTCCCGAAACGTCGGTAACTATCTACCAATCAAAGCTACGTAACATCCCAGAACAACGACGACCTTATTTTCACGGCGACGTAAGTGTGAAATTACGCAAGAAGAAATTATTTCGGAATTCGGCAATATTTAGCCTATACTGAAAATATTACAACAATTACGCACACACCTACACACAGAAACACATATTACACCCACATATATGCTCGCTTGGAATAAAGTGCAACGAGAAGCTGCTCGATTGCACTCCTCTGCGACGTATAAATCGAATTTTATACTACTATAATGATGCCGAAGTTAAAAAAGTTTTTCTGTTTTTCTTTCCTTTGATTTTCCTTTCTTGTCGGGTAGATTTCGATGTTCTTTTGTTGGAGTTTCACCACACTGTGCGTTGCTATGACGTACACAAGGGAGAAGTTTTTTTATTCCAGCTGCTGTGATTCTACAAGTTTCGTCGTTCGTTTTTTCCAAAAGCAGGATCACATAAAACCCTAGGGACCTTCTTTGACGAGGGTTAACTAGTGGTATCTCGTCACCCCTTTTGTTGCGTCATTAACAGAAAGACCCTTCATAGGAATTAGATTAAGGGTTGGGTGCCTTGAAATTATGCAGCAGTCTGGCCTCAATAAATTGCTTATTTCGCTTTCCTAAACAACAAGAAATCGTGAAAGAAAGTAGACCAGAATCACAGATGCACTTTTTCGCTATAGATTATGTGAAGTTAAAACCGTCCCTGTGAACGCCATAAAAGCGTATAGGGGAGTGGTGTTACGGCTGTACGTCCCAACCTCTTTATTCCAAAGCAATTAAGCTCCCAGTAAGCACTGAACAGGAGCATGATTTGGCCCCACAGCCGGTCTGGACACTTTGAAAGAGACAGAAGCCTCGTGCTGCTGCCGCATATCCTGCTCCGCGTCACAGGTACACGTATTTCTGCCCGAAACCTATTAATTGTACCGACTTGGCTACACAAGTTCCTGTCTAAAAAAGACTTGTGGCAGTAGTATTATTAATAGCAATCCCAGTGGCCGCGCTGTCTAAGGCGTGGGTCTGCGGCCGTCCGTTCGATGGGACTGCGGGTTCGAATCCCGCCACGGACATGAATATCTGTCTTCTTTGAGTGTTGTATATTGCCAGGTAGAGGTCTCTGCGACGGGCCGATCACTCATCCGGAGGAGACCTACATTATGTAGTGGGTCTTTGATCTAGAAACATTAATAACGAGGAGGCTAGACCTACCAGTGCTGTGGAGCCATAAATATATATGCATGTGTATATTATATTATATTATATTATATGTGTATATTATATGGCTCGCTAACTGCTGCATGGAGCGCAGATGGTAAGATCCGCTCGGATGGACACAATTCCCACGATCTTAATTAATATCAACGATTAATTACCGTGTTAATAACAGTCCACTACTGGACTCTGCCCTGACCACTTTATTACAGGCTACAACACCAAGTTATATTTTAGCATCTACCATCTACGATTAGGTCTTCCAAGTGTAATTTTCTCTATCCTCCTGTTACTTCTTAACACTTAGATTTATATCTTCTACCCAGCACTTCCATCTCAAAATTTCTTATTCCATCACTTCAATTAGGAAAAAAATACCAAAATTCTAATTTATTTACGAAATATTTATGAAGCTTAAATTCCAGTAGCGTATGATTTATTTTCGAATTGTAAATAGCTGTCGGCGTTTCGGAGAAGCTCGCTAGCTCCATCCTCGTGCCTGAAGATTGAGGTAAGGTTGTCCGAAGCGGCAATTATTTGACAGTTGACACACTGCCATACGCCAGGAAATTTGAAGCTTTACCCACACCACTGTCAAAACCTCAAATCTCACAAGATATTTATGCCTTTATGCTCTTAATTTATACATCAGCCCACTAGTGACTAGGTTACGAGCTAAGTGACAGGCGCGACTGCTGGCACAATCAATGGACTGGGATTCCTCGCCTCCATGGCTTCCGCACTGAATCTAGTTCCCACCCGTCCTTCTGGGCGATGCAGAGAGAGAAGTGTTATTTCGCGGTAAAGCGAACGGGATACGAAACCGACCACTCAGGTTCATGTAGTGCCAAGCTTAAGAAGGCACGCAGCTGAGTATAAAATTCCACTCCCCCATACATCTTCATAGCGAAGTACTGAATTCATGGTAGGGTAACAACTACTCTTAGAAAGTTAAAGTTGAGATACGCGCAAAAACACATGCTTCCGTTCTGGTAAGGTGTCCGTTATTCTTGTCCCATCTTATTGACAATTACAACGTACTGAGACGTTTTGGAAAGACTCAGCAATATAAAATAAGACTAAATTGTGTTCATGGTGTCTTCATTCTTGCATGCTGTGGGAAAGGATGGACATTCAGATACCCTAAGTTAACGGGACTATTTATGGACTTCAAGTAATGTGCCCTTAATGATTGCCCAATCGCAACCGAACTGGTATCGTCTGCAGCCCACGCGTGGAGAGTGAGAGGTGTGAATTTTTAGAAAATCCCTTTCTTGGAAGGCGAGATATAGCCGACAAGGCACACTGCTGTCAAAATAGAGTGCCCTTAATTATTCACTGATTGAAATCAACACTGCACCATTTCTAGCGTGTGATTGGAGAGTGCGAGGCGTGAGCTTCCAAGAAAATCTCAGATGTGGAAAGCCATTTTAACAAAAGATCCAGAGGAATGCAAAATGGTCTAATAATATCAGTTAAACCTTGATTTTCTGAAGTTTCGTTCTAAAAGAAACATTGTTTTCTACATCAATAAAAGCACAGGGTTAAATTCCCAGAACAAATCACTGTGAAAGACTTAAATTGTCAACAGTATATATGTATATAAATAAATTGTAGTCTACAAAACATCCAGCTCAATTAAAGCTGCAGACTTACTTTAATCTCATTTCCAAGCTTCTTTAAATACAATGGCAATAAAGTAGGTTCAGATATACAAATAGGGGGATTTATGTTAAATGGCATTTTCAAATCATTCGTAAAGCAATCCAAGAACCATCCCTCCGTGTACACGATTCAGACCAATAAAAGAGACGGTGGAATAATGATGGAGGGAAACTAGAAGCGGCTTCTCTTTCTAAGTCAACTCAATTACATACCTCAAAGATCATTCAATTGTAAACAAATACGCTAGGAACAAAGTGCCCTAGACGCAGTCACAACGCCTGTAGAAAGGAGCTTAAAACACTTGTTCTGCAGTGTAATCCCAGTAGCAATAAAAGTGTCTAGCGTTTAATAAGAT
This sequence comes from Coptotermes formosanus, assembly GCA_013340265.1. Taxonomy (NCBI): domain Eukaryota; kingdom Metazoa; phylum Arthropoda; class Insecta; order Blattodea; family Rhinotermitidae; genus Coptotermes; species Coptotermes formosanus. Next base: position 301,630 of record BLKM01009030.1, on the reverse strand, counting down.
ACCGGTAACTAATGTACTAGGGCACAGGATGGAAGATCCGGGTTTCGAATCTAGGTAGGGACAAAACATTTTTATCTTCTCTAAAAGTCCATCAGCGCTCTGGCATATACAGCCTCGTATTCAATGGGTACGCGGGCCGTTTCCTTGGGCTAAACAGGCAGAGCCGTGAGGCGGACACTCCAACCTAGTGCCAAAGTGAGAACTGCTGAGGTTACACTTCAGCTACCGCTGTGTCTGCAAGCCATGCATAGGGACAACTTTACCTTCCAATCAACTAACTCAAACGAACAGAGTCATTTTTTTGCGGAAGCTGCGAGGAGCCTTACTGGCCACTAGTCACGGCGATTTATAGAATTCGAAGTGCCTTTATAATGTTCAGATGGCATCAACTTGGACCCTTCGCGGGTGAATCTAAAATATCGGATATCAGTTATACCAAAACACCGTGTGCTATCTAGCAATAAGAGAACATGCACTCCAACCAGTCAACGTTGCTGCTTCCCAGGAGGAAAAATCTTGAGGGTACTTATTTATTTTGCGATGCGAAAATGTTGTACTTTTTCGCCAGAGGCTTCGCTAGGATGGGGGGAGAGGTGCGGCCGTTCCGGGCAGCAGAGTTCAGTGGGCGGCAAAAAGAATATTTTAAGTGAAAAAAATTGATTTTGTGCGCTCAACAAGCTTTAAATAACTGACACAAATAAAAGGAAATGCAATAAATAATTGCGATTATTTTAAAGTTAGTAATGTCTTGTAATACATCACCCAACATACGCGTTTAATAAAATACAATTCACGATAAGTATTAAACCCCTACATGTTTCGGCACAGGGGTGTCCTCCTCGGGGAGTTTTTTAAAACAAAGGACTAAAAGCCCAGTACACTAATCTAGGCATTGCATTGCTGTTATTGGAATGATTAGAGTATTAAAATTCTAATATACACAAAGTTTGCAGGCATAAAATTACATTGTTATGCTACGGAAATTACGGGACAGTAAGCCGTTCCGGGTATAAGTTCTTAGCTATTTATTTTCTGCATAAAGTAGGCATACAAACATCTGTCTCGATCTTATAAGGTCCGAACAGATCTCGTCCCGACAGTGCGTGTAAGGTGTGTCGTGCCAGGCGGTGTAGTATACTTGTGTTTCTTTGTGATTAAAAAAACTCCCTGAGGATGGCACCCCGGTGCCGAAACACGTAGTATTTTAATAGCTGTAAAGAGTTGTATTTTATTAAGTGTGCATGTTGGATGCTGTATTAAGTGTAAGAATATGCAGGGTATGAGTAACAAAAACTTAGTCATGTTTGCCAGGGGCGGCCGTTTTTATTGCTTGCCCCCGGCGCCAGAAGCCTAGTTACGCCACTGCTCTTCGCAATTACACATTTAATTTCATAACATTTCGTTCCCTAACCCCAACATTATTCACATATTTTGTGAACTGTCGTTATCGAATGTTAGTCTGTAAAACCCCGCTTGCCTTCTGTTTGCTGTGGACAATTCTAACAAATGTTCACGTGGAGCTCGCGGGTCTCACTGAGCACATGCGCTACTTCATAAGAAAAAGGCATGCTTCATACCATCACTTTTGTCCTGAATTTGTATAGGCACACTCAGAATAACAGCATAACTCCTGAACAGTGTGTAGGTATCTCTATATCTGCCCTTCTGAATTACTCGTTTCACTCCGCTATGCAGGCCTAACGAAAATCCCAATACTAATAAAGATTTAGCCTCAACATTTGCACAGAACCTTACAGTCATACGGTGGCTGTGAAATCTATAGGACTATTGGTCTTAAAGAACGCACAAATAAAGCTACAAAGACTTGTCCGCGTTACACTTCAACAGAAATACTGGCCGAATTTAATTACTGGGGGAAGAAAAAGTAATACTACCACCTTTTGATACATTCCACAAAGCGCACAATTTCAAGTGATAATTAGAAATGTTCTTATAAAATTTTCTCTTAATTCTTACCGGAAACACTCGATCATAATGTGAATACTTCATACGCTGTAACGGAAGGCGCGTATAACTCAACTATATTTAAGGTGACCTGTGGAACATATGACGTCCAAATACTGAGTTCCTTCAGACCTGCAATTACATTAAGGAATTCCTTCTGCCATAAGAAGGACACTTCTGGCCCCGCAGATTTAAGTGAAATAGTTCTCACGCCGCGAGTAAATATTTTTCAATGTCCTAGTAGATACTGCCTCTATTATTTTGAAATACATTATACGAGGGCGAAGAAATACAGGAACGCCGGTGAAGCGACTATCTGATTGACAGACAATAAGCTGCACCACCACGGATGAGTACAAAATGCTAAAAGCTAGAGGGGATAGTCACCCTTCCTCGTTTGCTGCTGGTCACACCCTATCTTGTTCTACATACAGTTCATCCCCTGTCCGCACAACCGCGAAATGCGAGAGATCAAGGCCGATACTATCACTTAAACCCCAAGATTAGAGCACGGTTAGTCGGCTCATTTAACTTTCCCGTGTTTAGAACGTGCCAAAATTTACCGAACGGCATTTACGTTTAAAATCAACATAAGTGACATGCAGATTTAAAATATAAACACAACAACGTTAAATCAAAGCAATATACTTCTGGAACATTTCAGTGAGATAAAGGGTCTGGCTACAGATCAGCCGTCCGGGGTTCAGTCACCGACAGCGGCTAGAATTTCTTTTAAACTGGGTTCAGATGGGTTCTGTTTCCAATCCAATGGGTGATTTTGGCTCTTTCTCTTCAAATAAGGGGGCCAGAGCGTGACTCACATCTATAGTGTGTCGAGATTAAGAATGCGTGGAATTGTTAGTCACTCTATGTGTGTTTATAGCGTGCCGTCTAGGCATAGGAATAATTACATTAATATTGGCATTTTCAAACAGCACTACAAGACACTCAAAACAATAGGTCCTATCGCAGTTCTAAGACTTTCATCGTCAATACAAATATTACAGGCGGTACTGCAAAAATCTCTTACTATTACAAAAAATGTATAGGCAAAAAATTTTCACCTACAGTAAAATACTCAAAGATTTTTAGTAACTCACTTGGCTTCAAATATTGTCAGTTTTACACAGAAGCCAATGGCATTACTATAAAGAATCATGCATATTAGAAACATTAATCGGAGATTACTGGTTACGCACATTTTAATATCCATATTTTAATCGAAGTCATAGAAAGATATTTACTTTATACAGTCCACATAATTAAATCTGTAAGCATATTCTTATTTCATATTCTCTCAAATCTTATGATTAACTGAAGTGACACAATTACATCACCGTTTAAAACACAGCAGTTACACCTTTCAAAAAGACTGCCAAAAATGAAGCCCTGTCGGCCACCCAGCTGTGACATGTGGAACGGATCTTCGTTTCGAAAATGGTGTATTTATACCAGGCGTTACGTGGACAGTGAAACAACATGAGGAGACAAGGAAGGACAAAGTAAGTTTATAACGTACTGAAAGTTGACAAACTTTCCTATCAAATGAACCCGCGTTAAGGAGTAAAACTCTGCTACTAACATTACATGAGCAAATATTAAATTTCAAACAAATCACACAACTGGGTCAACTAAAGCTATTAAATATCACACTTTATTTCGCGAGATTGCTTATTCAAACTGCTCGTATTGTCGCTCTCAATTTGAATGTCGTTTATTCAATCCACAATCTCAGGCTGCCTTAACACGCTGGTGATACGGCATAAAAATATTACGGAACCGAAAATAAATGCGTATATGAGTCGGAGACTACTATGAATAAGTAACTAAATATGTACGTCATTCACCCACAGAAGAGGTAGTTACTCTCAGTGTCTGACAGACGGCGCTGACCGTCAAAAAGCCTCGAAATTTACATACTTTTTCTGTAAGGAAATTTGTCATAAAATTTTCAGTGGTCTTTTTCTAGGAGTGGCATGAAATATTTAAAGAGACATTTTCTTCACTCTGCACCAAAACTGAACGCTCTCACTACAGAAATCCATACTCTAAATTTTTTACTATACGGCTCGTCTGAAACGTCACTTTGGCAACGGCAAATTATACCTCGCTAGTGTTAACGTGTTTATACATTTCATGACGTCAGACGTCAATGTCATTACCCTAATCGTCATTAACCATAATTATAACGATCGTGATTGCCTCATCCGTTATTTGCACAAAGCTGTTTGGTATGCAAATTGAGCGTTTATATGCTGCAAGGAAGGGCCCCCACAATCATATGACTTCCCTTTATAGATATCTGTCTCTAACAGATTATACTGTGATTTCAGTGATGAAAGGGATTGTCCGTTGCAGCTGCATTTCACCACACCCAGCTCTGAAACTTCATAGCTTGACCTCTAAACCGTCAAATACTGTAACATATAGAGTTTATTTCAGTATGTGAAACACAGTGGTTAATATGTATACCACCTACTTTGACATCAGACTCTGCGATTAGCCCGAAAAGTGTACTTACTGGTAAGCGTTCCTTTGGTTTTCAGAAAAACAGCAACAAATTCTTTATACGATATTAACTTATTCGTCTTTGTAATGGAGACAATGTGCTTACTGTGAGGCTGCAACTCAACTTCTAAGTACAGCATAACTCCAGGTATCCGGATTCCAGTTATCCGGATCGGTTTGGCCCTTCAGGTAACTTTGTAGAGAACTCTAAGAAACCAATCTGCCTTGTAGTTACCGGTTATTGGATCCAGTAGAGTGCAGTACTGTACTGCAAAGTGTTATGGCTGTCTAGAGCTTTGAAACAGGCGTGGTCGAAAGGTTTAAAAGCAGGTACATAGTGTAAATAGTAACAGCCGAAGGGGTTCCCACATTAGACAAGGAATTTCCAAATTCCAAATGTATTAATGCTTTATTCGTACGTAAATAAATATGAAGCCTAAAAATAGCCGTTTCTAGAAATTTTTTTTCCATTTTAAACTTCAAATTTAGCCTATTTTCAAAGAAAAATCCAATTATCCGGATTTTCTGCATATCCGGACGGCTCGCGGTCCTAATTAATCCGGATAATTGGAGTTATACTGTACCTGTTAGATGAAATTCGTGTTTTACAAGATTCAGGGACTAATAAAATGCCGAGTGCAAATACCAAATATCTACAAGTTTGACTTCCAAAAAGCTAGAAAATGTGTGAACGAGTGTTGCATTTCCTCACTTTATTCTTCAACAATAAATTCAAGTTAATAACTTCCATCAGAGAACTTTAATTACAAGAGCAAAACACAGGTTCCTTCGCGCAACACGTAAATGTTGTTAATGCTCAACTCCCTGGTAAAAGCAGACCTGTATATTGTATAACAACGTGACACCAAGGAGCACAGCACTGCAAACCACTAAGACAGAGCCCTCGGGTTCCCCGCCTGATATGACGCTGCGCGGGACCCACAGACAATCTACATTCGGAAGCGATTAAGTCTCCGTCTTGCACAGAGTCATAGCCCCGATTATCCAGTTATCCAGGCAGTAACTTGATTATTACATTAACTGGAATACACATCGCCCCGTCAGCCTAATAATGTTCTTTATCAACTGTTATGAAATACCAAATGAAAGAGGATACAACAAATTTCATTAGGGTAAAGTGGCATTGTCAGGAAGATAGCGTAGCAAGGCCCGAGTGTAATCTGATATCAGGGTGCGTAATAACAGCAAAGACGCGGCCTTAATATTGCGTATTTATTCAGCACGCAATTTTAACTTCCCTCCATTTTGAACACTTATCTACCAACAGTGAATAGCTGAGTTACTCATATGTGTGATGTTAAAGCTTACTCTACGCGAGGAGGCACTATATAGCAGTCGGTGTAACAACCAGGCAACATACTGAACGTCTGAAGAATTGTATTTTGATTTACTACCTCAGCGAAACTTATTTCTTTTCCGAAAAGTCCAGACTGAATTTGGGGACCAACCAGCCTCCCATTCAGTGTGTGCTGGCAGATACTTCTCACAGGGTAAATCAGACGGGACGTGAAGAGGCCACACACCCCATGTAAAGCCAAGGTTCAGAAGGAGTGGCTCTGTAATTCCATACATCTTAATGCCGTGCGTCAGGAAAAATTTAACTCTTCTCTTACTAAAAGTGGAACAGTTCATTACAGTTTTAATTACTTAGTAACAAAGCACATGCTTTAGCGTTCGCAAGCTGAGTGTGCATAAAGTGGAACAAAACAGGCCATGAATGTAGAAACGCAAATTTGAGGCGCGTTCACATAAGTATCTTTGCCGTAGAAACGCAATACCTATTACACAGTCTGACTGTGCGTTTGTAGCCTCAGTTTTACAGCGTGGAATGCGCATGCGCTGTATTAAATTGTCATCTGTGGCGTGTCCGGCTGTACCATATTTTGCCATATTATCTCATAAACTGCATAATTTTCGGAAATAAGTTACTGAATTTATGGCGCATAAAATGCGTGTTTTGATTTTCTCTACAACTTTTACAGATATCTAAAGCATTTCCCATTCTAAGAAGAACTGAGAGCGATATCATAAATGTACATAGATCTTCATGTAAAGTACCCGTTATTCTTGTCAGATTTTAATGAAACTTGAATTTTCTCGACAGATTTTCGAGAAACACTCAAACATCAAATTTTACAAAAATCCGTACAGTGGAAGCCGAGTTGTTCAATGCCGACGGACAGACGGACAGAGATGACGAAGGTAACAGCAGCCTTTCGCAATTTTGCAAAGGCGCCCAAAACACATCTGAAACAGTCATATTTGTTACTGTCTTCCACAAAATAGTCGAGGTTTTGCTGTTTATAAGAAACACAGTCCGCATTCAGGAATAAACCATTAGAGGACTGACGTTTGTCTAAATTATAAAAAAACTTCAGTTCCTACCACACAGTGAACATACAGACCCACTCTAACCATTCGAAAGACCAACCACGTTATTTTCTTGATGAAAACGTTTACTGTGAGAACCACATAAATACACTGTGAAACAAAAAGCAGAGTTCCTTCATGTTACAGAAATAATACAGTAGGGCTGTCAGCGAGTTTTTATTGTTGCAATCAATGCCTATACTTCCAGACCCGTTATAAATTAAGTACACTTCAGAATTCAGAATCTGTCGAGAGATTTAATAATTTTAAAACCACCCGCTTTAACTAAGTATTTCAGCATGCCTTCAAGATGCCTAGTCAGTACATCACTATCATTAGATTTCAGATATTCATTCAATCAAGATTATAGACATAAAAAACGGTCAGCTTCTAATGCCACAGTTTTAACTGTACGATAAGGTCAGGCTGTATCAGTCTGAAGTATGTCTGTAGACATGTCACCCAGCACCCAGACAGCGAAAGAGAGACACGTAGCGGCACCCAGTGCGACAAGTCCGCTGAATTCGAGTTCCCAGCCTATTCTGTTAATCGAATCAAACTTTTTACAGCGCCCCCTTCTAGTTTCTAAAGTCAAGATCCTGTAAACATATGGCAGATATGAAGTTACAGATGTTATGAAAAACAGCCAACACGCAAGTGGATTTTTTTTTCGTACAGAAGTATGAAAAATTCAGTTGTTTTTGCTGTGGAATCTTACAAGGGCCTACAGCGCAGGCTTTGTCCTCTCTTCCCCCAACTTGTACGCCAAGTTAAGGAACATGGTGCATGCTTTATCCAATGCCACATCAATTATGCAAAGATCGTCCTTTTTTTCATCCTCTTACCCCTTGACGTTCTGTCTCTGAGGGCCGTTAACAAACAAAACAGAAAATTATTGACTTTTTAGAAAACATTTAATGGTCTTTAGAAGGTCGACTTCAAACGCTACCCGTCATTTATGTCCCTCACAGAGAAGCGAGTTTTAAGGCCTTCATAAAATATGAGTGTTCTTCATGGAGTTGTTTTTCTCTCTTCATGAAATATTCTCAACGCCTGGAACGGTGATGCATAAGCTGTAGCACGTGTACCAGAACCCGGAATGAATGCACGTGAAACTGGATAAATATTGAGCTAATGGGGCATAAAGTTTACACATACCAGGATATGCTCAAAACGGAACATAGTTCAGGTAGTCGGTAAAAAACGTGTCTATTGTGTGTTTACCCTGCACAGGTTCTAAGGAAGGATGCAAGCAAAGCAAAGTGGACCAGAGATTTGTAACTCGAACTGCCCCAAGTTTTTATACACCACGTTAAACGAACACCACATTAAAAATCCAGATGTGGATTGGAGGATAACATTCAGACAGATCTTGAGGAAATACCTTGTAAGGGTGTAGACTGGAATCGGATGATTCAGGTTAGGGTTCATGCGCTTTTGTGAATATGATTATGAAACCTCAGTCCCATAAAAAGAGGCGAATTTCATAATTAGGTGAATGCCTGTTAAATTCTTCTCCATGCAAGTTAGTTCGTTAGTTAGTTACGCGTGTTGCGGTGGCGCAGTTGGTTGAGGCACTGCGCTGCATTCGGAAGGTCACAATCCTTCCGGCCGCACTGTGGCCCTGAGGTCGACTCAGCCTCTAACAGACGTGAGTACCAGGAATATTTCCTGGGGGGACAAAGGCGGCCGGAGGGTAGGACTGACAACTTTACCACCTTCTTACGTCGACTGTCTAGCAATTCTGGGAGCCTCAACCCCCTGCAACCCTAAGGGCCACTCCAAGCCTGTAATGGGATTGTTTTACCTTACGTGTGTTGTTGATTCTTCGGCCAAGAGACTGAAATACCCTTATTTCAAAACTGCGACCTCTTGCAGCATACATTTTATCGACCGCCGCGGTAGTGTGCAGGACAACTGTCTCGTATTTAATAGGCCTCTTTTTCAAATCTTGGCTAGGAGAAAGTCTGTACTGACCGACAACGCACATTTTCTGCTAGGACACTTTATGGACAGCTGCCAACTACACATGCAACTGGGGTACAGTCATTTCCTTCCACATTCTTGCCACTTAGTTACTCAATAATTATTGAGAATGATTACTGAGTAACGAAGTGGCACGAATAATTAGAACCATCTTACTATTCGAAGCTAAAGTGTCTGACTTACTGAGAGCTTCATCAGCTACACTGAATGACAAGCAAATGAGGATAAATATATTTTGTTTCGTTTTGCTGTTACATGCCATATGAGGGTCCTTATAATTATTACGTCTTACAGATGAGGAGTAACGTAATGAAGAATGGAAAGCGTTCTTCGTTATGGTAAATTATTTACGTTGCTGGTGGTGGTTTTGGTGGTGGTGGTGGTAAAAACAACAATAATTAGATTTGTACAGGGGTGTGGAGTCGGCACATAAAACCTCCCAATCCAACTCCTCAATTTTTAAATCTCCCTCTCCGACTCCGACTCCTACTCGTTCATAAATCTCAGTATGTATTATATAATAATGGTAAACCTACTAAAGTGATAAATTGTATCATAAGACATTTCATCACCACCACGTGAATCATCAGGCAACTTCTTATACTTATAACCTACATTTAAGTATAAGTGTAGCTAGTATCTATTTAAGATTTTATATAGAGGTCGGAGTCGGAGTCGGTACATTTTTACTGACTCTGACACCGACTCCACCCAAAATTCCTTCTGACTCCGACTCCACAGCCCTGGATTTGTAGCAGTAGATTTATTTAGCTACGATTCACTGATTTGTATAGATGTGTCCGCAAGGTGTCCTAAGATTAATGATAGCCTTCTAGGCTTGGGGCAAAAATTTTAACTGATTTGTGACTGACAATTAGCACTTATTTCCCCCGCATGGATGTGCGCGTACACAGCTGCCGCTGAGACCCTTTTCCAACAAGCGTGTTTAATGAAAAATTAGCCCGCTTTATCGGGCAGAGACACTAACGATAAATGAGAGTCGTTAATGTAGTCAGAAAATTACCCGCATTACAAGCAACTTGAGAAAATTCATTATTTTGTTCACAAGATTCCGCCACTTACGCTCTCCTAAACCTACATATTCCACTCCACGCCTCCCTACGCTACACTATCACATTAATTTTAATACTGCCCTGACATATATGTCAATATCTAAGTCATTCCTTTGACGTTTGTTACCTCACCTAAGCATGACAGACATCCCACTCACCTCAGCCTACTTGATTTTCCACTATCCTGATACTTCCTCTTGCAATATGTAGGCCTAGCAGAGAGGTCATGTTTAAACAAATATCATTGGAAGAAAACCTTCCAATATTGGCGTCGGATATCAAGTAATGGCTACCACATTCGGGTGACCAGTTCTTTGTGCAGTTAACCATAATGTGACACACGGAAAACAGAAATGTTACATAAAGGCACATGCCCTTTTGAAATAAAGTTGAGCGCTTGTTTGACAGGGCATCATGCTGTTCTTCAAACAATAATAATGTCACTTGGGATCGCCTATATATAACTCTATAAATGCAAAAATGAGGCATACAGCCACTGGAATCCCGATCTGCAAGAATATGTTCCAGTAAATTCTGGGACCAATAAACACATCTTATTTGCAGAGTCTAACCTTTGCTGTTCGTAACTTACAATTAAATCTGTCTTAAACAAATGTCGTTTTTTGGCAACATAAAAGTATTTTCGGTAGAAGATGGAGCTAATTTCGATTTATCACTGACCTTTACAAAACAATAAGCTACTTTAATGAGACAACAGGTAAGAGGAACCAACCCTGGAGCCAGAACTTGCCCTGAATCAATTCCAAAACGGCATGTGGATTCATGTTTAAACTGCAATATGTTTTCTGCGAGGGTGTATATTCATATTATAGATATGGTTTTACCACATTTTTTTCATGTTAACTCATAAACGGCACAATTTCCGGGAAAAAGTAATTGAATATGAAAAGTCTGTTTTACTTTTCTCGACAACATTTGTCTAAAATAATTCTCATTCTAAGAACAATTCAGCGAGATACTACCAAAATTGTATACTGCTCTTCAAGTAAAGTACCCGTTATTCTTGTCACATGTTAAGGAAACTTCAATTTTTTAACTGGTTTTCGAAAAATATTCAAATATCAAATTTCATGAAAACCCGTAAAGTGGGAGCCGAGTCGTTCCATGCGGACGGACAGACACTGAGAAGTTAATAGTCACTTTTCATAATTTTGTGGAAGCGCCTAAAAAGTAAGCTTATAACGTTGTGTAATAGTCGCCAGAATTTTAGATTTGGTTCTAAAAAAAAAACCTGTACTTCCCTAAGGAGAATCAAAGGGTTCGTCATTATAATGGGCACAGAACGTGTTACGTGCGAGGCAGGATCTGAATTTTTGTACACACTGTATTTCCCGTAGGTCCTGCGACAAGGTTTTCCACTGTTTCCTCGATATTAACGCAAATGCTGTGTTGGTAAACACTGCCTGCTTCTCATGTAGCCCTCCCAACATAACTACATTTCAGTCCCAAACGTAGCAATCCCAAAGTAATCAAAATCTCGTCAAAATCCAGCCCTCCAATAAAAAAATTCCACAAAATTGAGCCATAAAGCTCCACCGCTGCCCGCTGCTGCATATGAAAACAATCCAGTTCGCACGGCGTTACTTTCTTCACGTTACATTTTTCCCGCTTCATACGAGTATTTATAAGTGGGCAGTGCATGGATACCTTCAAAACCGTATTTCTTTGTTTTCCCGGTAATGAATGTAGTGTCTTTCACGAAGCCCCAAACTTATGCCTTTTCTTCACTAGTTTTATCAGTCTTCAAATGGATTAAGATAAACTAACACTGTTTAGAAGTATTTAGTAACAAAGGTAACATGAATATTGTTGCAAAATTAAAACCTCCTGCTCCTAGAATATCACATTCCTTGAATAATTTTAGGTTACCATGAAGATGGAAGAGGCAAGATCGTCCGAAACACCGGTAAATACGAATATAGGCCAATCTACACGGTGTCATCCCAGAAGATGGAAATCTTCATCAGCACCGCTGTCAGAACCTTACATCTCTCACTGTAACTCGCCGTTGTGCTTTGGTAAAGTTTCAGAGACAAGATTAAATATAGCAATTAAATTAATAAGCAAAAAATCTTACCGTAATTATTTTTAATTTACTAATTGCAGCCAGTTTTCTCAGCCTGGCGTAACTGTATCATGGCCATCATCTTTCACAATTTATTTTCTTAGCAGATTCATATACTTTATTTTTCTCTCCTTTACACTCCGATTTACTTTCACATTTGTCTCTGTTAAACTTTTGTGTTAAAATTAACTTTTAAGTGGAGTTCCCTCCTGTCAGAAGCCTTTAGGCTCTCATCCTACTTTGAGCGTCATTTTAATGTTTCTTTCCCCGTGAGTTTGTCAAACTAACCTTGAATATTTAAAACACGCCAGACTTTTAAAACTGTTTACGTGAGAATCATCCATAAACACACATTTAAGATATGACAACTAAGCCTTCACATTTAATCGTTTAAGAGAAGACATTCACCAAAATAATACATAAACATTTTTTGTACTGCTTTCACCGTGCATTTTTAATATATATAAAAAACAAATACAAACAAATGCACTTTGTTTATGAAGAGACACTTTCATACCATTTTACATCATACCACCCAACATGTTTCGATGTCAATCCATCATCTTCAGGGGTACATTTTTACCATTGCCTTCACATGGTGCAACGTTTGATCTCGTGAAGGCAATGGTAAAAATGTACCCCTGAAGATGATGGATTGACATCGAAACATGTGGGGTGATATGATGTAAAATGGTATGAAAGTGTCTCTTCATAAACAAAGTGCATTTGTTTGTATTTGTTTTTATACATAATATATAATATATATAATATATAAACATTCTGCCAAATAATATACAAACATTCAATTCTAATGTTACAGCGAACACATATCGTCGCCAATAGGAAGATCTATCGGTTAATGCTATTTAGGAAAGTAAAAGGTAAAACAGTCCCATTATAGGGTTCCAGGAGGTTGAGGCTCCCAGATTTCTAGACAATCGGCACATGAAGGTGGTAAGGTTGTCAGCCCTACGCACCGGCCGTGTTTACCCCCCAGGAAATATTCCTGGTACTCATTTCTGTTAGAGGCTGAGTCGACCCCAGGGCCATAGTGCGACCGACAGGATTATGTCAATGAAAAATCGACTGACACCATCGGGAATCGAACCCGCGACCTGCCGGTTTGTAGCGCAGTGCCTCAACCAACTGCGCCACTGCAGCCCCATTTAGGAAAGTAATATTTATTGTAGGAAAAGTATGAAACCCAGAAACACTGAATGGAAAATGCAAAATTTGTTAACGTTCGGGCAGGTGGTATGTATATTTACCAGTCGGCGTTAAGTGTTTAATAACTTCTAAATAAATATCATAATTTTCATTTATATGTAATGGAGGCCTAGGTAAGTGAAATAAAACTACAGTATGAATTATGTAATACGGAAGGCTCATGGTAGTGGTAGGACTACAACCTCTACAGGAAATGTTGCACTTTAACCAGTCATACAGACCCTCCCCGTCGTACACCTTATTTTACGTTCTAGATGGTCCGGCCCAAGTCGAATTTTGGGCTAGTCGGAATTGTGTATACATATTGTGTATACATATATCTATATACAAGGCAGTCAAGTTGAAATACAAACGGCTACATCCTCGTACGTGATTGGTGGAGGCATTGCCGCCTCGCTCCCTCTGTTATCGTCATGCACAAATCCGTACTACCCCACCTTGAAGATGGAGGTAGCAGACTTCTGCAGAACATCAGTACCTATGTGCGAGGTACATTACGTCACATCCCAGAAAAGAGAGAAACGCTCACCTCAGTACGATTGCATAAGGATGACGTAATGAAGCACGACGACTAACAAAACTTACATATGCTGTAAGTACAGCTGTAAGTTGTTACTTCCTTTTCTATTGTGTTGATATTTTTAAAAGGCCTTACATTACGCGTATACCTCACGTTGTTTGTCTACGTTGGGATGTTCCGTTAGTCTGTCGTTCCACTTGTCTCTACGCATATCCGTCTGTCCCTGATGGGTGCTACCATCTAGCAGAAAACTCATTAAGTATTTAATTGCCAATTTCACTAATTAGCGATCCCCTCCTCGCTTCCCCCTCTCTCTCAGCCGTCATCTTTCCCTCTGCTTCCACAGCGTAAGCTCTATCCTTCTGTTCACTATAGTGTGTCACGGGAGCACTCCTGTTAATACGAGACAGAAAGGAAAGGATGGAACAATTACTCGACCGGCTATGAATTCACGTGAATAAGCATGGCATGGGCGGGGCGTCTGTATTTGTTAATAATGTGACATTAAAAGCCGTTAGATGTTATTTTAATAAACATGTTTCGGGGCAAAACGCAACAGGGCAACTTCTATGTTACCTGTAACCTTGTTTTAGAAAGACATATATTTACGAACGAAATATATGTCACGCGCGAACACTGTGTAAAATAAAACATAAATGACCTGTACTCAGGAAGATCCGTCCTGAAGCCTTTACATATGTTAATGCAATTTGTGGCACAAAAGCTTGGATATTTCATATTTATTTATTTATTTTAAAACTAACCTCTTTTTTCAGGTTTTTAGACAAAATTTTGTAAGCATTTACACTCTTACCCACGCATGCAACATGTACTTTCTCTCTCATCTCGCTACTCAATAAAATTCGGTGTACACTGTAATGCCGATCCCAGTGGCCGCGCGGTCTAAGGCGTAGGTCTGCGGCCGAGCGCTTGCTGGGATCGTGGGTTCGAATCCCACCGGGGGTATGGATGTTTGTCTCTCGTGAGTGTTTGTGTTGTCAGGTAGAGGTCTCTGCTACGGGCCGATCCCTCGTCCAGAGGAGTCCTACCGACTGTGGTGTGTGTCTGAGTGTGATCAAGTGAAAACAAACAACCTCGACACATACTGTGAGTAGGTAGAAGAGGTAAGGACTGCTAAATAAACTATAATTCATGACGCCCCTCATTACGTAACTTCCTCGTATCAGTAAGCATAACGAATATGTATCAAAACGAACACTGCCCATAACCGTGTTTCAGTCTCACTAATACCTTACAAGCATACCAGAACAAGAACATGCAGCGTGACATACTGTGTTAGGTACAGTGCTTTGCAACATAGCCTACACACGTGTCTAACTTGTAGGTAGTGGATTGAACCTGAGTCCGCAGCTGTTTACCGTCAGTACCCATGTAACATATGGCTTAAAGTCAGCACTGCAAATCATGTACCAGTGGTTTACGAGCAGCTGTCACACCGCTGTCTCCCACTTTAAACCCCCCAGTTTGTGCACGTCTAATGCTTTAAATGACGCAAATGTCAGGCCTGTTTTCGTAAGGAACGCGGGCGATAAATAATAAAATTCACATGAAAAATAAAGCTGCGCACAGAACTATTTCAAAGAAGGTATAGAATTAATTGCCGTTGACCTAAAATATACGCACGGTGGAAAGGTAACTACTGAAAAAATAATTTTCAAAATGTACGCACTTTATAAAGCATATTTCAAAATGTCCGTGAGCACAGACGGTACCTAGCAAGTTTCGTCAAAACTACTTTTTATTGTTTTTGTATAGTGGCAACTGTCTTATCCGGACAGGACTTACAAAAGAAAAATTCAAAGGACCCATTTCATTCAACGCTCACGACTATAGTATAGATAAACTGTACTCACTAGCAACAGACAGGATGTGCACTTGCTAAAACCTTTTGTTACCAGTCACATCCAAACAAATGCATTTTAAACTAAACTAATAAATAAATAAATAAATTAATTAATTAATTAATTAAAGAAGGCTCATGGCCCGTCCGCGTTTTGCCGCGAAATCCTAAAACGCAAGGTGCGAGGTTACTGTATTCCGGTACTACTGTATATACACCCCGGTATCATGTACATTTTTGCAGTAATGTCTACATATTTATGTCTAAAGTTTTGTGTCTCTATAAAACAAAAAGTTGAAAGAAAAATGTTCAACTTCGAGAATATTTTTTTTTTTGGATAAAAGCATTACAACATAATGTCCCAAAAATGATACAGTATTCCGGGTCCTTCAAACTAAAATTTAATTCGGAGATAAAAAGTAAAAAATGACACACTACTTACATATAAAAAACGGACAACGTCATTTAGAATAAGCGGTTTTTCGGACACACATTTGAAATTGTGTCACTTCATATACGAAGCATAAGTGCCGACCACTTAGTCGCAACTTGCGGATTGTATTACTGGAGTCCTACATTACATTGCACGTTGTTATATTTCACATTAAAGGAGCTCAGAGTAGAACATACGACTCAAATATCCATTTACAAATAAAAGTTAGTAGCCCAGTTACCTCAAATAGGAATTCATACTGGAGCACAAATATTTTCCCCTATTCACCCACCCACAAATTAGTTTCCAGTACTTCACATCACACACCACAAAGATACACACCACTGCCATATTTGTAATATTTACGGCACAATGCATATTCACTGTTAACCTCATAACGATAATAATTCCACAATAATCGCTATGAAGACCCCTCTTTTAACAGAAGTAAACCGAACTTAAATTGTTCATATGATTTCACTTGCACAATACGTTATTTTAGAACCATAAATAAATAAAAAATAAATAAATAACCAATCAATCAATGAAGCGAGCGAGCGAGCGACCAACCAACTAACAGCCAACCGATAGACGACTCACTGACCAACTGCACTAAACAACTCATTCATTTTACAGAGGCAGAATCCGCAGGTCCAACACCATTAATATGAAAGCGCGCTATTGGATAACATGCTGTGCTGTTTGGGTAATATATTCTATAAAATAATATTAAAATATAACAACATTTTGGGTATGTATAAATTATCACACAAAGTGGAAAGACCTGTTTTACATGGCAGTTTCTTTGCCTTCACCTCAGACGTTCGCATCTCCGTAATGTCTGAATCGATAACTCGAAGCACATAGCGACTGTAATAGTGTGGTAGCATCAGTTGTCGTTGGATACATACCAGGTTTAATGAAGACACGTGAGTATCGCAATGCTACTAGTCTCAGGCTGTTGTGCTACACAAAACAAAAGCGTTCGCCCTGTCGGCTTCGATTAACGGTTGGAGAAGAGGAAAACGAAGCTAACCATACTAGAGGTTCACGTCGTGTGACATTCATTCGGCGTCTGGCTATATCGTTCACAGAGTTCTCAGGAGTCGGTCTGAAAAATGTACCAGCGTTAACAGAAAATGAAGTTAAACGTTCCTAACATCGATTTTGACACAATTACTATAGTCCTTCACAATAACTTCGAACAAAATTAATGCATGCAGAAAGCAAGTACAAGAAAATACAGAAGCACCTCCATAAAAATCTACGTTGTTTCTTACTACCTAAGTTTGGTACATAAATGAATTCGTATTGCAGAACTAGTTCTAATCTTTGGCAGGCACGTTTTGGTTTTACCACTACAGTCTGAACATATCTGGATATGAACCAGGCAGGCAGCGTACGTATAAACGTAACATGGAGGCCCGTTCGCGTAACCATTCTCACCGTGGGAAAGCAATAGGTATTATATATTCTGAGCGTGTGAGTTTGTTTGTGTGTGTGTTTTGTGTGTGTGTGTTTTGTGTGTGTGTGTGTGTTTTGTGTGTGTGTGTGTGTGTGTGTGTGTGTGTGTGTGTGTGTGTGTGTGTGTGTAGCCTTAGATATCCAGCATGCACAGCGCATGCGCCGTATTACATTGTCATTTGTGGCCTGTCTCACTCTTCTCATTCTAAGAAGAACTGAGTGAGATATGATCATAAATGTGTATTTGTCTTCATGTCAAGCACCCGCTGTACTTGTCACGTTTTAATGAAACTTGAATTTTCTCCACATATTTTTGAAAAATACTCAAATACCAAATCACATGAAAATCCATCCAGTGGGAGACGAGTTGCTCCATGTGGCCGGATGGGCGGACGGACAGACGGAAGGCTGGACGGACGGACAGACACGACGAAGCTAACAGTAATTTTTCGCAATTTTACGAACGCGCCTAAAAGCGAGACAGACATTAATGCCTATGACATATCAGATATCAGCTAATGAGTTCAAAGTTTAGCAAATTATTAATGCCGCCACGGTTCCCGCAAGATTCAATATCTATTGCCACATTTTCATAGACAGTTCAATGACTTTAAATATTCTGACATGTCGTTTTATCAATATCGAATTTTGCGTCTTAATTTAGATTTTATAATATGTGACTCAAAACCCTCAGTTATGATTTGCACCCGTGTCTCATTTATACAGCTACCACTAACAAAGGATGTTTATTGACAGCACGTGATGACAAAGCGGCGCTGTGAGAAACCTTAACTGAATGCACAACCGAATAATATACGGAAAACTAATGAACTGTCCCCTAGACAAAAAAGTAGCTCTTTTAAAATTGTTTTGTATTTGGCATACATGGATTTATACGCTTACTACTGCAACGGTATATTCCCAAACATTATAATTGCCATACGGTTGACAATAATATTTGGCCCATCCCAGTGGCCGCGCGGTCTAAGGCGTAGGTCTGCGGCCGAGCGCTTGCTGGGGTCGTGGGTTTGAATCCCACCGGGGGCATGGATGTTTGTTTCTTGTGAGTGTTTGTGTTGTCAGGTAGAGGTCTCTGCGACGGGCCGATCCCTCGTCCAGAGGAGTCCTACCGACTGTGGTGTGTGTTTGAGTGTGATCAAGTGCAAATAAACAACCTCGACACCTACGGTGAGTAGGCAGAAGAGGTAAGGACTGCGAAACAACGATATTTGTATTTCTTCCGGGTATACAAACAGTTAAACGTAAGTGTAACCACAGGAGAAGCACAAAGCAGTAGCTTTTGAAAAAATTTTAGTACATATACTGTGGGGGAAAAAATTATGAATCCAAGCCAGAGTACTCACGTGTTGCAAAGGAGATTTGAACCCATTCGTGCAAAATTTGAAAAAAAAATGCATACAAACAGCAGCTGGTGAAAGAATATGGTGTCTTCAGGCACTCACCTGTAACACAGAATTGAAAAAAAATATACTGAAGACTTCACAAAATACTCTGTTGATTTTGAACAAAATGTACGAGCAGGAAATAATTTTTAAATCTCGTGTGTATACCCATATATATGGTTTAATAACAAACTCTAAGTACGAATATACTTTTTCTAATTATCATGATTCTGAAACATTTCTATCATCTCAAAATTATACGTGTATTTACAAGCACTGTAATTTGTCACTTTCTAAGAACGGGATTATTATTATTATCAACATCATAATCATCATTACATTCTGATATAAATTTATTAAAATAAGGTATTATATTACTGTAATATTGTAGTATAGTATAAATAATATATGCAATATATATAATTTATAGTATTGTAATGTATATGCCACAGTGATCTGCGCGCGCGCGCGCGCGTGTGCGCGCGTGTGTGTGTGTGTGTGTGTGTGTGTGTGTGCGTGTGTGACAGTCCGACTGCAGCATCCTTTTCATTACACTACCATGATGTAGGAACACAGTATTGTATGCATAACTTCACCAAACCAAACAAAAGACGTGTGGAATGGGAAAATTACATAAAAGTAGAAGAGCTGAACACATTTACTGAAACGACAAACAGGAAACTACCTAATTTTTTCAGAACTTAGACTGAAACTGGGAAAGAGGATCTATGGGTTACATATGTAACTCTAAAGGGCACAGTCATTCTTGAAAAGCTGACTGTTCCTAAGCTGGACAAAAAATTCCCCACGTTTTATGGAACCCGAAGGTTCAGTACCGTGTTCACAACAGCCTTCCACTTATCCCTGTCCCGATCCAGACAAATTCAGTCCACGGCCTCCCACTACGTCTTTGAGATAAATTTACTAATACCTTCCGTTCCAAGTCCATGTCTTCTAAATGGTCTCCCTCCTGCAGGTTTCCCAGCCAGAGCAGTGTATGCATTTCTGTTCTCCGCTAAACGTGACACATGCACCGCCCATCTCATCATCTTTACTTGCATCACCAGAATCATGTCAGGAGTACAAATCTCTAAGCCAATCACTCCGCAGTTTTCCTCTGTGTCCTGGTACTTCCTCTTTCTTAGGCCCAGATACCTTTCTAAGCACCCTATTTTCAAACACAATCAGCCGAGTTTCTTCCCTTAATATGAGAGACGAAATTCCATACCCATACAGAAAAACAGGCAAAATTATGGTTCTGTACATTTAATATTTTTATGCTTAGATAGCAACTGGAAGAAAAGATGTTCTGGACCAATTAATGCCAGGCATTCCTCGACTTATTCTGATGATGCTGTCACGGACGCACATTTGAACTGACAGTAGCGTTCCAATATATTTTAACTATGCCGAATTTTCAAAGTATTTACTACCCATGTTGTGATTTGTTCTACATTCTCTTCATGGGCCATGAATATATAAAAGCACTTATTAGCTGTTTTTATGTTGCAATTTTTTTCTGCTTTCTCTTCGAGAGACATGAACATACACTTACTCTTCTCAGTATTGCTGGAAACTAATAAGGCTCCTGGGCTTTTATTTATAATTTGTTTGGGTTGGACTGCATATAAACTCATAACGTACAGAGACCCAGGTGGTATTAAGCCGAAGTCAAATATGGATTGCTATAAAGGGCACGAATTTTTCAACTTCAGTAACTGTTCACGTGCCCAATCGACACATGTATCGTGGAATGGCCACGTACATTGACGCACACTCAACAACGCGCTGTATTTCCCCAGGCATACACTTCATTGACATTTTGTGCGTATGTTGTGGAAAAAGGAATTTTTCTCGAAATCCCAGCACTAGGCGCGAAAGATATCTGCAGAATTATCTGTGTTCGTATTTGTTAAGAAGACTGTTCTTGGAATGTTTTTGGCTCGTCTTGCTGGCAAATACGTACTCGCAGTAAAAATATTACTAATTCTATTCCCAGTCACGGACAATAACACAGTCAGGTGCGACATGTACTGTTGGGGTACACAAGGCAGGAGAGGCCTCAAGAAATCGAAGGATGCACTAACACGGAACATATTAATCAACACCACTAATTCCTCGATGAAGCGTCTTTCTTGTGACGCGGCACTCACTTAGCTAATCACAAATTTATCCACTCGCTACGAAACCTGGAATTTCAAGTGTGTTACGAGATCCAACCCCTGAAATATATCCAGAGTCAGTTAAATCCACTTCCCGTCTTCATGTCCTCCTCCTCAGCCAATTTACTGCTACATTCGGCCTTGTCTTCTAATGGATTTGTTGCATTTTGTTTTTCCGGCCAGAATTATGTATTCATCTCTTTCTTCCCTTGCTCGTTACACACGCTTTCGCCACATCCGATCATATTTATATTAGGTGAAAATTACCATTAATGAACTCCCCATAGCCCACTTTTTTTTATCTTGTGGTCCGCAACAGAAGCACCTAGTTCATTCCACCTACCTCACAAAGCTCACACATTAAAATAATG
Organism: Coptotermes formosanus; assembly: GCA_013340265.1. Classification (NCBI taxonomy): domain Eukaryota; kingdom Metazoa; phylum Arthropoda; class Insecta; order Blattodea; family Rhinotermitidae; genus Coptotermes; species Coptotermes formosanus. The sequence goes on along the minus strand of BLKM01009030.1, from coordinate 280,180 downwards.
AACGAACTTTGACCTGAAGGCCAGAATATTTAGCTGTTTGTTTGCTGATACTGCTTTAGGCACAAAGTCGAACTTTTGTGGTGAAGTGTGAAATTGTGTTCCTTTCAGTAAACCTACTCCAAATATTTGACCAAAGCTTCAGACCGTTATATATTACTCTCGGCCTACTATCTGCGGAGGGATAAGAAAAAGTGCCGGGGTTACGAACTCCACCATTAGTAACGGATATTTTCATTGATAACGACACTGAGCCAGTTACATCCACAAGAATGTTTAATGATTCAGTGAGGCGCAGTCCTAATCTACATGTTCAACTACACAATGAAGACAGTGTGATGATATGGTTATTCGGCGAATATTTTAAAAACGTAAATAACAACTCTAAACAGATACCCTCCTCCAGTTTCAAGGATGTGTAAACTGCGCCAATATTCATCAAATACTTGAACTAAGTACGAGATGATTAACACACCACCATATAGATATATATATCAACAACTGTACTATAGTTAGATACAATGATATACAAACATGTGGTAAACCTGCCACACGTTTCGGCCTTTTGGCCATCTTCAGGGATGTATTCAACAAAGAAAAATAAAGTAATGGCTAGTTATGTCATAGATGTGCAATAATACAGTTAAAATACAAATATTAAAACGGTTAAAAAATTAAAATCATGGCATAGAATGTATAGTGTAACAGTTATTATTGTTTGTTGAATACAGTCGTGAAGATGGGAGACAAAGGCCGAAAAACGTGGGAGGTTGGCCACATGTTTGTATATAATTGTATCTAATTACAGAACAATTGTTGGTATATATATATATATATATTGCAGTAAGATAAGTCACCATATATATATATATATATATGGTCACTTATCTTACTGCAAGGAACACTTTAAATGATTGATAGAGTTTACGACATCCTTTGGAGTACGCAGTAACAACTAAAAACTGAAAGGAAGTTCTCTACACAGTAATGCCACATATCCCTGTTATGGAAGTCTGATTGAAACAAGGAATTCTGAATACAAATATTACACTTTTACGTGTTGCATACATTGTACATATAATTATACAAATATTATACATTTCCATCTAAAACTTCGAAAGGTATTGGCCCAGTGGTGTAGTATTTAACTCGCATAGAAGAATTTTCATATTCGAATTTCTACTGCTTATTCTAAGATTTGTGGTTTTCTTGCAGTCATTTTACGTGACTATCACGACACAATCTTATTTAGCAACGGCAATACAATATCTGAGTTATCCTTGTACATCTTCTGCCTTCATACGTGTTCGAAGCAATGAAACTGAGTATAAAAGAGGGATATTTCGTGATCTTTCTCAGTGCACCCAAGCAATTCCGAGATAGTACATCTAAACAGGCAAATATCTTTTCATTTAAAATTTTCTGAAGTTCAGATTATGGCACCATTCTTTCGTACCAATGCATGCTAAGTAAGAGCTGAAGTTTGTACAGTATTTAAGTAGAGTAATAATAAATCTATTTAGGTGCACCACGTCTGGAGGCTGGACATGCCGTTGTGTCCCTCGCTTCACTAACGCAGACCTTCACATTTTTCACCATTGTCATCCAGATACACCAGATAGTGGCGAAGAGAAAGGCGCGAAAATGTTGCGCCGTTTTCCACTGGGACATCATCTCAAGACTTCTCAATTTCTGAGTCTCAATGCCTGAGTTCTCGGAAAATAAATGCTTCCTTAGCACACATTTTATGTTTCTGGCTTCCCATATGTAGAAGTCACATGGTGTTCTGTCAGAAGTCTGTGCGTACCAGACATTTCCCTTTCGTCCCATCCATCTTCATGGAAAGTTAACAAAACCCTAACGGAAATGTATCCTAGCGCATTCTTACGAGTAGTGCAACCTCTCTTCTACAAGAACGCAGACAGACAAAGCATCTTTATTCTCTTGGTTATTTAAGGTCTATTCCTGTTTTTGAAGGATATTAATTTCGAAACAACAAAAAATTCGACCACATGTCCACACATCAGCCCAGGCCAGACCCTCACAATGCTAAAGACATGTTATTAATGTTTTACACGTAAAATATTACACAACTATCTTCCGTCGAATATACGCCCTAAGTTTTTTACATTGTTCGTTCCGTGCATGATCGTTGTTCAATTATAACACTTTTCAAACTAATGCACTGTTTTAATATCTCCATATTACAATTCTTACAACGTTGAACCTTGAAATTTTTAAGCCCCTGAAGATGATCTAATAACGATCGAAACATGTCCGGCAAAATTATAACAACGTTGTAAAAGTTGTAATACAGAGATATTAAAACAGTGCATTAGTTGGAAAAGTGTTATAATTGAATATGCCCTACCTGTGTCACAAGTCCCATATTCCTTGATTTGATAATCACGGCAATACTGGGTGCAGATTATAAAGTTTCTTGTTACGCAGTTTTCTCTATCCTTATGTTGCGTGTATTTGTTCTTTCTTAGCACCCTGCTCCCATATAATGATTCTGGCTGGCCCTTTGCAGGGGAAACAACATGCAGTCAAATGACATTCCTACCGCAGAGATGGCACAAACCGTGTCCGTTTTAAAGACTAACAGTTAGTGTTATTTAGAGAGATAATTGCTATGTGGTCTGAGAAACATACGGAATATGGAAACACGCACTGTATACAAACATATATATATATATACTGTTTGGGAAAATACAGAGTTCGTTAATGTTAAAGTAGGTGGTACGTATAATTGCCACCGGGCTTTAAACCGTTAAGGATATTTCACACACACACACACACACACACACACACACACACACACACACACACAGACACACACACAGCCACACACACAGACACACACAGAGACACACACACACAGACACACACACAGACATAGACACACACAACAGACACACACACAGACACACACACACAGACACACACACACAGAGACACACACACACACAGACACACACACACAGACACACACACAGACACACACACAGACACACACACACAGAGACACACACACACAGACACACACACACACACACACACACACACACACACACACACACACGTACACCCACATATTTGTAAACAATTAAAGCTGGAAAAGTAAATTTAATACAGGCATAACGATAAGTCTACGTACAATGGACAGAAACATTCATTTTGAAAACCATGTTGTAATGATACAGAATATGAAGCACAGGCACAGAAAAAAATGTCAAATAAATATAAGCAGTGTTATCTGATTCAACATAGAGTAATGTGAATACCGCCTTTACACGCGCCAGCCTAATTGTTTTCATGACCTATCTGCAGTTTCACTTCATGTTATCAGCGTACAATAAGAAGAAATGTATTGCCCTTCTACACGCATATTACACTTGAGGTAAAAAAGGTGACAAACTGCGAGTCAGCTGCAGCCATATAAACAAATGGATGAAAGCCACTATAGAATTGAAGTTCTTATGCAGCAAATTATTCCGCAAGCCCAGTAGGAATTACTGTATTAAAACTTCATGCACGTAACTGGAGCGATGGGAACATAGAGATATGTATTATATTTTATATCGACGCCCCAGGAATAGGAATCTATAAATACATACAGCAACACACACTACGGAGTCACAATTCCATACCACTACGTCTTTTACACGAATGTATTTTTAATATATTCCACGAAATTACAATGCAAAAAGTCGCCCTTATTTCATTAACGGTGTAAAGCACGCTGGTTGCTATATGTACCACCTGTTTCTAACACCGGACTTGAGTAATCTTCCCGTACATTATGTTTATATATTTCGCACAATTCTCCATAAACAGCATCAACCTGCTGATCTTCGTAATGGGGATTCATTTTGTCTGCTGTAATGTTGGAACTGAATGTTCATACATTATTTAGGTTAAAAGCAAATACACAACACAACTGAAAAGTCTGATACATCGATATTATAATAGTTTCCGTGTATCACTTATCAAAACTGAAGTACTCGACAATTCGTTTGGCCAACATTACGTAAGCTAAGAAGAGATGATTTGTAAGTCAGCAAGCACAGAGTGACTGTAAAATTACATCCAAATGTCTCAGACATCGCAAGCAGAACTCACAGAGCATAATGACTGGCCAGACGAGCGGGGTTCAATATGTGACAGGGGCAGGAATCTCGTATCTTCAGAGCCACCTTCTTCAGGAAGGCTCCGGGGCCAGTGGGTACGGGAGGCTGGCGCTTTCACCGAAATAGAAGTACTCTGCTAGCCGCCAGCACATTTTGTCACTCCTTAGGAAAGTCATGTGGATCAAATATCAATGCACAGCAGAATAAACAGCTAGCTTCATGAGAAATTAATAACCGATCTACTAAAGAAAAATTCCTCGCCCAGACTTTTCAATATCTTGCTCAAAAGAGCCAGCCATTATTCCGTAAATTGGACTAGATTAATTTGGTCCACATCTTCATGTCCTATTTCCTCAAGGTCCACTTATTATTATACTGTAACCTACCCCTAGGTCTTGCAAGTTGTTTCTTTCCTTTAAGTTTTTCATACTATAATTCAGACTTAACTTCTCATCACTTTCATAATTTCTATGTTAGGCCTGCATGTCTTACCCATTCCCTCACCTTTGGTTTCAACACCCTAGTGATAGTGTCCCTAAATAAGGTTACTACATTTTACCTTCTTTTTCGGCGCAATAGACAGTCTACGGTCGCCAAAGGCCGGCATTTTTAACATTTCCAATACGAACTGCCTAACGAAATCTCTCTGCTGCAATTCTTGCATTTTATTATGAGTTTCGTCGCTTGAAGTGCTATTAATAAAGTGTTAAAAGAGTAAAAAATATGCTAATATTTTGTCGGGACATTCTATTTTTTCAAGATTATAAAGTAATGAATTTCTCGTTGTGGAATATTACAAACTTAATTCTCTCCAAAACATATAATTAAAACCCAAATAGTATCACGCAGGACTGTGTCAATACAGGCTGGAATATGCCTGTCTTTTTCTGTCACACTAAATTTTAGCTTTACATTAATTTCAAGCCTTCAAATTTGCTTGAAATCACAACACCAGGTTTAGTGTATAACTTGCCAGTCATTAACTTTTCTTTCCCTTTCATAGAGTCTTAGTTCCTAACCAATAATATAACAGTTTTAAAATGGTAAGACCTTCCTTTCCTGTCCATTGAAGTATTAACCCTTTAAAGACGAAGCGTACCTGCTTTATATAAGGACTCAGTGCGTACCGCGCTGTAAACACTCTCCACTTCGGTTATAAAAACCAGTCTCTTAATGTTCTATAAGGCAAAAGTTGCTGTTTGTTCTGAGATCCGTACAAAACACATAAACGCAATGTGGGCACCACGTAGAATTTTTTAATGTTAAATCAGGTGCTACGTAAAGTTACCGCTACGCTTTAAAAGGTTAAACTTACGAAAACATCGGCGTCACAAGCTTTCTCCAGAACTTCTGCTTACTTCCTGTAACACGATACGTGTTCCATCTTGAATGCCTGCCATTCAAGTCATAATTTAAACTGTTGCAATGTTCACAAGTTCCAAGAGTAGCTTTCATGATTATAGTGTTTGGGCATCATGAATCCTTGTACGTTATCCATATTCTGCATGCCAACTTTACAGCTAGAGGCACTGCATATCGATGAACGTATCATGATTGATCACGCAATCTCCTGACACTACTAATACGTATAGATTAGAACAGACTGCGTCAGTTTTAAGTACTTAGTAAAATGGCTATTCCCCATATAATATTTTGGCTTAGAAAATGAAAGCTACCGGTGGCATTTTTAGTTTACTAGTTTTTGAGATAAATATTTGTAGAAATTCCTTCCGTTTCATTGTCATGGGCCGAGGTAGACAGCATGTAAAAATTTACAGCGTTGAATGTATGGCGCTGGAATTATTAATTTCTATCAAAGGCACAAAATAGGTCCATTGATTTTTTATTTCGGGTTTACAATTTGGCAGTTTCTAGTCAAAATTTTGAAATATAAGGCAATTTTTTGTTTAAAATACAAAGTTACAGATTTCATAGTGCAGTAACTTCCTAAGAAGCTGAAAGGCACTCAGATATTCACAAAACCCACTTCTGGGCTCCATTCTGAGCGACAAATATTCACTTCAGGTTTTACACCCTGTTTCCATAAATTTCACCCTAATATTATCGTCTCACCCTGTAATAAGTCTCTTCCATGTAGGACGAGAAGTTACGTGCAATAGAACTACCTTTTTTGTATCTTCCGTTGTATAAACAATGTTTTGTGCACAATTTGCTCGACAATTGAACAACTACGAGTAATAATGTCACAGCAGAAGTTTGTGCACGGCACAGAACATACGTTTATATTGGACCTGGGCTGAAGCTTCTGTTCCACTGATACATAGTGCGACGTGGGCGTTTCCATATTCATACGGCAGTAGCAATATGTCCACTGCAGGGGTTTTGATGCTCGACGCCAAACACAAACGTTTACAGCGTCATTACAAGACCTTACCCACAAGCGGATTGCTATTTCTACGGTTTCTAATAAACCTTTGAATTTAATTTCTTGTTGCTTGATGGTGCATGTGCCTGAGGCAAACAAATAAACCTGGTGGACATAGATCAGAGCAGGACACAGGAAGGGGAGGTTTGTACAAACACACACACCGGTGTCCTACCCAGACGATAAATATTTCATCATCATTTAAAAGTTATGGAAGCGCCGACATTGGGACTTTGTTTGATTGCAGTATCACCGTCATATTTCTCTGCGTCTCTACATATATACTTGGGGAGAATTTATCACTAAATGACTATGTAGGTATTGTCATTTTTACGCAGTTTCTATGGAAACAATTTTCACCAATTTAGAGAAGGCGGCTGTGTTATCGAAATTCGGCAATATAAAGAAACTCATGCAAGTAATTCACTGGTGTAACTTAAAAACAGATCAGAGATAGGAAGGAAGAAGGAGAGGTGCAGAAGGGGAAAACAGAAATGAAGAATGGGGTTGTGGATGAAGATACGGCAAGAATATTATTAACCCTCCACTTCCAGCCAACCTTCCCCACTAATCTCTTAAGAATACTGTTATGAGAAAGGCAGTGTGTGGTAACTAACTAACTAACTAACTAACTAACTAACTAAACTAACTAACTAAACTAACTAACTAACTAAACTAACTAACTAATTCTATGGGGGAGAGTACTTACTGAGAAGCTAACAGGCCCTCGTCTAGTCAACAAATTCTCCGCATTTTATGAAACACGGAGGTTCATCACCGCGTTCACAACAGCCCGCCACTTGTCCCTATCCCGAGCGCAATTAATCCAGACCATGTTCCTCCCCATCCCACTTCTTGAAGATCCATTTAGATATTATCCTGCTATCTACGCCTAGGTCTACCAAGTGGTCACTTACGTTCTTGAGGAATATGCCTATGCGAAATTTCCTTGACATGATCATGAAGTTTAAAGTGGCATCTCCTTCAGACAGAACATACTTCGAAAATAAGGTTAAATGCTTTCTTGGGCTTATGCACGACACCATTAAGATATATGGGGCGGGGGGGGGTGGAATAGTAGAGCAATGGGGAAAAGTCTATGAATTCTTTTACCCTAGCAATGGACAGACGAGAGTGGCGGGTTTCACGCAACGACGGCCTTTATATTGAGGAAAGAAATGCATGCATTTGTTGCACAGCAAGGTTGGAGAGAAGTTCTGGAAGCGATGGAGAAAAAATGTCCCTATCCATACGCCAGGAAACAAATCCGACTATTCATCCCGTAAATAATGAGTACGGATCTATGTATTAGAAAAATACACAGTTAAACTAATCAGTGCCAAGACTTCAACATGATGAAAACCTAATTCGATTCCGCGTGTTTTCTGCTAACGAAATGACACTTTAAACAACTGATTAATTCAACTGCGCAGACTCCAGGTAAAGCTTCCTGAGCAGAGTAAAAAATTCCCCGCATGTTAGGGAAAACGAATGTTCATTACCCTGCTCATAAAAGCCTGACACTTATTCTTATACAGAGGTTGTTGATCCCACTTCACGACATACAACTCTGTTTATGACCTACATTAATATTATCATTCCACCTACGCCTAGGTCGTCCAAGTATTTTGTTAAAGTCACATTCCCACATCTCTCAACTATTACTGTCCACAGTTTTCTATTGTTGCTCTGTAACATTCCACAATTCATACGTCCTAATTTTATTCGAATGAATAAGAAGTCTAAGTTTAAACATGTTACAGGGATAGCATATGCAAAAATATTGCAAGAAGAGGGAAATAATATCGGATAAAATAAAGAATTCCTTTAATGGAAACGAGATATATGAAACATGCTCCGGATCTAGCTACTTCCGTTAAAACTTCTAAAATTTCCATTCTGTGGTTCCTGAGCACACAAGAATTTTAATATATCTCTTCAAGTAATGAATTTTGGCTGTTTCTGTGTATGATCAAACAGGATTCTGTAGCTCGCGGTCTGACTGTCAGATATTCAGAACACACCCTGATTGATGGTTAAAATTCATTATGAGGTCTACCCTATCATCGTGTAGCCTGGCCACTAGTCTTTCAACATAAGCGAACTCAATGAACGAACTCAACCAAATTATCGGAATTTTGATTGCTTCATTAGTGCATGAAGTACACGGCAGATCTATTTCTTATTACCTGCAATATGAATCACGATTGCTAAAACCTCTCCCACATATCACATTTTACACAAAAACGCCTAAATTTCAGGGCAAAATTAAGAGAATAAAATATATTGTTATAGCATTTCGTATTGAAGACGGGTCTGTTTCAAGGGGAAATTAACTAACAGTTAACTAGCTAACTAACCAAATAACTAAACAACTTCGATTATCCGAACTTGGAGTAGGGCTTTACCCTGAAGATGGCGGCTGTAATGTTGGACTAACAGGAAACGTTAGAAATGCTTCAACATAAGGTGCCCAATTTACTCATTGGGTACAGAAAGCATAATTTCGAGAAAAGAATTACTAAATGACAATTCAATATTAGTCTTACTGTAGCAACATACGGAAGGCCAACGCCACTAACAGCAAATACCAACACTGTAAGAAGCACGATCCTGAACCAGTTATATCCAATTCAGATCCTCGAAAACTAAGACCCATCTTAACGTTAACTCCCATAACAGCTTGTGCTTCTGGGACATAAGCAGAGGAGGTTGGTGTAGCATTAAAGCAACAGCCCCTTAGTGTTCTTAGTCCTGAGCTAATTGAATCCAATCAACACACATTCAATTTCTTCAAGAATTAGTGTCTATATTAATGTTCTCAAAACGCTGCTCCAACTGTTCAGCTCGTCTAAAAAAATCGTATACGTGTCCTGGGCCAAATACAATATTCCAACATTGTAGCTTCAAGCTCCTACTTCGAGAGGTTGTCAGACCTCCATCAACCATCAATCTGAAGGACCACCCATTGCCGATATTGTCCGCGAAAGCTTATTCAATACCCTCGCAGCTGCCCTCTGTATCTGGCGGCCACCTCCGTCCGCAACCAGGAGACTCACACGGCCATGGTAATGGACACACACAGTATATGGGATGATTCACAATTACATACGAGAAGTATAAGGATGGCCTTCTACTCCTTAAAGTAAGGCAAAAACTAATGTAAATTTAAGCTTGCAGCCGCTTTGTTTAGAAGAAAAGATAGCAATAGGTAACCAAAAGAGACAACTAAGGCTGTATTTTAAGAGCGCATTTATTTATTATGTTTACCAGATTTCAACACGTCAGCTCTTTACATTAACAAAAGTTGCAAAACATAGTCTCCGTGTTTAAGAATGCATAACCCAACGCCGTGTCGCCAACAATTGTTAATATGCTAAAAGATTACAAGATTCCAGGTACGGGTGTTGTACTGTTGCTGCAGAACCTTAAATTAAATGCCGAAGCGTGTCCCCCGTGTCGACACTTCTCGAGTAAACAATAACCTTCATATGACGCCACGGGCAGAAAGCGATGAAAGTGAAATCGGGAGATCGAGGAGGCCACGAAATTCTGCCAATTTTGTCCTATGCTTCGATCTGAGTACCGAGAATCTAAAAACTTTTTTGTGTCACAGATAAAATAAGCAGAAGGCCCATTACACAAAAACAATATATTGTTTTGGGTTTGCAATGATATATCCTCCAGCATGGAGTGGTGACAATTCTTCGGTTACCAGACTTTGCTAAATGAGCGATGGTGACCAATTGTTTAATCCCAAGGAAATTTTTGGTTTTCTTTTGGAAATACACTGTGTACCATGCTTTTATTATGAGCAAGTAAACATTTCTAGACCAAAGTTCATCTAAATTATGTATAAAAATTGACTTCTTGCCCCACAGAGAACAAGTGCTGTCAATATTATGAAGACCAATCAGTTAATTCCGTTTCGGAAAATAATCTCTCCTTGTCCCTATAATCATAAGGAACATATAACAGAAATGTATGGACGAAATCCAGAGTTTTTAAATATTACAGCAGTTTAAGAATTGCCCCATGTGTTATTACACCTAATGTGATCCCCTAACAACGAGTCAGACAAGATGGTAGGACACGGGGCACAGAATGACTTTACGTAATGTGGTTAATCTCGAAGGCAGTGACGCTCTTAAAGTTACTTCATTTTCCTGAATTCCGTCGAATATCATCTGTTTAGGACAAGTATACAGCTTTCGCCAGCGCAATTTTGTTAATTAGAATGTTTCTATGTGGGCCCTATCCGAGGGTCTTTTCTCTTAACGCAAAACACTTGTCAGCACCAACATTCTGACACAAAAGGGCAACTATGTGCAGTGACGGTGTTAACTGTTACTGGACTCGGACAATAAAAACTTTCCTTCAAGTATAATAATGATGAAGGGTTTCTAAACCACGGCAACTACTGTGTTCACAACTACTTTTACACAGGAGAGACTGCTTGGAATTTATAAGGTTTCACCCAACATGTTTCAAGCTAGATTTGCAATGTGCATGTCGAAACTACAGCCGCTTGTACAATGCGGAGGTCGGTGCGTAATTAATATAATTTTTCAAAACCTAATTTAGATACTATTTTTAAACATGTTCAAGGATTCTAGAGAGTGTGTACAATGTAAATTAATACTGAGTTATTTATCTCCATTTATAGAATAAATTAAAACAACACCGTGTTTAAAATTCAAAATTTTATTCTCATTCCACAAATAAAAGTACTAGGGCAGTGAGCTAGTGAAATCTTTTCAATATGTGACGTCAAGATTGTGCAAGTAGCGGGATAAATTTTAAATACTTCAATTTTACCTTTCTATTTTTCCCTCACAAGTCAATCTTAATTAAATAATCTGAATACATTTCAAATTTATTCATACAAAAAATTTAAACTTGCCAACATATTTTAAGTAAATCACTTTTCTTAGATTACATTTCTAAAATGATTTACGCCTGGAATTTACAAAATTAAGAGAATATACAACATAATGGTGTTCCTGAATTTCACTAAAATTTCGATATAGACTTTCCTTAACGTATTAGTAGGGTAAAGCTCACTATGAGGTCAAATATATTAACACTTAAAAATGAGATGGTTTATGTATCTAACGTGCACTAAATAATAATTATAATAATAGAATATACAATCCAACCTAGCCTCAGCAAGACGCAGCCTGACATTAACTACAGCATCTTGAAATAGAAAACAAATCAACCAACCTGCGTAAACATAGAGCTTACGGGATTTTCCTTTGTCTTAAACACAGCATATAGTGAGAAAATGACTACGTCTTTAGACATTCGTATATCAGCAGCAATAACAGAATACCTGTATAAATTGCATCAGCATCAGACCCCTTCTCACGAACAAGTACTGTCAAAACGCTATAAGGCCAAACATTTTAATTTTTATTTTAACTTTGTGCAAAAATTATGAACAAAAATTTTCTGCCAAGAGTACAGTTCTCGGGACTGTAAAGTAATTAATCACGTTATCGTTAGCAACTGGATGCCAAACACACTGAAGAACCGAAGAAACCAATTGATCAGCCAACCCGAGACCCATTTGACGTCACATCTATGTGTCGGGTCAATATAGGGTCAACTCCCTCTATAAATAAAACAAAACACGAACGAGGTTCTTCGAAATGGGAAGCACGCCTGTCATTTGTTCCGACGGATGTGGGGGTCAGTTAGATCCTGATTGGACAAAATCGAAGTTCTGCCTTGGACAGACGTTTAGTAATAAAGCAGCAGAACATCCGTGCCATTTTCGACAAATCTGGTGTCATTTTCATGACATAAAGTGCAATGTGACCTCGGGCTTTTGTTTCGTGATGATACAGTAACCTTGTGGTGGATACCTGAGCCCTAATACCTTGATGGCTATACTACGTTTACAAGGCATCTACAAACACATTCCCTAAACCTGTATAGCGATACAGTTTGTAACAGACATAAATTGCAAAGCTTTTACTTATGCAAATTAATTGTCTCCTTAAAACACATTTTACCTACTTCTAATTAGCAATTATCATTACATAATGTGTATTTAGAAGACTTAATGTTCACCTTCGTAACTACAAGATCTATAACGCTTATGCCAAGTAAATTAGTAGAAGCATCCACCTGGACACAATCTGAAATAACTTACAAGAAACTTAACCAACGGACGAGTTGTTGAGAACTACGAGTGTTTAGCCCTCTGGATTACGAGGAAAAAAATTATACAGTGGGATAAAAACACAAATTTACCAGCCGAAACAATTCGCACACATATCGTTGTATAACGACTTTTAGGAACGACTGTTTGATTACAGACAGTAAAATATATCAACCGCAGTCGCTGAAGAACAAAAACCACGTGAAAGTACATTTCTGTCCAATGATCTCCGATATCAGAAAGAGCATTGCTGTTTGAAGGCTCCCAGGCTTAAGACTGTTTGTCCTCCTGATACCAGCAGTATTAACAATGACGTAAATACGGAGCATGAATCTGCATTACGTTTCAGGCTCAATTTCTTACGTCACAGACAAGGCAGTTTGTTTCTGCTACAAAGGCAAGCCTGTGAATGCTCATACGAAACACGTAAATACACCGTGTAGGCAAAATGCAGAGTTTTGACTGTTAAAACGTGGCGGTACACACAGTAATCATGAAGCAGAAAAAAGTTGTGTTTTCTTCGTTCAGTGCTCAGTCACGTGATTTCATTGAACCGACGACCCGCGAGAGGGTCAACTCCGATAAAACATCATCCTTCCCTCCCCGCCACTGATGCAATTGGATGACACGCCCATTAATGTCAATATTATGTCACAATGCAGAGTGTAACTACTATCAAGTTTCAACCAATTAAACTGCAGGTTATATAGCGTTCCGACTGTTGTTTTGTTCCGGACAATATCATTAGTTAGGAGGGTTTTATTGGGTGTGAATTTGGTAACTACGTGCTTACGTCTGCGAACCGAGAGACATAAAGTTGTTCTTCATTAACAAGGTTTAACAGAGTGTGATGTCCTATAAATAGTTTACTGGATGAATTAGGAGAACTTTGTATAATGCAGTTAGCAAACATTAATAATTATAACTCTTTGACTGTATGATGTAGCCCAATCCGTGAATTTCACAATTCTTTCCATTTAATCACTTTCGTCTTTCCCAGTGGAGGCATTTATTAACCCTGGCAGTTCCTTTGCAACAACGCACGTTTAAACTCTTATTTTCAGGCGCTTTCGCGAAACAGTTGCGAAAACGGACTTTTAGATTGACCCCCAAAGGAAGGATTTTTGTAAAATATTATATCGGGGATATAATAATTGATATAATGAAAAAAATAATAACCGGTCGGCCCTAAGTAATCCTTATAAGGATCGTATTATGAAGGAACTTGTACGGCTGATTCGTAGCACACAACAGAATAGTCTTCAGTTTGATATTTCTGCAGTTTAATGAACCAAGGTTTAGAAATTATCAAGACATTCTGCCTACTCTGTGAGATTATATTACTATTCAAACGTATTTTAAGGTGGGTGTGTAAAATATCTTTGGAGAGAGCCCTCCACGCCTAGGCGCCATCCTCAGGGATTCTCAAATAGAAAGGAGTACACGCACCAATATTTGAGACACCCTGAGGAGAGCGCCTAGGCGCCGAAATATGTAGCAGTTATTTAAAAATTACGTACAGTTTGTATTCCTATAGTGTGCATTTGTTGGTGAATGTGACTGATTGTAAGAACAATGCACGGAATAAATAACATCCAACTTCCACGCTTAACATTTGTAAAGCATTCTATACTAAATGACAAAGGGGAAAATTACAACAAATTAAAAGCAAGTTTAGTTTACTTCGAGTGAAAAAAGATTTTGAATATAAAGATTATGACTTCTACTGGACAAAGTAAGTTCTCAGGGTTCCGTCGCGTCATATTTTGTAAATGTTCTAACGTTTCGACTTACATTGCAATTGCTGTCTTCACGGTGAAGAATATGAACCTTGCCTATTTTAGTCAAGAATTACCATCAATTTATTAGACAAAAGAAATGCACACAATGTTTCACGTATATTACATATATATCGATCCGACATGTTTCGGCGTTCAGAACACCATCTTCAGGGAGCAAGTAATGCCAAGTTTAAAGCCTACTGTCAGTAGACAAGCCACGCAGTCATAATGCCACATTCGGTAGGTAACTGCCTACTTGGCATTCATGACTTACTCTCTGAAGATGGTGTTCTGAACGCCGAAACATGTGGGAGCGATATACGTAATATACATGGACATTTGTGCGCATTTAGTTGGTCTAATAAGTTGACTGTAATTCTTCATAACAACGCACGGAATATACAGCCTTAAAATACCTTGTCTCTTTGGTTTTAACTTTTCTATGGTACTGCTAGTCTATTGATAGGAAGTATTGAAGATGAAAAACAATGTGTGATCAGGCTTCCATTCCATATGCTTTATGAGATAATGCTACCAGAAGTTAAGAAAATGTAGTTTTGAGAAAACTGGTTTAAAGTTTAACATCACTCAAAATGATGGTAAATAATGATATGGACTCAAACTTAATGCTTTACAGCACCATATTCTGGATCATCTCGGCCATCTTGATCTTATTTTCTTCTTGTTGTGACCCTTCTTTTTCCTTGCTTCTCTTTACATGCTCAGTGTTGCTATTTCTGCCTTCCGAATCCTTTCCACATCTACCTGCTTCAGAGCATTCAACGGTTTGAGCCAGATCTCACGCCTAACAAGTTCAGGACATCATTCTTTTTGATGCATCATCATTAAAAAATACTGCACCATATACCCCAAACTTGAGTGTGTCAAGCCTTACAAAAACAGTTTTGGGTAACCGTGTCCAAATGACAGAGTTCAAACTTTCATCAGCATTGTGAGTTTTCCAATGAAAATATTTCTTCACAGAATCTACACCAGCAAGATCCCTGAACACTGGTTTAACCTTTTAAAGCCTAGCGGTAACTTTACGTACGACCAGGTTTAACATTAAAAAATTCTACGTGGTGCCCGCATTGCGTTTATGTGTTTTGTACGGATCTCAGAACAAACAGCAACTTTTGCCTTATAAAACATTAAGAGACTGGTTTTTATAACCGAAGTGGAGAGTGTTTACAGCGCGGTACGCACTGAGTCCTTATATAAAACAAATACGCTTCGTCTTTAAAGGGTTAACTGCATCCATAACAGCAGCTGGTAAAGAATGTTTATGTTCATATGCAACCCCTCAACTGGCACTACTCTTGAATTTACACCAACCATCACCACCACTTGGGCAAACACCATGTTGGGGTTTCTCATTTGTTAAAAACTTGTGAAAAAAGAGCCCACACAGCCCTCTTCATGACCTCCAGATTGTTGACATTCCTCCCTATGGCTAAACCGCAATAATTTTGTAATTTGTCTGTTTCAGACTGAGTGAGACAGCCTTTGCCTCCAAGAGGTTTTTTGTCATGCAATTTTATTTCTGTCTTTTCTTTCACAAGTCTCCTCAGTCTTGCTCCAATTCTTTTCTGTACATAATCTATACATTGTAATTTTGTTAGAGCTATGTTGGGATCACAGGGCTTCCCTGCAACCACCCTTTGGTATGTTTGCTATCTCCATCACCAAGACACTTTGTGTAACAAATACCTCGGGTATGAAGAGAACGATTAAAGATGCTGAGTACTCAAGCACCTTACATTCCACTACTTATTCCTTCATGGTTCTTTTTCCACCCATGTTGGGAGGTTGGATTGGTGTGACAAATAAAACAAGGCTTGCTCATTATTTCTACATCTAAAACTTCCCCTCTGTCAACAGAAGTAGCTGATATAATGCCATTCAGGGAAGTGTGTCCGTGTTTCTGCCATGAACCACCAAAACAAGCAGTTATGCGTGATGGATCATCTTTCTAATTCTCTGCTGCAGCTTCTCTGGCTGCTTGCATCATGAAGGATACACTCACATCAGCCACAGCTGAACCAGTCGTCTTACTATAAATACTAAAACTTGTTGGAGGCTGGGGAATATTCAGCACTGCACATACCATTTTACCTGCGTCTCTGTCTTTGTCAATTTACCTTAGACCATACACAGAATGGATGTTATCATCATATAAACTGCTCCTGGTAATGTCTGAAGTCTTTATATCTGAAGTATAATAACATTTACAGCATTTAGTACCTAAGCTGCTTACAATACCTTTCCACTTTCATGGATTTTCAAAAAAGAAATATTACCACAGTAATGTTTGCAATTATAATTTTCTGTATAAAGGCACAAAACAGGTTATACTAATTACAATGTTCCCGTCATGAGTAAAATTACCTTCATTTTTACAGAAATTGTTGTCACCTACCTTATTTACAGCATTCACAGAAGTGCCATTCATCTTTTTGTTTGATGCAGTGAGGTTATGTTTTACACAACTGCTTTCGCCACTTGCGTCAGATACAGAGGCTGTTTCTTTTGGCAACACCCGTGTCCTTGTTAAGACGTACACATTTATTTCCTGTAAATTTTGGTTTCGATGTAAATTCCCTTGTTCTAGTCATTTTCAAATACAAACTGAACACTTGCCACACGCAAACACCCCCAGGAAACAGAGCACCAGAACTCGACACTACTATCGATAAAAATGGCAGGATGTGAAAAGTTACAAACCAACATTTCTCTCCACATCGAAGAAAGAAATATCCCTCAATCCTAAAACTCTCGGAATTTCAGCCTTTTTTCCGCTGGAGTCAAAAAGTGGGCGTGGCATTTAAAGGATATAGCCTTAAATAATAATTTATTAAAATTTAACGAGATGTCGGATTTTAATAAAACTAACGTCAATTGACGCAAACAAGTGCGGTATTTAAATTATTAAAAACTAACAATAGAATTTTTGAGCCCTCACGACGCTTGTCTCCCCTTAATACTGACATCCATGAGGCCACAATCAAATCGGAGCAAAGAATGGCTACAAGCTTCGACAGCAACCCTACTGAAAAAAGTCCTCTTATACTAAAGATAAGCAGACAGGGGGATAAAATCAATGGATATTAGGGAGGTGAGTGCGGAGGACTGTTGTTGTAGACAGCCGTCTTGGAACTTCCCAGTGAGAGGCTCTGGGGATGGCATTGCTGGAAACTTGGGTTCTATAATGTTAGTTATTTAATTATTTAATAATGCTGTCTCAAGTGCAAACGTTAACTAGTGCCACATCATTTTGGAAATTATAATGGCAGGTAAGTTAAACATTGGCTTACACAATATCGCCGAATACATGAAGGCATTTTGCTGGGATTCGTCTAGAGAAATCCAGGGGGAAAAACTGGAATGAACGTCTCAGAATAATCGACATCCCTGCCAAGTGTGGACAGAGTACTTCCCAATTAAAAGTCCAGAACCTAACAGTCTATAGCCTACAGCTTGTTTCTACGTAATATCCTGAGCCTCAACCAATATCAGTATCAGCACCGCACAATCGCAAAAGTCTCAAAACATCTCTAAACATTTTAACCACAGGCAGTATTGTGACACAATGCATTAGAGCCTAGAACGAATACAAACTAAAAGACATCATTGTATATTTGAAGTATAATATTCCAGTTTATTCTACAATGCTAAAAAAGGAACTTGTAGAGTCTACAAAGGCTTGAGAACACCACTTAGTGCCAAGTGGTCCTGCAGCGTATGTAAGCTCTTGAGGGAAAGAGTCTGTAGAAAAAAAAAAGTTGGAATATAAACTGAAGACTGGATAGGACTAAAAAGTTTTACATAATTCATGGAAATTAAAAGTAACTGCGGGATTTTTTTATTTCATATTCCACGTGGGATAAAATTAAAATTTAATGCACTCATATTCATCCGCTAATGGTGCTATCTCACACAAGACCAAAACAAAAACCCCTGAAGCATTTCACATTATCGTTTCCACTTCAATTACTACACAATGGACAGTCGCACTATGAACCTTCTTTGTTAGATTCGATGTTGTTACAGAATGCAAATGGCCTTCACTCTAGCAAGGCACTCAGACTGCCCTCGCAAGTAACAACAGATATTTTGCACCTTGAAGAAAATTTCACTCCGTTCCACAGGCCTGTTAAGTTCCTATGGTCACGTTACGAGCAGAATGGTCACGGTATCATCGTGTCTGTGTGTCAGTGCGTCTTCCATTGTCTAATAAGCTACCTGCTCACTCGTTCGCTGGCTTGCATACTCGCTGTCTTACTTATCCAATTAATTAATTAAATCGTTTATAATTACGTTAAGGTGGACGGGGAAGTATGAAAACTTTGCAGCAGCTCTAACTGACCTTTACAGCCTTCAATTTAGCGGACTTCCCAATGCACTAACATAAGATCGGCTGTCAGAAAATAAGTTTAAAATACATAAAAACACGAGTCCTTCATTTTCGTCTCTAATAAGAACAGTTTACGTTTAAATGCACAGCTATCCCCATTACCTGTCCACAAGTCCCCACAACAACTGAGACACTTATCTCATGAAATGAGATTTTATATCCCATAATGAATGCCTAAGTACTGTGTTATAACCCATCGTCTTACAACCGTTTCCTCCACGCAATCGCCATTAAATCTGTGGCCACCACGATTCTGCTTCAGTGCTGTAAACAGATGATAATCGCCCAGGGATTAACTTGCCTGACACAACTAGAATCACTTTAGGCCTTTTGAATACGAAAATATACGTCACGTAAACTTATTTTCTGTTCGGTAAAGAACAAATCGTTTACTATGCCGTCGAACACAACTGCCTTCCTATTTAGAAACAACTACATGTTTCGATCTGTACGACAGTCATCGGGCCATCAACACAATATTTTAGAATACGGTAAAAATGCAACACATATATATTCACCATATGGTCTCACTCTGTATATAACACAAGTTTACAATGTTTATTACAATATGAAATCGTAAAATCTGGTCGTATAGCAGCTGACGGTTGTAGAATTAATGTAGGTCTTAGGACCTGCATTCCTCTGGGATATTACGCAGGGCTGGGTGGTAGTTCTGTACCGACGTTTCGGGACAGGGATTTCTTCTTGGGCTTCCTGACCCTTGAATATGGAACCCATAGGTTGTCCTGAAACGTCGGTACAGAACTACCACTAAATGCTGCATAATACCCCAGACGGGCGCAGATCTTCTCTAAATCGCGGCGGAAGCCTGAAATCACTCCTACTGTATTCTTGTTAAGCTGTATGTATAGCGGTAAAGGTAAAATATCAAATTGGAAGACAAAATTACTAAATAGCCTAATATATATTAAGTTATATATAATTATATATGATGCATTATATATTATATACATTAAATTGCAAAAAAATTTTTAAATAATATATATACATATATTCATATATAAGAATTAGAGTCGAGGTGTCGGCTACGCGATATAATGTAATCTATTAAATTATTTTCGGATCGATTTCGCCAAATTTACGTTTATTATTGCCGTTATGTAATGAGTAATGCCTGTTATTATCAGAAAATTTCGAATTGTGATAAAAGCACTTAAGTGAGATGTGACAAGAAACTGAAGTCACTGGGTAATATTCAGAATAGGCAGTTATTATGCGCTACTCAAATAATGATTTCCGTAATACCTACCAAAGCGCCACTCAAAAATTACTGCGCCGTGAAAATGCGTATCGGACAAATGTGACTACGCCCCCATACAAGCCAACGTTAATTCTCAATTTAATCAATATCTTAGCCCGACACGGTCTGACGAAAGGCCTGGACACTGCTGTAGTGCAATTTTAAACATTTCACCGAAGAGAAACACAAAGCGAAAAGAACTAAAGCTGTCTTTATTAGGCGATTATTATATAACTTACTGAACCAACTCGTAAATGTGGAAAAGTACAACCTGCTCCGAATACACTCTTTGATATTATTCCTGGGCAAAGTACTTCAGGAGGAGGAAACACTAACGGTATTCAAGGTCAAGAGTTCAATGTTAATGTTCACTGGACCACAGGGGTGTCAGTGTTCTATAAAGCAGAAGGAGAGAGAGAGAGAGAGAGAGAGGGAGAGAGAGAGAGGGAGAGACAGCCGACCAAATGCACGCGTTACAGTAATGAACAGGTACATATCCGATCTTCCGTTGTTTTTACGCCCTCTGGCCTGTTTTGTTTCCGATTTAATTGTCATATTATGAGACTTTCAGGAATTTTGAACCAACCAATCGACGGGAGATCAGCCACCACAATGGTTCCATAAGGGAGAAGAAAAAAAGGGAACCGCGGACACACATTCATGACTCCAGACGGAATATGAACACAAAGACTCAGCAGTCAAGCTTTTCAACAACGTACGAGGCTTAGATCGTCCCTGGCAAATACGTGTGTGACGTAGTTTTGAAAATATACGTAGGTTATAATATTTGGTGCGCGGAAGAGAGCTCTAAAGGCTAAAACAAGGAACGGAACACATTTGAAATATGGCACTAAAGTAGCAGCATTACTTTCTGCATTATGTGAAACGGAATGTTGGGCAACAAATCAAACGAGACATAAGCAGAATGCAGTCAGCAGAGACGAGATACTTAAGAACAGTTAAAGGCTGCAATAAATTACACCACATTATTACTAAAGATAGTAAGGCAAATGAAAGTACCACCAATACAAGTAGAAATATACGAACACAGGCAAAACGGTGTAAGCAGTTTGCACAGAATGGTTAATGAAATAGTGCCGAAAGACGCATGCTACAATACAAAAAAGGGGCAGACATATGAAAAGATAAAATTAGAATGTGAAGAAGTCGAAACAGGCTAGGTTACGTCTACCAAGAAGTGAAGAAGAATAAGAAGTTAGGGAATTCTACTGTCCGACCCACTATAGGTAACATATCTAGAGTTCTAAGTAGCACCATGAGACACGGGAGGGCGCCAAAATCGGTCGGAATTGGAAACAAGGTAGAAAGTCAAAATGAACGATACGGCAACACTAAATTTCTAAATAAGTAATTTCCCCTCCGCCATTTAAAAAAATTCAGACTTTCTTCACATCGTCCACAACAAGGGCCTGCTACTGGAATCCGTCCTGAGCTGGTTGAATTCGAGCTACGCCTCCACCTTTTATTTACTATCCATTTTAAACTTATTGTCTCATCCATTATTATGTTAATAATCCCATCCATTTCTAGATCTACAAAGTCGCAACGTCTCTTTAGAATTTTCGATTACATTCTATACGTAGCCTACAGGCCGTATACCTCATCTCACCCATGCGTGCTATGGATTTCTGTTTATCCCATCCCAGTACAAGGGCCAGCGGTGGCTACACAGGGCT
Organism: Coptotermes formosanus; assembly: GCA_013340265.1. Classification (NCBI taxonomy): domain Eukaryota; kingdom Metazoa; phylum Arthropoda; class Insecta; order Blattodea; family Rhinotermitidae; genus Coptotermes; species Coptotermes formosanus. The sequence continues at coordinate 258,342 of BLKM01009030.1, read as the reverse complement.
ATCATGAGAGGCGGATAATTTGCTTATCGACGGAACAGGTTGTAACGAACATTCCTGAATGGAGTTAGATACGTAATATGAAAAACGATGTGCAATAATCTCCTTCCTGATTCACGTACAAACACAGGCTGAAGCCAATTTGTCTACGGGAAACTTGTTTAGCAGAGTACTTCAGTAATGGCGGCTGTAAAGCTATGCTATCACCACCGTAATTTTGCCTCTTAGTTTGTCTTGTGCATGAATAGACTTGCTCCAAAGAATTAAAATTTTTCCAAAAAAAGATACTTGAATGTATACAAGCAGATCTCCTTCCACAGAAAACAAGGCGGATATAAATAAACAAAGAAGTATCCAGATACAAGCACTTAGTGGAATTTATTAGCCGAACTGACAGCAACGTCACATGACACGAGACTTTATTTTACCTTCTTCCTCAACCTCCGGTAGTACGTAGAATAATTACTTGACAGGTTAAAGAAGAAAATCATATTATGAGGAAATTCTAACCTAAGCTTACACGTCACTACAATTATTATGGCCATCATATCAAGACATGCAGCAAGCATGAAGGAGATGAGTGGCTAACTCCCACAAAATTTTAGCCTGTAAAACCTGAAAGAAAGAAGACTCTTGCTAGATTCAGGCCACGATGGTAGAAAGTGTTAAAGAAAGACAAGTAGAATTGACATGTCTTAAGGTAGGCAAGAGTGGCGCACTCTTTCTGACTACGATATTGGAAGTGAGGGCTTCATAAAAGGCGAGGAACTTCGTAACCGAGCCACTACGACCTTCTTAACCCTTTAAAGACGGAACATAACCTGTTTTATATAAGGACTCAGTGCGTACCGCGCAGTAAACACTTTCCACCTCGGTTATAAAAACCAGTCTGTTAATGTTTTATAAGGCAAAAGTTGCTGTTTGTTCTGAGATCCGTACAAAACACATAAACGCAATGTGGGCACCACGTAGAATTTTTAATGTTAAACCTGGTCGTATGTAAAGTTACCGCTAGGCTTTAAAAGGTTAAACTGAGCTTACTTCGCAGACTTCTTTACGTCGGATAATGTGTTACATTCATCTTAGGGCTATGACTTGATGCGATTTTTTTGACTTTCTGTATTCGAAGCAGTCATAAAACTTTACTTAGTTGCATATTAAATTAAATTAATATCCGCTAGTGCATATAAATATATTATAAGAACAGAAACTGAGTCACAAAAACTGAATTTTTAAAGTGAAAAACAAAACTGCTTTAGTGATAACGGCTGTTAAAAATATAACTTAATTACAGGAGATTGTACACGTTGCTGAACTCAGCTATGAGAGAGAATGTGAGAGAGGCACCTGCTCTTGTGTGAGAATGGTCTCTTGTTGCAGAGCGAGATCTCACCCACACTCGGGGACGTACATATATAGGATACAGCCACTAAAGCTTGGAGCCCACTTCTCGGCAAATCAATAACAGGGGCAGAGAGACGGAGAGGACACAGCCAGCAGCAAACCCACTACACTACAGCACTGTTCCTTTCAACAACATCCTTCTTCCTGCAATTCGTGAGCGAATCCGAAAATCGCAAAATGTATTTTGAAGGCAGAAAGTATGATGCTATTCCTACAGCACTGTCGAAGCACCAATCCCCAAACAAGAGGATAAAAGCAAGTGTTTTCATAAAACATGTAAAAGTTTAGATCTGATAACTTTCGCTGTTCAGGAGTAAGCCCAGCTTGAGGATTCAAGTCTTCTGGGATGTTACAACCCGTCGACTAGTAAACACTTACTGGCGCTTAGAAGGGGCGTAGTGTCGTCATCTGCGAGGACAAACAGTCCAAGACAAGTGACCTTGAAGTTGCTGAAAGTGACAATGAAGATGGAGTAGCTGTTCTCTTCCGAACTGTCTGTAATTACTTCCCAGTCTACACGGTGCCATAACCCAGAATACTCGAGTCTTTATAAACACTGCTGTGAGCACCTAAAATATTCGGATACGAATAGCTTCTTATGCCTGTATTGTACCATCTTTGTTAACTTTCTTGACTGGCCATAAACGTACCTTGAGAGGAGGTCCAGTTTGAGTGTAAATATTTTCATCGTGTAGTGATATATCTGAGGCACATAATGCCATATTACAGTCAAACTGTCCTCGTGCACGAAGCAGTGGAGGTGTAGTTCCACTCCTTGTTAAGTTCAGGTGACTGGTCAAGTATACACTCTGATCTCTCTGGCTCCGGTGCAAGAGGCCCCAGTAGGAGTACGTACTAAATTGGAGGCTGGCTGGGCCCCAGGGTAGGTCAAGGCTCTTTGGAAAAGAGAAAAGTCTTCCACCCGTTGACTGGAATTGAACTAAGATTCCCCGTTCGTCGAAGCTGCAGCTTAGTCACAATACCGACTACGCCATCTCTGTTCAAATGCCGCATTAAATGTTTGCAAAATTAAATTTACATTAGTTACTAACACAAGTGGGCCCCACATATGACTGGGTCATAATATGCACACATTCATTCACTCTGTCTTTCAGCAGGTATTTCTTCTTACATGACCATTTACGAAGTTAACAGAATAGTCTCATGCATGACCGATGACATCAAGAGTTGCGTCACCGATCGTTCAACAATTTCGACGCCTCTTTCCTTACACCTACACGTCAAAATATGACGCACTCTAAACGCAGGCCTGAAATGAGGAAATACCAAGATCATCGTGACATTATATCTACGTCCATACAGCCATCTATCATATTTTCAGGACGCCATTAAGGTCGTAATGTGTAAAGTCTAAATCACGTAAACATGAAAGGGCAGTTTGTAACGATTTTGTGGAGTAAATAATGTATGTGACAAGTAGCACGACATAACTCCTATTCTGTTAGATCTGGAACCCAACAAAGACAATGAACTTAAAGTGAAGCAGACAGTCTGTGAAAATATGAGCTTCTCAGCAGGCATAGATTCGTCGCAAGGTGCTGGAAAAGAAATGGAATCCGCGCGTTTCCAGTTTTAGGACGAGACGGTTGCGACTGCTGCACATCTCGAGTTTATCTGAGAGCAACTCGTACCCATGTCCAGAACGGTTGGTTCATACGTACAGAACCCATGGTAAGTTGTTCCTTGCCATCACGGTAGAGTGTTCTCTGACTGAGGACTGAACGGACGACATACAGATATCGGGGGTACCTGCACAGTCAAAAGGCAAGGAATGGCCCTGCACCTCGTGGGCTAAAAGTTTTAAGAAATTAGCGTGTTCTAATACCTACATCACAAAGGGCCTTAGAACTGGGCCGGTATTTTGGTACGACCTTAAGAAACGAATAAAGTACAATCTTCACCTCGCATTATCGTCATGATCATATCAAGAAACAAGACGTTGGCGAGAAATGCAGTAAAAACAGAAATTCGTATGAGCATTTGAAGGGAAAGATGCAAATGGGAGAACAATATTAAAACGGACATTAAAAATGCGGTGCGAAATTTAGTATTAAGGACAGGATAAAACGAGATTCTTGTAAACGCGATTGAACAGACGGCGGGAAAATCCTTGAAAGAGTTTCAGGACGCATTCATACACAACTATTATTCTTACAATTCCGTAACTTTACATTTTCTGCACTTTGAATCACTTTACTCTAATCTGACATTATACGACGGTACTTAAAATAACCTGGATATAAGGTAGCCACTGTAATTATTCACATAGCAATTCATGTTATTTCTTTATAAATTTTTGTCAGAATAGCTTCGACATTAAATACAGCAAAAGCTCAAAAGAAGAGTTTCTTCCACTAGGTATGAGTTGAAACAATTTCGGTTTTGGCCATCTCAAATCAGTGCAACGTCACGAAAAGAATGATAACGAGCTGCAAACTAGAAGCTTTGAGACTAATCAGAATCTGATGGTATGAAATACTGAGTGACAGCTTCAATTATCAATGCATTCTGGATGTAAAAGAAATGTTCCACCAGCAGAATAAGAAGAGGAAACTTACAGAATTTGATTCAGGTGCCTCTGATTCACAGATCACGTCCGATTCTTACTGTAGTCTTGAATTTTATATATTGGTTCACTCATTTCTGCCAATCTGAATGTGACGCCATGCAGCTGACCTGCGAAATAACGTACTGATCGTACGAGTACAATGAGATCCTCATATCAAGTACACAGTTTCGATTCCCGTCGCGTTCAAGAGTGTTTCGGACAAAGCTGCTCTTCATCTTCCACACGCATTATCTGCCTTCCTCCAATTTAATCAATCCCCATTGTTTGCAGTTACTAGTGCCATCAATTGTAAATTGCCATAGCAGTGGAGTCGTTAATTAAATCTCTTCAGAGATAGTAGAACCAATTATTTGCTGGAGGCTGACACCCAATGTCCTATACGTACAGGTCAACGTCAAATTTGGGGTCAAGGAATAAGCTTGTATCTGGCGAAAATAAAATAACAGAAGAAAATCAGGGGCATTCATTAGACACAAGTTATGAGCTTGTTCTAGAAACAAACATAGAAAAGAACAAAGATGTAGATGTTCACATTTTAAAATTAGGCTTAATAATAATAATAATAATAATAATAATAATAATATCGATAATAATTTTAGTACAGAAATTGAATGAAGTTGAAACATGAAATGCTTTGATACATAAGTAATCATTCGGGCAACAGGCATTGTCACTAAAGGGCTAGAATGTATCTGGAAATAATACCAGGCAAGCACTCCGTAGATCTTACCAAAACAAAATCCTGGGAACACTACACATAATAAGGCAACTGCGACAAACTGAAACTTGAAGCCTGAGTAGTAGGGTGCACCACTGGTTCAAGAGGATAATTACCGTGAAAAAACCTGAAATTATAACGTATGATGATGATTTTGGTGATGATAACACTAATAATAATAATAATAATAATAATAATAAGTAGCGAAGATGAAGTAGCGAAAGTTATGCACCAGAAACTGGCAGAAGCAGCTGAACTAACTGAAGACAAATGCCCGTACTATAGGTACAAACCAGCAAACGTGCTGGAGAATGACAACTGCAAGCTGTACTGGAATCGCAGCATTATTACGGACAAAACAATACCTTCCAACCGACCTGACATAACTCTCACAAACAAGAAAACAAAAAATACCTTCCTAATAGACATAGCTATTCCAAATACACACAATCTCGCCAAAACAATAACAGAGAAACAAAAGAAATACCAAGAACTGGCAAACGAAATACGTGTTATGTGGAAGCAGGATGCAGTAAAAGTGGTCCCGATAGTAATTTCAGCTACGGGAATAATTCCAAAGTCACTGTCACAAAGCTTAAAGAGACTTAACCTGCACCCAAACACACACACACACACACACACACACACATATATATATATATATATATATATATAAATGCAAAAATTGGTAATTCTTGACACATGTTCAATTGTAAGAAATTTCCTAAATTACACATAAAACCACCGAGCCTAACCCTGTTGATGATACATCCCAGGATAGGTGAATATTTCCCCGCTAAAGCTGAGAAGTGAGCAATTCGGATGATGATGATGATAATAATAATAATAATAATAATAATAATAATAATAATAATAATACAAGCGACAAAGGGAAAACACACGTAGCAGAGATAAATTTCCTGAAGAGCGTAACTGGATAACAGTTAAACTGTTTCAAATATATTACTTATCTGGGAATAACTAAATACATACAAAGTATGTCACAAAGCAGAATACCGCAAAAATCAGTCCACATCCACATATATTGCTACGGTACAAACTTACACGCCAACAAAACGTGGCCGACATGAACTCAGGTGGTTGGACGAGCTTCTTTGAACACGGACAGATCAAAAAACACTAATACTGAAGTTGACGGTGATTATGATAGCACTGATAATAAAGGCTCTTAGAGGTTTATTTTAAAATACTGGCAGAATTTCAGACAATACAGCGTAGAATGGTAGGATGATTGATGAATTCTGAACAGGGAAGGATTTGCAAGGAAGAGATCGCAATGTAATCAAGTAATTTACCAGAACAGACAGAAAAAACAATGAAAACCCTCAATCAAGATAGATGGTGTCCTGTGAGATTCAAAGGGGGCATGTACATAGCAATAATAATAATAATAATAATAATAATAATAATAGATAATTAAAAAGATAGAATTTAAAACGTATGCGAAAAACAAGAAATAATGAAGAACAGAATACACGACAGACCTAGCGTAGATTGAAGGTTGAAATCAACTTCATATTGAATATATAGGGTAGAAAAGAATGGACTCGATTTAGCTGGTTCAAGGTAATTTTCAGAGGCGAGTTAATGTGAACGTGGTCACAAAAATACTAATTCCATGAAAGTATAAGCATTCCTTAGGCAGCTTCGCATTTGCCGCGTGAACTATGTAGCCTATTTTTCATATTTTTCTTCTGTATCTGAGTGCGGCAAACAGTGACACGCCAGAACATTACGAGAGATTTACAAAAATATTGTGGAATAGTCCCACTTTTATATAAAGAGGCAGAATAACACGTCGGGGATGTTTGTAAGCCTACACACAATGCACCGCCAACCTGCACCATTTCAGACCATCACTACGGGAACACGTTCCTGTTGAGAGAATACATTTTGCGGAACCAGAGAGAGTAACTCGCAGCATTTACAGGAATACGCATCGCTTAGTGAGTTTTAGCAGAACTGGAGACTAGAGGCTGTGTATCACATAAAAATGACACAATGTAATTTTTTATTAGAGGAAAGAGTTTATTCCCATCAATATAACTTCGTTATTTCGAAATGCTTGAGAATTGGGCTCTGTATTCGCATGTCCCGGACACACGTAAAATTAGCGGACAACAGAAAACTGTGTTACGACCACATGACCATCACTTTTGTGACTACCGTACGTGATTTGGTCAAAATCGTCCCACTGTGAGCGTCATATTATCTTGCAAATGTGAAAAATTATTGTGCTCTGGTTTGATAATACAGAAGCCGGGACAGTGTACTCGGCCTAGTTACTAGGGTGCCGGCTGGTTCCATTTCCAGCAGGGTCAAACTGTGGCCTCTTCCAGCGTCCAGACAAGCTCTGGGCTCCACAAAATCTCTTATTCAATGGACACCGGGCGCGCCTTCTGTGGAGGTAAGACGACCGGATCATGAAGCTAATCACTCAATCACTCACCTTCATCTAGTACCGAGCTTAATAAGTAAATTTATTCCTCCACTCTAAAATATTCCTTCATGGTGCGCATTGAGAAAACTTTACTTTAGATTTCCACATTAGGAAAACAAAATTCCTCGCATAAAATAAGGAGTTATTCCAGGTATTTATATTCTACTGTGTTGCATAACCAGCTTTCTTAATCCTATCGGACAAACGGCTGCTTTTAAATCCCACCTTAAGACGCTCCTACACAAAACATTAAAGTACCAACAAAGTACCAAAATTTCTTTACGCCAAATTCGCATTTCCATTGCAACTACACACTGGGCGGTCTGCCTCACTAGCAAGAGCACTCACCTTTATTCGGGCGATGCTCACGCTGGTAGCGACGGCCTTGCCAGGGATTTTTAATATTGGCTTCTTGTACGCCGAGATAAAATGATAAAGTGCCAAATATCTACTTCCTACCACAATTTTTCTTCTTCACACCACACACAGCGACAACTAACTACACCGGCTGTAACAGATCGGCCACACAGACTACTAAAGAAATAAGAAATATAAATAAACAGGGTTGTCTGTTGAACCCGTTACTGCAACAGTGAGCGTATCTGAGCCTGCGAGAAAATGAGGTGCCGTTGGGGAATTTAATGAAGTTTTTGAATGCACAGGCTGGTACACTGCATTGTAGGCTTATTCTTAACAATGATTTGTAAATAATGCTAGAGGGACCTCTTTTAGGATAGTATTACAGTAATATCGTAGCGGAAATGAGCAGAGGAGAGGCAATGTTCATATAACACAACGCTGAGGCGCGTTCGTATCACCATTGCTGCCGTGGAAAAGCAACAAGTATTACATATTCTGAGGCGTGTCCTTTGCCTTAATTATACAGCATGCAAAGTGCATGCGCCGTACTGTATTATCGTCTTGGTCTATTCGGCTGTACCATACTTTCCCACGTTATCTCACAAAGGGCACGCTTTTGGGAAAAAGTGTTGAACATAAAATGTGTGGTTTGATTTTTTTACAAGTTTCTCTGAAACAGTTCTAATTATTAGAAAAATTCACGCGATATTATGGTAAATATACGCACGTCTTCATGTAAAGTACCCGTTATTCTTCTCAGATTTTAATTACACTTGAATTTTTTCGACAGGTCCTCAAAAATACTGCAATATCAAATTTCATGAAAATGTGACCAGTGGAAGCCGAATTGTTCCATGCGGATTGACAGACGGACAGACAGACAGACAAGCCACGACGAGACTAATAGTCGCTTTTAGCAATTTTGCGAAAGCGTCTTAAAATAAAATATATGAGAGACATTATGTCTTGTTGTCCAGATTCGAATCCAACACACCTAGGGTATGGAACAGGAGTGTTAATCACTCACTCAAACAGGAAATTAAGTGAGAAGTCTTACATATACTAATGACAGAACTTGTTAAAATTCATTGGGTAATGATTTGTTTTATACCTTATCATAACCACGAAATCAATTTTTCCGGACTGGCATTTAAAGTGAAAAAATCTCACCCTTTCTTGATAAAGTATTCGAAACATGTTCCTGCACGCTTCAAAGGACTTAATATTTATCCTTCAGATGGCACAATACCGAACACAGAGCTGCCAATTCTGTAAGTGCGCGTAGATTAAACTGCATGAGAAGCATCTAACACGGATACACGCACACTCACAACCCTCTTCTATTATACTTATATACGCCCATACGCAGAAAAACATATATAGGCCTATACCTAAGCGTAACTTACTCATGTCAGTATGGTGAGAGGAATTATGGTTCGTCGATGGCTAAAATATCATATTCCAACGTGGACGGTGACACAAGTCAATCGACGAGACGTAAGTGACGATTCTGGTATCGGCCACCAAAATCAAAATTCGGGACGGTTCACTATATCCGTGCTGAGCATGCCTCGTGCAATCAGACTTGACATTAAAGTAACGCCGTCTGATTACCTGGTTGCAGTGTTGCTTATTTCCTGAGTGATTTCTCTTAATTCGGCAAGAATCAACCTGTAATTAATAACAATGTATTTTGGCACGCAAGACAGATCAAGGGAGACAGAGAATAGGATGGACGGTGCAAATTCATCTTCAAAGACATGAAAAGGCTGAATAAGCTACACCTGCGGAGGTTCAGAACAACATGAATAATCGAGGACAGCCTACCTAAAATAGAGCTTAACGAAAGAACTACCCTTGAACAGACGTGCGTACGAGAAAATAATTATTACGTCTGTTAACGAATCAAAATCCATGCGAGTTATGAGGAAAGATTTCTAAGAGTGCGAGAAACAGTCGTAATATTTCGGTTTTTAACTAGTCCCGCGTTTCCAAGCAACGCGGTGGAAGACCGCTTTGCTACTTTATCGATCCTTTAAGAGAACTGGCTTCCTACAGCAGCTGGACCTGTGACAGCCGTATACACATATTTTAGCCAAACACTCAAATTCCTCTTTTTATTCTAAAGGGCCGATCTTATGAAGTGAGGACCATTATTTGCATGGCCGAATAATATGTCAACTCAAGTTTACTTCTAGGCGATAGCTGACCTTATATACAACATTATGCTAAGTGCCAATACAGTTCACTGTGTTACGACTGAACTACTGGATGTACGGCCGGCAAATTGGGGATCAGTTACGGGCACAGCAGGCACTGTCTTCTTGCCACAGCGTTCAAAACAGCCCTGGGATTCACCCAGTCCCCTATCCAGGAGGTAGAGGGCAGGAGACGGCCGGAGTTTCAAGCTGATCAGTCACCTCCATTTAGTGCCAACACTAGGAATGTCTGGACATAGACCTTCACTAACCAATACGTTTTCGTCACGTAACGTTTAATTAAGCATACGGGCATCTTTACTCTAGCGTTACTTTCTCATTCGATGTTATGTTCAGTTACAAACTTTGTATTTCAGCCCTTATAGTCACTGGTGTTAGGCTGTAGTACATCCATTCACTTTATGATTAACACACACGGTTAATTTTATATTCTGGCACTCGCAATAAACAAGGTATAACCCCTTCCATGCAATACACCAATATTTGGACACGTGGAGACAAGTAGACGCTTTATGCCAATATCCCTCCGATAGTTGACAAAAATCCCATATCACAACCTTGGATAATTTGTCCTTGTTTCTTTGCAGTAGATAATACAGAACATTAAATAAGAAAGTTAAATAATTAATATTTTTTTTCAGGGCTCGACAGCCCTAGTAGACTAGGGATTCTTATGTATTGAAGTTTCGAGACTACACTTAGACAAACGACAGTCGGTAGTACTCCTCTGGACGAACCATCAGCCTGGCCTGACAACACAACACTCACAAGAGACAGACATGACGCCGGCAGGATTCGAACCCACGATCGCAGCAAGCGAGCGGCAGCAGACCTATGCCTTAGACCGCGCGGCCACTGGGACCAGCTAATAAATCCATTGCGACTTAAAATTTATAATCTTCGTGACATACGTCATTTAAATCAGCTCATACACTCAGATGGCGACAAATCCTTGCAAGCACATAAGATATGACGACTCGGTACACAGATTTATTTTTAAAGGAAGAAAAAGAACAGGAAAAAACATGGCGTGTCCTCCATGTGGTCGGAATAAGCTTATCTAGCGTTCTACGTCACGTAGTTGGTAAATGGCTGCTATTATATCTATTAATCTCCTGCCTCCAGCTTCAAAGTTTAAGTACTCAGAATTTCACTACAATGGCCTCTTCCGCAACCAACTACCAACCTATCCTAATTTCAGAGTGATTTGTTCAGTTTTTCTGGTGACAAATTGCACTCTACAAAATGGAATATTTCCTTCTTGCACGGACAGAGTACTTGGAAACAAATACGCCCAAATTATTTTCTCACTACTATTACGAGAAAATGAACGGCTAACTAAGCGGATATATGGGACGTAACGTTTTTCTCACCCATAAAATCTATAGCTCCATTACCATAATGTAGGATGGGGAAAAAATAAAATCAGAATTGAAAACAAGAGAATTGTGTCCCAACGTAAGCGCCAACACGCAACCAGCCGATTAGTCTTCCAGGAAGAAAAGACAAACAAGAGTTAAAAGAGAAATAATTGAATTTTTCACGTCTTATAAATGTTTCTACCGTCTGGTGTGACGGTCGTTTGCAATTCGCTTCTACAAAGAAAAGGGAATTTCAGATCCTCAGCTGTTTAGCTGTTTAAAAACAGGAAAGGGATTAAAATATGTTTTCCTATTATTAGGATTTTCATGAAATAATTAATTACAGGTGGAACCTTAAAATGGAACAGGGTTTCATTACCGTGTTTGGAAACAGATTACAATTTGAGACAAAAGAAAACTGAAACCCTAGGATCTAAATTCCAACCAGTCTCTACACCGCCGCACAAGCGATGAGGTTCAGTCAAATATGTATTTTTAAGGAGTACTAAAGACTGGAGCTGAACATAAAAGAAACAAGTTGAACTGCCGTCCACACGGCATAACACCGCCGTGAGAACCTCATATTTCGTATGTTGGACTCAAATCTTAAATTGCATCGAGGCAGCAATCGGAACAAAAAGTGCGAGATATCAAAATAGAATTCGAAATTCTGAACATGAGTCACTTACATTTTACAACTCGTTGCGCGACACATTCAAGTTTTTATCAAGTAGATGTGTCACTGTATTTCACAAAACAAAATAATTTCCTGATAAATCAAAAAATGGCATGACAAAACTCCGGTTACTTTTTGTTTCTGTGCCATACAAAACTTAACGGCCATTTAAGAGTCACGATAATTTCCAGACGGTAGAGAATTCAGCGTAGTGAAATACTAAACTGATAATTATACCAGTTAAACCCTTTTTCATGAAACTACACAATTTTCTGCATACCATGGCTAAACACACAATAGAAAGTGTTGCACCTGCCCATCTCAAAATTTGGTCTTAGACAAACACGAAACTGTGTATATAAATTTGGAGTTAACACGAACGTCATGAGCACTAAACTCAAGCAAAAATACGGTTACTAGTGTGGAAAGCGTTTAGCCCGGATTGGGCTAAAGTTTCACTTTTCAGTAAACATCACATTAGATGCTTAGACTTATTAGGTGTAATAATAATAATAATAATATTAATAATAATAATGAATTCTGAAGCCAAAACAGGAAAACATTCAACAGATTAACTACAAAAGACATATGTACTTGGAACATCACATATAATAAGGAAAGCAGGTCTACTGCAACCTGAAGTTTGAAGCTTGATTGGAGAGGATAACCGCTGGTTCAAGGAGAGAAGTACCAAGAATAAAAGGCCTGTGACAGGAGACGATGATGATTATGATGATGACGACGACGACGACGACGACGACATAATATTTGTTTGTTTGAATAATCGACTAATGACCTTAAATCAGTCTGCAGCATAGACATTTAACTGCATATCGCTATGATATGAAGAATTTCTAACATCCATCCACATGTTCACGAATGCCTTTACTTGTGCCTCAAATACCTGCTGGTACACACAGAGAAGTTGCTAGGTGCTGCGATGTTGGTCGGGGTCACGTTAGTGGCACGGAACACTGATGACATGATGTAAGGTTAAGTAAAGGATAGAAGTAAAAAAAAGGACAATGGATGAGAAGTCCATCTGGGAGAGGAACAGGGCCGACCAAAGCTAATCGGCGAGAGTGGCACGTGTAGTGTGTTCTGATGACGTAAACTCCACAGCCAAATTACTTGATCACATCCTCACTACACCAGTCCATTTGGACAATTGAGCCGCTCCAAAAGGCAACACTTACAGACCATTCTGAGCTTCGTGATGTAAGAAAATCTTCCTCTTTGCATCAGAAGAATCCAGTATTCTGAGGCGTCCTTGCAACGGGGTACCGTGTGTATTTACTTATAATTATTAAAGCTTCATCGGAGAAACCTAAGTAGCTCTATCATGTTGCCTTACCAGAATATGGGACAAAATTATAACCACATTCATTTCTTGGAACACGTGCCACTATTCCGTTCAAAATTCTCCTCCTCTCACAGCCAAAAACCTAGAGGTTATAACAAGCGAAACTTCATTTTACCCGCTGTTTTGTATTGTAACAAAACCTCATATCTCACTCTATAGTTTAGTTTCCGAAACCAGGTTTCACGAAAGTACAGTGGAATACCAGGTACAAACATAGGCTCTCAATTTCTCTCCTCATGATTTCTAAACCATGAGAAAGAAGCGGATGAATTTATAGTCTTTGAGAATAAATTGAAGAGATAATGTGGAAGGAATCCAGGTAAGAAATGCATAGAATTACACCGAGCGTAGTATTATGGTGATCAAATGAATAGACATGAGCTGGAAATATGGGGAGACGAAAAAGGCATAAAAGAATTTATTCGAATGATATAAAGGAAGGGTAAAACATGGACGACCTAAGCGTAGACGGGACGACAATACTACATACTGTCGTAACACTTCAAAGACAGACAGTCATCTAAATACAGTTTTTGCCAGAACCAAAGTCTGTAGCCTTGATCGAGAACAATCGTCGAGTTATATGTATGCAAATGATGTGTGTTTGCTGTGAAAACCGCAAGAAACACAAGAATACACCGACTGGCAAAACGTATAAATTTTTAACGTTACAGGTGTTACGTATAGCCATAGTTGCTATCGGGCTTTAAGAGGTTAAACGCCTGAAAGAGTGTGCCAATAACAACATAGGTCTTCATGTTCCTTACAATTTAGGGACAGGAAACCTGACGATAGGAACGCTGACATGCAACAGAACACCCATTTAACACCTAAGCTTAAGTACAGAAGGTGCACAGTCTGAACCATATTAACCCTTTAAAGACGAAGCCTGTGTGTTTTATATGAGGACTCAGTGCGTACCGCGCTGTAAACACTCTCCACTTCGGTTATAAAAACCAGTCTCTTAATGTTTTATAAGGCAAAAGTTGCTGTTTGTTCTGAGATCCGTACAAAACACATAAACGCAATGTGGGCACCACGTAGAATTTTTTAATGTTAAACCTGGTGGTACGTAAAGTTACCGCTAGGCTTTAAAAGGTTAAACACCTTCGAATGTACAGTAACACAGCTGTTGGGCTGTCGTAAAATTAAGAGCTCTGTAAACTGAACAGGACAGGCTAAGAGAAGGTTTAATAATTATTTTAATATTTACTTAACATGCAAACTAAGCCACACAAGTACTTGTGGATTAAATTAAAGCCTCTAAGTACATATATGATCATCACAGCATGTAGTCCATCGTATCATGAAGAGGTGGGAACATGAAGTCGTTGAGAGGCTCTTCAGTAGTTACTTAGCCCGTAAATTAAACCATAAAACCGCCTAAGGTTTACAACAAACGCCTGGAACTCCAGAGAAACGCGGCTGTTGATTTCCAGTGAAGTTACAGCATAGGAAGGGTGGATGATTCAGAGATGGATGAAGAGTTGTTCAATACGTAAGTCAATCACGTAAGTGTACGACTTGTGCACTAGCCACTAGGAACGTTCACAACGTCTTATAAAACCAAATACTTCGATTATGTAAATAAGTGGTAGGTAATCAAACAAAACATTGTTCGTTGTGTAAAACACTGGTAAACCTTTGTTATAAAACCCCCCAAACACATCTTGGAATGACGTGGATAAACTTTTGGCGTCAGTTAAGGCACTGTCGTTGGTATGAGTCATACCACAGAATTTGAAACTGAGAAAATTAAGCTAAGCAAACATGAAAAATATGACAATGTATTGTCTGTCCTCTATGTGAAAGTCTCTGAATCCAATACACGAACTAAAAACATGTTGGCTCTGGAATTGTTATGACATATTTTAAATATTCTCCTATCCATTAACAAGGGTTTAAAAAGGACCTTACACACACAACAAGAACCGCTGCTTTACACATAGCCTACAGTTTCAAATACAGTTTTTAACAACTACACACTTTACACTTCGCGCGAATGATATTATTTGTTTGTGTTGTTAATCTTATGTAGGAAGACTGAGATCTCCGCCTTTCAACATACCAAATGTTATTGTTCACAGCTATGGTATGCGTTCTTGCATCACACTTGATGACCAGATATTGTGCCGAAACGTGTGGTCAGAGTAACCACTATATGTCGCACAATGAACGTTTGTCCAAAGGAAGGTTTGGAGAAATCAGCAGTTGTTAACGCAACCTTTGCGTTGTACTTTGATGGTCGATTTTATGAATGAGGTTGGAGAAACGCACAGACACAACGAATCAATTGAAAGAATATTTCTTCTTTGAATCGACATACAGATATAATGAAACGTGCTGTCTGTCCACCTTTCTCCGGTTTCGCCACTTAGATTTTAGCTAATATTGTGGGGACAGTTCCATTTGCTTTCATATTCTTCCATTACAACACAAAATATGCAAGAGAGCTATATTTAGTTAACACTGGTGACAAAAAATTAGTTAAGTGGTTCCATTATCGCCAGAGCTTGGCATGTTCTCAGGGTGTCTTGGAGAAGACAGCTTCTAGACAGATGCATACATAATAAGCAGTCGTGGACTGCCGAATATGGGTGCTCTTTACAGTTGGGATGGGTACTAACAGCTGATCTAAAGAGGAAGCCTGTTGAAAAATGTCACGACAGGGTCTCTGCACATTACGCAGAATAGTGGTAGGATATTATGAACACGTTAAAGACGTTATATTATTAAAACGGTAACCATAAAAGCACAACAATCATTAACACCAACATACTGTACCCACACATGTTTCGAGCGTGACACCCATTACCAGGGCAGGTTTTCATCATCAAATATAATGCGTTTTGGTGTGTAGCTCTTGTGAGAATGCTGGGTGAAAACACTGATAAAAATATTACTTGCAGCGTACAAAGGTCTATCCCAAACTTCCCTAACTCACCGTTACCTTTATGCCACAACGTGACTTGGTATCGCTCTCTTTATTAGTCAGTCTAGTGAGTTCTGCAGCTTTAACCCTCTAGCATTGCTTTTCAACGGGCGTTTATTTTTGTGCGTTCTAAACGAAATAGGAGTTTGTCTAATGGCTCACAGGACGTAACAAGGTATTTGCATTATAGTTTGCTTCAAGATGGGGCAGTTGCATCGGAAAGGTATGAAATGCTCAAAAGAGCTTTTGGTGAAAATACCATGGGGCATAACACATATTTTGAGTGGCCTTCTCAATTCATACGCTGAGTAAACTCGGTTGCAGGTGGTAAGAATTCAAACTGTCTCTCCGCAGGCCGCGAAGAAGAAAACGTGAAGAAATTATGGAAGTTGATTAAAGAAGATAGGCAAATCTCATCTCGGATGTTGATGACAGTTTAGGCCTCTCTTATGGAACAAGCTAGCGAATTTAAAGGGACAACTCAAACACGTGGCAATCTCTGCAAAGTTTGTTCGTCGGTAGCTTACAGACCAGCAGAAGCAGCAGTTAATTTTGGCCACCTAAAACGGCTGTCTTCTCCTACTATCGTCTGATGTGGCTCAATAAGATTTCTGCTTTTTTTTCCAAAAACAAAATCAAAGCTGCAAGGGTGTCTTTTCCAGGAATGTCCATCAAATTCGGGAACAATCGTTGACCGTCCTGAACGCATTCGACAATGTCAGTTCCAGCCATTACTCCGGCTGAAGCAGAAAACCTCGACTATTGGCACGAACTCGGAAGACGACTACTTTAAAAGGGACAAAAACGAACAACAAATTGAAGCGAGTATTTCTTCATCGACTCCGTCCGAGGACTTCTGTATGCGCTCTTGTAATTATATTTGTCACTGACTGAAGTGTCCATTCGGTAGCAGGTTCCTCAACGATATTCCTCAGCGATACAAACAAGAAACCTACTTCTGGAATAACTCACTTTTAATAAGTTAACACTTTACGTTTTTAAGTGCATGTACATTATATCAATATTACACATAAATGTTGAATAAATTCGACAAACAGAAAGCGACGTCAACTCACACAACAAATAGCTCAGTAATATTTACTTTTACTAAATTCAGCACTAAGCGTGACAACATGTCATATTATGTATTATTTACCGCCGACGTGTTCCGTTGTGGTAAGTCCTTTAGCCACCAACTATATAACTTTAAACTTACGGTTGCATTACGATGAATTTCACTTACGATTTGGAATTATTCATATTATGAACTTCAACATTAAGTGCCAAAAATAAAAACACTATATTTGTGGGGACAAGGTCTATCCCGGTTCTCAGGAAAAAATGAAACCTACCCATTTGAGCCCGACAGTTGAAGATACTTTCAACTTCTGGGATCACAGAAAAAAATTGATTGTGTTTGAACCGTATTTTTTGCCTGAAGGCAGGAATCTATCCTGTCGTGACATGTAGTGTTACGGATTTTTAGCAAGGGTCTATGGACAAAGACCTGAATAGAAATAATTCCAAATATGGAAACACACTGTCCAAACCTTACAGAATTACTTGTATTATGCCTTACACTCTCCTTGAAACCGCCAGGGAGACCAGATAAACCTACAGGATTTTGTTGTATATTACAGCCGGGGGAATGTAACGACACACACATTCCGCTCACAGTAGCACACATTATTATACTTACACATTCTAGCAAAGTGCCGTCTTCTTTACAGTTATAATAACTTTAAGCAATTCGCGCGGAAAATTGCCAGTCGGTGTACCGATTTTTTAAAATACTATTTACTGGAAAAGCAATTAATATAGTTAGCAAAATGGATTCGTTTTCTTTCATACAGATCTCGTTGACTGCAAATGACATTATTTTATTACGTATTTTTTTACTATTTTTAGACGAACAGGTAACCATCATATTCAGAACCTTTTTCCATTCACGGAATGAGTAACAGGTGATTATGTAACGAATACAGGACAGATTTCATACACAAAAAAAAATTGTTGAAATGAATTTTGTAGTAGCAAATTTTCAACGCCAGCCACAGGAATGTTTTGTTCAACTGATTGGACTTCGGTATGATGGCCTACAAGCTAATTTGGTGGTAAAGTAATAATGAAAAACGATGAAAAGCATCGTTTACAAAACACACGGGAATGAATACACAACCACAGGAATGAACGTTTACCTTGTCCATTAACGTGTTTTATGTAGCGCACAGCAAAGCATAAATCCTTTCGGCAGGAACTAATCAAAAGTTCAACTACAGTGATCCAGACCTTACTACATTGCGAGAATGCTTTTAACCTTCGTTTCAAGATATCTGTCTCCCTGTCTCCCATCTAGAAACGTAAATTAAAATGTGGAAACCTATAATTTTACATGCAGTTTTGTATCACTGTAAAAGCTAAAGATTTTTCTGTCCAATGCACCCCTATTTCAGAAAGCGCATTTTTGTTGCAGCTTCCAGGCTTCGCCGGTTTGCCTGTCTTGTAAGAAGAACATGTAGACGAAGAAAAGTATACAGCGCTGGTTGGAATGGTATCGACATGCATGCTTGTGTGGGTCAATTATTTAATTTACCTCTTCCTTCGTGGCTGGTGGTAAACAGAGGTACACCAGAGTGCAGACGTCCTATTGTCTAAAAAGGATCAAAAATTGTTCATAAAGGACTAATATAAAAAGATAATACATTACGTTGCCGATCCCAGTGGCCGCGAGGTCTAAGGCGTGGGTTTACGACCTCTCGCTAGCTGGGATTGTCGGTTCGAATCCCGCGGAGGGGAAGGGAGTTTGTCTCTTGTGAGTGTTGTGTGTTGTCAGGCAGAGGTCTCTGCGACGGGTCGATCACCCGTCCAGAAGAGTCCTACCGAGTGTGGTGCGTCTGAGTGTGATCGGGGAACCTCACAGAAGAGGCCTAGGGCCACTAGGGTTGCCAAGCCATAACAAAAATGTATGTTGCTTTCTATGAATACCACATCCATCAAAATATGTGTTAGGCGATAAAATTAACAGCCAGAACTGAGAGAGCTTTAAAGAAGTTATGTGAACAGATGATCGGAATTAACTGAATTTTACTGCACAGGGTTTACCAGTGGTTGAAGTGCACAATACATTATGAAAATAAATTTAGGCAAGATGTGAAATAATCAGCCACGGTCAATTCAACTTACAGATCCCGCAAACTCTGCGGAGTATCGCCCATTTGATGATATCATAATCGGTTAACAGGCCAGGACATTTCCCGTCTATTACCTGAAACGTAGGTTTATTTTCGAGTTCACAACAGCCTGCCACTGGACCCTATCTCCACCCAGATTAATCCAGACTATTCCCTCAAACCTACTTGTTTAAACAATTGTGCCCCTTGTTTTCTCCCTTAATGGTTCAGATGTACAACGTGCAGTACAATCACTTCACAAACATAATGGGTTTTATTTTAGGATGTGTAACGAAACCGTTTCAATTGTGAAGTATGCATAAGTAGCGTCGAATGGGATGGGATAGGATCGGATGGGATGGGATGGGATGGGATGGGATGGGATGGGATGGGATGGGATGGGACGGTAATCATGCATGTATACAGGACAATTTGGAAACCTTGTTTGAATATACTACTTGGGCATTCTAAAGAAATCCACCAAGAATAGGGATCAGAGTAGCTACTAAGGGGCTAAGAACGAAATGAATGTTATTCTACAGTCACAGCTAAACTAAACTCTTCGGTGTCCAGGTACATTACGAAAACCACACAGTCCTGCAGGAACGATAAAGAGAACTTCCACATCAGGTTGTACCAAATATCGATGAATACT
Organism: Coptotermes formosanus; assembly: GCA_013340265.1. NCBI lineage: Eukaryota > Metazoa > Arthropoda > Insecta > Blattodea > Rhinotermitidae > Coptotermes > Coptotermes formosanus. The sequence continues at coordinate 238,436 of BLKM01009030.1, read as the reverse complement.
GGGTACAGATACTGGCTCGCTTTCAAGAAAGCTTGAGTTCAAATCTCTGCCCGAACGCCCTATATCCTCGTTTGAGTTTTCCGAAAAATTTCTGGCCTTCCAGGAAAATGAGGGAGAATATCGCAGTTTCGGCCACGAAAGCTTCCTTCCATGCATTTCGCAATTCACTACTCATCTTACGACCTGAACTACTGTAAGAGCCACAAGCGGAAGGTGAAAGTGAACCCCACTAAAATTATGTAAATAAAGCTGATAGTTGTAGCACTTGCAGGGACGGCGCTTCATTACTGACGTCACGCCGCGACGCCGTGTCCGATAAGTGACCCGTGCTGTTGGTAATTCCTGTTTCTCGTCGTCACAGCGGCGCCGAGCGTACACGAGGCGTCGGGTGGCCTGGATAATTTTACTGCATTCAGAAGTGGCATCTGCTACGTATCTCCCAAAGAATGGACCGCGGTTCGATTACCAAGCGTGTGGCACATATTCAAAATATATTTACCTTGCATCGAAAGACGTTCATTTTGCTTTACGTCGTTGACTAAAAAACTTCCTTTCCAGTTTTCCCCCAACTCTAAGCTAAGCTTAAGTGTTTTAGATGATGGTGTGTTAAACAGCATTATTATTTTAAATGACACTCTTTTACGCTAAAGGCCACTACCGTTTTAGACGATGCTGTGTTACAATAAACATCACTCTTGTTTCAGTTCATGGTGTGTTACAGTGAACACCACTAATGTTTCGGGCTTTTCCAATAATCCTATGGGTCTGAACATATCCAGTCGTTCAGTGATGGACAGCAGCTCTCTCTAAAGGCTCTAAAAACAGAAAAGTCTTCCAACATCAGATGATCGCAGCATATCCAGTTTCTTAAAGGCTGTGTTTAAAAGCAACAGAATACGCTGGTCAGTGTCCAAAATAATGCCCTACTTACTCAGAGACTCGGCTGAAATAACCGAACAGTATCACAGTACAACCCATTTTAGTACCTTCCTTAATCCCATAACGAAAGTCAAGTCGAAAATACGTACTTTACTTAACAACATACCATAACAGTTTACAAAAAAGCATCTAACCTTTATTTACGTAACAATTTCCGACATATTTCCGTCCTAGGACCTTCAACAAGGGAAATCAAAATTACTTCACCATTAAGGGGAACAATACTGAAGTTCTGAACAAGTACACGTCTTATGAATGAAATTTACTCCTTAAAACCTTCGATATTCTTCCTCTTATATTGAGCTTTAAGTATAATTTTCCCGATGACGGTTGTAAGGCGGAAACACATCATAAATTGATGTGTAAATAAAGAATACATGCTTATTTGTGTACAGCGACAGTGTGTTCTCACATACAACAGCACTGTTAGTAGGCGGTTTCTAATGAATACATATATATGAAGATAAAATCTCAGACGTTGCCGTTTGTTATGTGAAATATGCTAAATATCCGGAGTGTACGTTGTACTGGACGTAGTTGGAAACCTTCGCAGAGTACTAGTGAATGGTTTTAATGACACAAGAACAAGACAAATTAAGACGAGTTTTCACAGCAAATACCTTGGCCTGGCCGTCAGAACAGAAGAATATCTTCCGTAACAGAAAGCCGCTGCCACGAATGTAAACATTTAGTGAATAAACTTTGACAAAACAGAGAAATTTTGGAGTTATAAGGAAAAACGCAGGTATCGCATTTACAAGCAGCGTTTGCATGTGGGCTGAGTCTCCGTTTCGGGATACATCAAACCCATGCCTCAGCTGCATCCTATCTTGTTTAGTCTTACCCGTGCCTCTACATTCAAACTTTCCTATTTAACTGTTACAGCGATGTGTGTGACATTTGGTCTCCTACAGTAAAAGTAAAACACAGGACTGAGGGCGTCTGTGAGAAAGGTGCTGAGGAAACTTTACTAAGAGACAGGAAGTAACAGAAGGCGAAGAAAATTGCGTAATGGGAAAACTCGATAATGTTTACCCCTTGCCACGTACTACTAGGGTGGTTATAGAAAGGACAATGAGATGGGCACTGCATACAGCACGTACAGAAAGGACCGCTTGAGCAATCTACGTAGAGATAGAAGAATAATATTAAAAAGGGTATTTAAAAACTGGGTTTTAAATGTGTGAAATTAATTATACATTCAAGATAGAGTACAGGGGTGCGATTTTGTAAACATGGCAATAAAAAATCTAGTTCCATACGAGTAATGACTCTGTTCCATGCAGTTGGATACAATACACAGTGCAGTGGAAGTGTTAGTCTAACTGTCTGTAAAACAGCCACGAAAACCTGCGATGGGGACGACTTTCTTAGCTGATACTGACCACAGCCTCTTACCGCTTGACGCTGCAGTTTCACCTGAAGTTGCGTTCGTGACTTTTGGAAACGTGGAAGACTGTGGGTAGTTATCGGGAATGATGAATTGGAAACCCAGTAAGAGATCAGTAGAGGAGCAGAACGAAATTTCCCCAAGTCTCAGATTAGAACAACCGTCGTGTGGTCTGACTGGCCTTCCGATTACAGGAATCTCTCCGTACGAGAACCTTACACAGGCCTGTCCAAAACTTTTAAGGCTCCGAGCCAATTTTAAGTAGTAATAAAAATGATAGTGGCCGCGTAGTCTAAGGTGTGGGTCTGCGGCCGTTCCCTTGTTGGAATTTCGGGTTCGAATCCCACTGCGGTCATGATGTCTGTCTCTTGTGAATGTTGCGTGTTGTCAGGTAGAGGTCTCTGCGACGGGCCGATCACTCGTCCAGAGGAGTCCTACCGAGTGTGGTGTGTCTGAGTGTGATCTCAAAACCTCAACAATGAGGAAGCCTAGGCCCACTAGGGGCTGTTCAGCCATGGAAAAATATAATAAAAATAATATTCTATAATAATTTTATTCTACGTTTTATTACAAAATTTGCACGGCATATTAAGAAATTAACCCTGTATGCAAAAGAAAGGAATCCCAATAAGTGCAAGCGGTATTATACCCTACGTTGAAAGACAGACTGCATAAACTCCTAAACACACGTGTTTGTTGTTTGTACAAGGTGGTCCAAAAGTCAGTTAAGAGGTTCGTGAAATGCGTATTAGAATAGGGTTAACTGATTTCTGAGTGCTGTGTAAGAGCTGCCCTTAGTAGACGAGAATATACGGCGTCCATGGATTCGATTAGTGAATTTATTAACGAACTGGAAAGGATGTGTAAGGCAGCCGTCGTGGCCTAGTTTGAAGGACTCTCCAGGCGCACTCCTGGAAGGAAGCTGGAAAGCAACTCAGTCGTCCAGTTAGGATAGTAGGTATCCCGGTTGAGATTCGAACCGGGTACGCTATCAGTGCAAGTCTAAATCTTTACCGCTTGACATAACTTGCTCAATTCTTACATAAAAATTAAAGACCCATGTTTTTATTCAAGACAATAGAACATAGTGCCGTTTGGCAATTTCAGTGTAACCCCCTGGGGGTACGGCGGAAGGGGGATACTTTTCATCGCAGGGAATGTGATAGCTGTTGGAAACAGTAGCCTTGCCAAAATATCCCAACCCTACAGCTTTTCAGCTGATGTAAGCGGAAAAACGCAGGAGGTCTTGATGGTGGTAGAAGCAGCAAAATCTCCTATCTCCCTTACCGTTTTTCACGCAACCTAACACCACGTCACCAGCCTTTTCCACCTACATGCGCGTCCGTCTAGCCTGCGTATGTCCACGACAACTAACTGCGCGATAAATCAGCTTCACGTAATTATCAATTCGCAATATAGGCCCACAGAACAACAGAAATAAGGTTAAGAACTACCAAGGTGCATGAAGTTTTCTGACTCCTTGGTTAAAGCTCTGTAGTATGACAGACATCCATAAACGTTCACAGGAAAAATTATTTGTCTATCCTGAAGATTGAGGCAGTACTTTCGACGCCAATAAATGTATACCAGACTGCACGGAAATACGACCTGTAAAATAATTATCACCGTAAGTGCATTAAGAATCTCCCCACTTGCATTCTTCACACTGTCGTTCTTCTGTTATTGTGATCCTACCTTTCCTTCTATCCGTATCACCGTCACACTGAGCTTACTTTTCTGCCTTAAAGATGGAGGCAGGAAGTTCTTCCGAAACGCTGGTATATATTTAACAAACTAACAAATTATTTCGTGAAAAAGATCACAACACTACTTCACTTTACACTAATGTCTAAACTAGCCGTCTTAAGCTTACACACTTTCTGACCCCGTGTCGTATAGCCTATGACAAACGGTATAGTTCTGCAACATCTAGAATTGCCAAAAGGTTCATCAGATATATCCGTTTTTGATTCATACAGCATTTATTATATACGACCCCACACGTGGAAATCTAAAACTCTGAGATATGGGTACCTTAGATAAAGAAGGCACGATATATATTAGGGGTTGACGGTCGGCGGCAGGTATGATCTAGCAGGGAGATGTTCATATATAATCCAGCCTGGGTGCTTGTAAATCATACATCAACTTCAAATATCCACAGTTCGGTAATCAATTAGAGAGTCGCACCACGTTCATGTAATATTTCTGCCTGGGAATGACTTCAGGAATAAGGTCCTGCAGGACTGTTATATGGACGTGAAACACACTGTATATAACAATGATCCTCATACTAATTACGCAACCAGACCGTGCGAAACAAAACTTGGTTTATAATTACCAAATATTTACTACCGACGCTGACACACAGTACACCATTTTGTATTCTTTCAAGTATATTAGCGTAACATGAAGGCCGGCTTTCAATGTATGCTCGGATCAGGAGAAAATAATTTACCAATAAGCGAACGTTGTGTATTAAAATAGAATAATTTCCTTCGCTTGTGAATACCGGGGCCGCAAATACAAAATTTCGTCAAATGTGATGTACAGAGTAATAGAACATTATTACTCAGAATAAAACACAAGTATAATTAACAAGATTAATTTCATCTAGATGCATGTAGCTCTCCTGTGATAGAGGACAAAATCCACACATATGAGAAAGTGTTTCTCTAACTCATGGTAACAGAATGCCAATCAGTTTTTTGTATTTAGATTTCGTTCCAATTCACGCTGATAAAAAATTAAAAGGTAAATTACTTCTCTTTTTCACAAAAAATTTATACTCAGTGTTAGGATTAAATAATTAACATCAGAAAATGGAACGAACCCTTAGTAATTTTGTGCCATTTACAGTGGATTGGCTATCTGAAATGCAATCTTCTGAATATGGGTATTCATATACGGCTGGTTCGGACGTAATTTATTTAAACTGTTGAATATTTGAACGCAAAAATTAACGAATTGTTTGTATTCACTTATCTCAGTACTAGCTGGACACATTTTTCACTTTCAGTACTGTAAATAACTGAACAGTAGGCTATGATCCAGAGAGTAATACCTGTTAAAAACGTAACATGCAATGACCCAGAAACTAATATACGTTTAAAACGTAATGTGCATACACACGTCAACTCAACACGTAACCTAAACTTTCCTACACAATCATAAAGTAAGCCAACCCTATATTTCGCCAGTACAATTCTTTATGTCAAAAAAATTCACTCATTTTCAAAAAACATAACAAACGAAAAAACTTTGTGGTTAATTATTTAAAACATAAATTTCAAATATGTAACCCTTACAAATTCGGTTCCTGCCCAACTACACACCCTGTCTTGGTATTACAAAGGCAAAATTTTTAATTTTATTTAGAAAAATTAAGTCTGTTTATTCTGTAATCCATAAGAAACATGTAAACACAATACCTGAGCCAAACAAGGCCCCTGTAAATTTTACATCACATAGTGCTCTGAAAACATTACGGTAAGGACGTAGGCATAAAGAGTGGAGAGTGGTTATATATAGGCACATTTCACGCTGTCCTCGGCAAGAACAACAGACAGCAGGTATGGCGGCGTATTTGGGGTCTTAGGCAGTAAAAGGGGGAGTAGCTACAGTCGTGCCATGCTGTCTTATGTGGGAACAGGGGAGTAGATACAGCCGTGTCATGCTGCCTCATGTGGGAATAGGGGAGTAGCTACACCAGTGTCATGCTGCCTCATGTGGGAATAGGGGAGTAGCTACACCAGTGTCATGCTGCCATATTTAGGAATACGGGAGTAGCTAGAGCAGTGTTATGCTGCCTTATATAGGAATAGGAGAGTTGCTACAGCAGCGTCATGCTGCCTTATGTAGGAATAGGGGAGTAGCTACAGCAGTGTCATGCTGCCTTATGTAGGAATAGGGGAGTAGCTACAGCAGTGTCATGCTGCCTTATGTAGGAATAGGGGAGTAGCTACAGCAGTGTCATGCTGCCTTAATTAAAAACAGCGGAAAGTAGGTACAATGGAGACAGGAATTTAATGCAATTTGTTTTTCCGCTCTTCAAACGTTATGATGGTCAGGAAAGTAGGGAAATACTGTTTCTTTATAAAAAAAAGTAGCGCAAACTTGATAGGCCGGTATTTATGGAGACTGGAAAGATCGGAAAGGCTTTGACAGGTTAGTCGGAAAATCTGATGAGCAGCGACAGTTTGGAGACTAATATGAGAATGAGACGATTATGTTACAACCAATACTGGAAATGTGCCATGAGAGTTTGGGGTCTGAAGTCGACGGCTGAGGGTAGGATTAAGTGGTGGGTTTTACCGAACATGAAAATAAAATTTTAAGTTGATGAAACCACGGAATATCTTGGCTACCTCAGCGATTATCAGATTCCCAACAAAGATTCTGATCCGGAGAAGTGTTTTGTCTAAAATATTTTCATGAACTCGAGTTCAACCCTCATTTATCACAGCATTTGCCAGGATATAATACAGAAATAACAGAACCATAAATGGTGGCAAAGAAAAACTGAACTTCTGAAGCTGCCACCGTGTGTACAATAATTGCTGCCTAAATTACCATAAAAATGCAGCCTAATAGAGACCCAGATTGCGGAATATGTCACGCCATGTCATGGCTCAGTTCGCTGTATATCACTTATTCATACGTAATAATGACGATTGGTAATGGCAGCACAGCGGTCGTTTCGCAATTTTCCGAAAGGGTGTGCCACCAAACCGATAGTTATGAACAGATGAATGACGAATTACAGCAGTGCACTCACCCGCTCTTTCATGTCGATAGGGCTAATCATTTTACTTCCCGTGTACATCCACCAGCAATACAACTTACGCAGTCATATACAGATATTAAGGTGGTAGGATTTACTCTTTGACAATAGGGAAAATTTTACGCATGGGATGTTCCATCGTCTTTTTTATATAACAAATCTTGATCCCATTACAAAAACACCTAAGTTTACAGATTAATTTTCTGTACGTAGTTTCATTTAAAATGCCAATAAAATTAAGTTTAATTCACACAATAAAGTGTGTTTATATATAGTTAAAAATTTACATAAATAAGCACAAATAAACTGTAAATGAAACTGACCTTAATGCATTTACTGAAACATGTTTTATACTTACTTACACAACTACATTCTAGAAGTAAAGACACATTAATGCGCAAACCGTATATCAAATTAACTCACAGAATCTCGCTATTCTGGGATTTTGTGTGGCGTCAAATGGTTAAAATTCACCAAAATTATATGTTTTAGGTATCCGAGCTTCGAAATTGTGTGCCTTTTCACTTATTTTCTGTAGAAAGTGAAAAAAAAAACTTATTTTCAAGCGCTAACCAATGATGTTTCAGAAGAATGGCTGGTACAAATGGTTTGGGTGAATTTGCAGAATTGCCGTATTCTAAAACACATACTGGCGAAAGCACGTAATCTGAAATTAACTCTCATACGATTCCTAAAATGTTCTTATGTACATATGTACGTGTTAATGCTAAGCTATAAGTACGCGAATACGTAAATACATATGCAGCACCGGTCACAAAAATGAAGAAGCCAACAACACGATACATGTCTAACGCGGTTCGAATCCACACAAACATCTCCGCTCACAAATTGCAAGTTTGGATTTGGGAAATAAAGGAATTAACAAATATCATCCACAAATATCGTAATACACTGATCTATCGTCTTCACACGTAGTATCGGATCTACCCTACTGCAATCCTACAATAATAATTATTTCATTTCTCCAGGGATACATGCAAGGTTATGAGCTCACCATGCTGCCTGTGTGTGCCTATGTTCTTTCCCTGTCAGTGTAAAACAAATAGCTGAACGTCAGGCACCGTAACTTGAAAGCTACGAAAATTGAGAGTTTGGCCAACGTTACAACGTTTAATTATTTTTGTTCAGTCTTGTGATATTTAAACATTCTGTCATTTTAAAGACTATATGTGTTCAAACTGTACGATTATTGGAGGATATTAAATTGGAAGGGAAGGGAAAGGAAGCGATAGGGATATTTGGGGCAGTGTCACGTTTTTGCATGGTGGGACGAACAGAAAAAAAATCTCATTAGCATAGCCGGTCACCGGGCCAAAACCTGAACTCAGGACCTCTGAAAAGCAGAAAAGGACCTAGCCAATCGACCGCGAAGTTCTGTCATCGTACTGCTTAATTTCTTACACTCAAGATTAGCAACTCGGTGGGCGGACAGATATGACGGCAGGAGCCGACATCTTATAGACCTAGAATTATATGCTCGGGGTAACTGAGATTCGTAATGTGTGTAACTTTGTTAATTTATTTTCTGTAAAATGTGAAAAGAGTTTTCTTTCACTTTCTCAACAATCACTAGGGCTAATAGTCTGGTAGAGTTATATGCTTTGTAAACTGGTGTAAAGATAGATTTCAAACACACACGATAAGTTATGTTGTTTGTCAGTCTATGATCACATGGAGGGTGACTGCGAAACAGTATATTAAGTTGTATATAGGCTACTAATCGTAACGTAGTCAGTATTCAGAATTAGAATATTCTGGTAAATAAATAAAAATAATTCATTTAAAGATATCTCTAAGTGCAGGCAATTACTGGCTTCATTAAAATCAGTATGCTTTCATCGAGATTACACAACAGAAAAACTGGATTTTACAATTCAAACGGAACTACCTAAACAAAACTCCAAGATAAGTAGGCGTCGACACATATTCATTACCCTCATGACACGTAGGTGCAGCAGGGCTGTGTACTTGGTACAGCGACTGCACTGCGGGCTCTACAACCGACGAATTGTCCTTCGATTTCCTGCAGAGGCAAGGGGCATGTGCGTGCTCCGAAGATTCCAGACTCGTTCTGGGCCCCACTCAGTCTCCTATGCAGTCCCGACTGGGGGATCTTTCCCCAGTGGTAAAGTATACGGGGCGTGAAACTGGTCAATCACCTACATCTAGTGCGTACATTCAGCATGGGGTTATATATTTTTACTGTTTAATACGCCCTCGCATCCTACAGTGGGACCGCACATCCACCTGTCAAGTGTGAAAACAGGCTTCACGATTCCTGGACCGGAGACCTTGCTTTCTATAACCATGAAAAGTCGAAGTGCCTGCAGGTGACTGTGGACTGTTTGTTACTCAGAAATTCATCATGGTCTGTTTCAATGTTAGTGAAAAATTCGTATGGAGGAACAGTGCATACTGGAATATCAAACACAGCACAGCAAACCTGGCAGGATACATTATATAGGTTGAATATCCTTTATCCGAAATTCCGAGATCTGAAGACCTCCAAAATCCGAAACCTTTTGCGTGCCGACATGAACACAATACTGTGCAGATGAAGATACTTGTAAATGAATTCAATGCTCAGTTTGAGGTTGTAATTAAATTCAAAGATCAGTTTGTGTTTATACCCTAAATAAAACCTATATATGCATAAGCTGTATTTGAAACATAAACGGATTTCGCATTTAGATTTGGTTCCCATCCCCAAGCTTTCTCATTATAATATGCAAGTATTCCAAAATCCGAAAAAATCCGAAATCTGAGACACTTCCAGTCCCAAGAATTTCGGATAAGGGACGCTCAACCAGTACTGTTATCATGGAAATGATATTTATCAAATGATATGTGCAAAACCACTGCATTTTTGTCACCCCTGTTTCACTGTTCTACATGCAGGCATTTCTGTGCCCCGAATAATGTAAAACAGTAAGATCAATCTTGAGGGGTATAGATAAATTTTATTGGTAAACTGGCTACAGAAGTTAGTACCAGCGTACGGACGATCGAATGCCTGCCTCTACACTGTGCACTTACATGAGCCTTTCTTATCTCTAGAGAACAGGACCTGATGGGTACGAAACTTATTTGACATTCCACTGAAACACAATAGCAGGTAGTATAACCCCCGGCGTGACGGAAGCGTAAAAGGTAATTTTAAACCAGGATACAAAACTGAGAAGGTATTTAGCTAGAATGGCTGCCAATGTCGGGAGGGAAATTTTCATTATCGATTTCAAATAACCGGTTTATAATAAATGTTGCAGTCAACATCAGCTAACATGAAGGCAGCTGATCGTTTCAGACACCTATGTTCTATGCTGACTGCATTAGAAATACGACTCTAAGCACGCCATTTCATGTAGTGAATACAATAATACTGGAAAGACACATTCGTTCTATGTTCAAAAACACTCATCACCAACAAATGTACAAAGAGAATTTTATCATCAATCGTAACACACTGCTACGTGTTTCGACCCTGCTGCGTCATCTTCAGGGAGAACTTTTTTGTTATCGTTACACTAGGGTTGCACTTTATAGTTGAGTGAGAATGTGCTGTTGACTGTGTACTGCGTTGTTTTTGAAGGCGCGGCGGAGAATTCACGCCCCCAAAAACAACGCAGTACACAGTCAACAGCACATTCTCACTCAACTATAAGTGCAAACTTTGTGTAACGATAACATAAAAGTTCTCCCTGAAGATGACCCAGCAGGGTCGAAACATGTAGGAGTGTGTTACGAGTGATGATAAAAACTCTCTTTGTGCATTTGTTGGTGATTAGTGTTTTTGTATAATACAGTGCACGGACATGGAACACATTAAATTCGTTCTATGTTACTTACCTACAGATAACTTAAAGCACAGTGTAGTTACATGTACCAGCCACTAATGGATTTTGCCATACAGTCTGCCTATTTACGAGATTCGTGTCATTACCAAAAAAAATACAGATTTTTTCCTAAAAAATTAACTGCTTGGTTCGTACAAGAGACAGCATTTGTCCCCATTTAGGTAGGGATTTAATTTTTATATATAATTAATATTACCGTCGACCCTCAACCAATGTTGCTACCGCATGATTCTCATGTAGCCTTCTCTATAAAATTAATGTCCCTTGCTCTAAAGGCCACGAAATTATCTTTCTGAATTAGCCACATTTTTCACCAGTGCATCAAAATTCCGTGGCCCTTACTTCAAGTTACTACCTCTCTCCATTCTAACGTCACGTGTTCACGCTACTCTTCTCGCCAGAATGAAGTTCTTGCACCTTGCCCATGAAAATCCCTTAACGTCGTTCTTAAAACGGTTAGGAAAGGAATTTGAACACGCAGTTTAGGACAGACTGCTTAAATAATGTGTCCTATAAGCTTTTACTGACGGCAAGATTTTTAACGTGACGTTTGAGACGTAATTTTACCAACTGTAGAATAACAAGAGCATGCCGGGTTAATTCTGTACTGAGAACAAAATCCACATTTGTTTCATGCTGTGAAAAGGAGACGCAGAAGTGCAGTTAGAGCAACATATAATATTTTGTATCCTACGAAATTTTAAAAATTTGCTCTTTTTCGAAAATAACTTAAACGCCTAAATGACGGTACCTTAAATTATAACGTCTGGATGTAATAAATATACGTCGGATGTTTAGTAACTAAAAACAAGACTTATGGTCTTATACAAGCCTATAATAGTAAAATAATAGCCATTAATTGCTACAAAATGGACACTAAAAGAATATTCAAAGCACTGACATTGCAAGATCTACAAAAATTGTATTATTATTATTATTATTATTATTATTAGTATTATTAGTATTAGTAGTAGTAGTAGTAGTAGTAGTAGTAGTAGTAGTAATAGTAGTAATATCAATAAATAACCATGTTTATGATTGTGTTAAAAATATAAGTCAACAGAAATAATCACAATTCAGGGTGACACTGACAAGCTCACATGGTAATCCGTCTTTCTTTAACCCTTTTGATCACTGGCATAATTAGCCGCAAAGTAAGCCACCAAACCAGTTCCAGATTTTATACTTCAAATTTTTGTCTCTTCACAGAAAGGCCCATCTTATATTGAAAGAGTTCCTGCAACTGTAATCATGGAAGCAAACTTACATATAGGATCATGGGTGACATGAATCCCTTCATGCATTTCGACGTCAAATACGTGGATAGTGTCGGATATTGCTTTCAGCTTATTGTAACTCTCACCATTCTCGCCACAACTTCTTCCAGTTTTACACAGACTTGTTTTGCGATTCTTCCCGTCGCACTCTTTACTTTATTCTTGGCGTATGAAGCAAGGGTTATCGCTTCACACAGCGTATTTCCTGAAACCTTCAGCTTTTTAATATAACTGCCAAGAACGCGTAGTTCGCGTGTATATGTCAAATCCTGTTTCAGTCCCTTTTCCGCCTAACTGCTGGCGCCGCCCTAATCGACTGAGGATCACTGCTGGTATATCATCTACAACTTCGCCAAGAGTTTCAACATTTTTAATGTAGTATTCTGCAGCACGTAAACATGTGGCCCAGTGGGGACGAACGGACGTTTTACGTGGGATGACATTCATCCACTGCCGGCAAAGAAAGTTATAACGCGCGCAGTACAAAGGAGATTTAAAAAAATGGAGCAAATTGCGGTCTGATTCAGAGTGCTTTATTCCTGCTTCTATGTAGAAATGGCACATAGGTATCAAGTACACATGATGCCTCCAAGCAATTAATATTGACAATTAATCATCTGTTCCACCGTAGCACCAAGGCTTCTATCCCTCCCTAAAAGAAATCGGAGTAAAATATCTGTAGCAAGAAGGTGACATCTTGCACCACGTTGGCGTCTGTTGCAAGTCGCTTGCCAGCCAAGGAAATGGATATCACCCAGTGTGAGACAGGGGCTGTAAGAAGTGTGCTCCATTAACTCCTAGCTGCAGGGCCGAAATGAATAACAACTACGGTTAATAGTATGGAGCCTAACGTTATCACGCAAAATCAGGATGTCTTGGCGCGTTAATTCAGGCGACAGGCACGACGAATTTGTGATCATCCGCCAGCTTATACAGCACCCAGCGTGCGCACACTTGCTCTGTCCATAAACAGACTGGTTCTGAACAACGCTTTGCCTATTGCCCAGAGGAATTTGCAGCTATGTACCAACGTCAGCTAAATGCGTCTGTCTTCTCTAATAAGGGCACCTGCACGACAGGCATCGTCGTTCGGAATTCGCATAAGGGTGCATCGGCGTCCAGATCGCTGCTCTTCGTCAACATCTGGCCTGCTGTTATCGAAAACATTTCACCACATCGACACCTGCTTTCTTGACGGTACACGTGCTTCTCACTCCTCGTCCACCTGACGATGAATTTCCAGCTTTGCGACACCCTTCCCACGCAAAAACTGAATGACAGTGCGTACGTACGACACTTGAAAGATGTTTCCAGACTGTGGAGATACAACAAGCTTAATGCGTCCTGTCGTAGGCGTATTATGACACGGAAAATCTGCACCTGCCTGCTACTTTGTGAAATCCGCGGTCGGATGATGCTGTTTCACGAGACAAAAGTTTATGCCTTATACTGGGAACTTACTTTGTACGTACAAGTGTAACCAAGTTCATCTAGGACTTATATGTTTTCGAAGAATTTGTGGCTGTTTTTCGGCACAAAATTATTTTATTTGAATTAAAGAAGTGTCAAAATTCGCCCTCAAAACAGCTGTTGTCTACGTTCTACATATTGTTTTAGTACTTAAACATTCCAGTGCATTTTTAATGCCTCTTTGAAATATTTACAGAGCCAGTCTTTTTAGCTGTTACTTTCCTTTTATTAAAAAGTAATTTTCTTAATTCTACAAATTGTTACAATCCGCAAAAATGCATGTACGTCGCGTCATAGTTAGCATGTCATATATTGATGATGGCTTTCCACAAAAGCCAAAAAATGTAGCAAGCAATAAAACCGATGTAAATGTAGTCGTGATTGTCGACGTCCTGTACTTCCTTTTTTTTCTAACCTGATCTCTCCTTACCAGCGAACTCAGTGCTTAAGCTAAAGGCTGTTGACGTGGCTTCATTATCTTTTTCAGAAAGTGCTAGCAAGGTACATACCTCATAAATCTACAGAACGTCCAGTATTACTGTACAGTAAAAACAAACCTCTGCCATCCAGAATTGCCTAAAATTAAATAGTTTTTGCATCAACAGACGGTATGTCCCTAAAAGTTACACAATTTCGACTACAGCGCTGCAAGCCTGCACGCAGACTATGCCACCAATTGCTAAGACAGCGGAGGTTTTTTATATTGTCGTTAAAAGTAAAGCTAAACCTTGAAGACTGTCATCTAGAATATCTAGAACAAGAGACAGAATACGGTAAGGTGGTACATTTTCGATATAGCTACAATTCTGATCAGTGTAAGGATTAACGAAATTTTCTCGCTCCGTATTGTTGTTAGCACTTATCTGATTATGGTGGCATGATGTGGACAGCTTGTTGTGTAATCCACGTTAATTTCATCCGTACAGCAGTTTGTGTTTCAGAGCTGCGATTCTTTTTTCTTGAGGGAAGGTGATTACCGCTGCTTAGATATTTTCCCTGTTATAAGAGTGCCTCGTTTTTATCTAGTAACTGACGTTATTAGTTTTGGGTTAGAGTGAAACTTTTTGTGCCCGCGTTTTCAGGCATCACCTCATGATTGGCCTATGTGACAGTTACCGCCACGTCTTGACGTAGTTTGGTGTTACTTGGTTGTTTCTTCTGTTCTACCTCGGGTACAATTTCGATCGGTACAGAAGGTACAATTTCGATTGGATGGAAGATGTTTTACAAAATTCATCTCGCCCCCAATAATTGGAATCGATTAACCAAATGCAAAGTTTAATACAATCTAGAACTTGCCCAGGGTGGAAGAGATCATTCGCCTTGATTCGTCCAAGCCAACTCAGAATTGTGAAGTTTCTAGTATTTTTAGGGACGGTGAAGGACACGATATCTAGTGACAATATTAAACAAAACTTATATTTGCATTATTTTATTATTGTTTCGTTATTTGGAATATTGTACTATGGGCACGAATACGACATTTTACCAGCTTTGGCCCTACATCCTAATTTTTAATAAGAACGTTTTTACGAAACCTGTTGCATCTAAATTAACACACCAGGAAAGAAAGGTTTTGTGCAATTTTTTTCCGATTCGTTGAATAAATCTGCTTCAGTTTGGCGTGCTGCTAAAGGGTTCGAATGCAATGGAATAATGTCTTTCTCTACAGATATTGCTCCAGAAGAGAAGTTTACTCCACCACGGTTCGAGCCTTCTTCCCGTACAACTACTACACTGCTGCCACTGTCGCTACTACAAAAGTAATACTCTCCTTGCTCATCAGCGGCATTGCTCATGGTAATCTGCAGTCAAAGCAGAGACACTGCTGACGCCACAGCGTCAACTTCAAACACAACAAAGAATTCAGCATCAAGCAGTACCTCAAATGTGAAGAACATCTTACCAACACCTGAAAAAAAGACGTTATCAAGGAAACGAGAAACAAAATCTTCGGTCCACCTTACCTCGGATCACAATCTGGAGGAAACCGAAATAAAGGACGCCTTTTTCCAACAAAGACAAAACGAACCGCCAGTGGTCAAAGTAATCCCATTGGTACAAGAGCAGACGACAGACATTTTTACAAACAAAAGGCCAGAAAGGGATGACGAGTGCGGTTCTTGCTTCTTAAACTGTTACACTGCCAGATCTATGAAGAATGTGACAAAGGTGTGTTGCAAGAACTGTGTCTGGTACAACGAAAGATGCGTTGGTGCGAAAGGCAAGAGGCAATTCACTTGTGGTAGATGCCAGTGATCAGAATTGTTACAACCACGTGATCAGAATTGTTACCACCACGTGATCGGAATTGTACCTACTGAGGTACATTTTTTATCAATCATAAGGGTTGTCTAATATTTTTTTACAGTTACAGTATTAAATATTTTCATATGAAGAAAGTCTGGAATATTCATCAAACTACACAGAACACGTTTCAGCACTGATACTGTATCTTTTTCATGTATTTTACACATTATCGAAATTGTAGCACCTTACCATATACATATAACTTGACACTGACGCAGGTTTGAATCGTCATATCCTGAAACGCGCAGTTTTTGTGATCTAAAAAAAAAATTTAGGCTTTGCCTTGTACTGAGTGTTTTTACACCATACACTTGATGGTGGTCGAACGACCGAAACATGTAGTGTAAGAATAATTTGGTGAATACAGACTGCGTTGAAAGGAACATATATAGCAGTTTGTTTTAAAAATCTATTTCGCATGAATTATATTTACTTCTTTTCTCTAGATTGAATTGAAACTTTTAACTCAACTGAAATTCAGCGGGATAGGATCATAAATCTACATAGGTTTTCACGTAAAGTTCCTATTATTTTCGTCCGATTTAAGCAAAACGGAATTCTCTCGACATATCTTAGTACAAATGACAGATATAAAAATTCACGAAAATCCGTCTAGAGAAAATCCAGTTGTTTCGTGCGGACAAACGAACTGACTGACATACAAAGAGACAGACGTGACGTAGCTAGTAGTTACTTTTCGCGACCTTATAGACGTCCTTAAAAATTCAGTGCGTACGTCACAGAAAATAGATTCTGTAACAATCAGAAAGACCGAATAATTCAGGTTTTTTATTGTAAGGTTCATACTAATCATACATTGTAATATCCTGGCTGGGCCAAGTTCAGAATTCCTTAATGTTACAGCGGGTGATACATATAGTCATCACCAGGCTGCAAGATGTTAGGGGTGAAATATTTTTACTTCGAACTTTGTTAACAACTCAGTAGGATATGTTTGTCGCCAATGGCGAGTTTGCATATCACCTTATCAAAAACCGGGTAGCAAACTCCTTTCAGGGCCGCACAGCCAGTACCAAATAGGAAATATGTTCACTTTGTAGTCTGACGGCAAAGACATCAACAACAATTAATCCCCTGCTCTTGCTTCCGAACTTCACAACTATCAACACAAACCCACACCCATTCACAAATGTGCAATTTTAACGCCAAATCCACTAACAAACATTTCTACTCACACTAACAACTCGTATTCATCATGTTCCAGCATAACTATATGACACGTGCAACTGAAGTTAAAGCTGAGAAGCAACAAACTTTAATTGCATTTGCATTTCCCACACATTATTACTGTTTCTATTGGTATCCCCTACATGCTACCCAACATAATCTCTGAAAACAGCACGCTACGTTCGTTAGGGCCTCACAACTCCCCTTTCCATTTACTGGGGTAGTAGTTACTGTCCACGTGTCCATTATTTCCATCACGTCCGATAATACCAGGGGCTTACAAGAAACTAACGCAATATACAACACACAATATATGTTCAGTTAAAAATAAGACTAATATCCAGTGTTTTGAGCGAGACAGCAGAGTACTCGGTCTCGCCACGTTATTTATTAATTTTTAATGTCACTTATCCCGATGTAGAATTAACTCTGAAAACGTTCACCCTCAAAACCATGTAGCTGCTCTGTGGCTATCAACACTGATTCCTATGTCGAAGTTAACCACTCAACTCTAGACTCAAACGCAGCTAACCAGCGTGATGTTTATGGTTTTGTTCAGTTCCCTCAGCCAAATATAGGAACGTCTTTAAGAATGAGATCTCTTCCCTGCACAAGTTACTTCAAGGAACAGTGTCGCTTTTCAGAAGTGAACAGTTGTTCAATTGGTCAAGAAACTGCCTTCATTTTAAGAAGTCCGAAGGATCATTAGTGAGTTCACAACAAACCGTCAGAGACTTCTATCCTCAGCAACAGCTTTGCTCTTCATCATTCAAATCATCTTACGCCACACTTCGAAAAGGACACTTCATTACTCCAATAAACAACAAATTAGGATGAGCTCTGGTTTTAACGTACACATTACCTTACTGAATATGATGAGTGTTCATGATAGCCCAGTCACAATGAAGCATCCCTTTGTATTTACTGAAAGCTGTGGCACACACACTGATCACGGCGAGCGCTAACTTGCAGGTTTTTCTGTCGAAATGTGAAGTCGTGGCCTCCTGCTAGTATTGCAGGCAATAAAACGCACATGTAACATCTGGCTACTGTCCTTCTAGAAAACTACAGTGAAGCTGCAGTGATGTTACGGCACGTTAATTTTATTTTGAACTGGCCATTTTCTGTTACGGTGAAGACTGAAATGCACCGTGTACTTCTACCAGGTCAACACAAGACAGTTTTAAGCTAAGTCGGGTAAAATGTACCACCGCTGTCCCAAGAAACAGGCAACAGGCCACTTGGGAATAGGAGTCGTAGAGGCTGCAAGAGAAAATCAAAGTTCCTTTCTTTTTCTCACATTTGAATACGGGAATTGTGCCTTACTCTTTTAAATCTAAGTCTGTTTAGGGTTGCTGACGTGATATGTCTGTTTATCCTCTTGGTCAAAGAGAAATTTGGCACGCATTTAGTGCGTTGGTGTGAAAGTAACAACGGCATAACACCCACTTTTTATGCTTTTTATGCAACAGCACCCACCGTAAATTGGCAGCGCTATAGGACGCTCCTTCCTGCTCTTTTTATTTATCGCTGAATCCCGTACTTCAATATAGGCATGTTTATGGTGTGCTATCGCACAAACAACCAAGACGGATTTGATATTTACCAGTTGTCAACGCACAGGTTTAATATAACACCGCATTTGTTTCACCTCTCCTCTCTTTACACTGGTGTTTCGCTGATAGGATGAAGTAAGATACTGTAGTTTCAGCCAGTTTTACCACTGACAGCGGCACGCTGAAACCACAAACGTGAATTTAAGTCATTGAGGGTAGGACCTCAGAGGCTAGAGGTAATGATCTGCTACAACCGTCTTAGAACCCTTTCCATTATCTGGTTAAGATATGTGAGATGATTCAGAATTTAAGCATATGTGTTTAGATAAAGAGAAATAACTTGTTAATGTGCGAATTGTTACAATTCTGTAGCCATTCCTTAACCTTAGGCACACCTGAAGGCAGAGAGACAATCAGGCTCAAAAATCCAACAACACTTTTCGTAATGCCTCTTCATTCAGATATATCCACTATACTTTTGAAACACGCTTTAGGAACCTATGTATACATTTCTACCATAAGTAAAGGCTTTGTACGGCAATGAAAGTAAACTCTGTCTAGAGTTTCTCAGTGAAATGTGTCCACCTGCATATAATTTAGAGAGTAAACACTACGTTCTCCCCTGTATAAATAAGACCACAATATCGAGCATCGTTTACTCGGTCTCTAACAGCACACGACCAACTTTATCCTCCATAAGTACACATTTTATATTACAATTTATATCCATTAGATTCCATTTAGGTCCATACGAAATATATGGTTAATAGACCACGAGAAATTTCGAAAGTTACTCCACAGACAGAAGAAACGCATAAAAGCCAATTTTTTACCGAATTAGTCAAGATTATGGCGGTTTTAGTAAGTTATAAAAACGCAGCGGGTTAAAATTATTACATTCCATGACTCTCCTTTTTTAATTTAAATTAATTCCACATTAACTTCTCCCAGCGTAATTCTCTCATACTTCTCTCCAATATGCCATTCAAAGCTGAAGTACTAAACACGTGAATCAAAAATTCATTGTGTCACCGACCGTAATTTCCAGAAGCTCGGCATTTCACTCAGAGTGTTACAAGATTTGTTTTGTTCTCCGGTAAAGCACTGTTACAGTATTACTGAACACGGAGAGGAGATTGTTCGTGGAGTTAGAGAAAAGACTTCTTTTCTTCTGAGTTTCAAAACTGCAATCATTATTTACAAATTCACAGTTAAAACATGTAGCAGCATGATAGGCTTAACTCACGAAATTTACAGCTCTCGTTTTGGTAACAATATGAAAATACTATCAGTATGTACACATATGTACAATTTAGTATAGGTTCTGAAGATTTACAAGTATGCTGTCAGTATAATGAATATTCGAAAGGAACATCCTACATTACTGCTTGTGCCACAATAAAATATGCACACGGGTACACACACCAACACTATTAGGCGAATGAACCAACGGATAATGGTATGGGTGGGACTTGTAGCTCGCATAGTGCTGATAGAAATCCGTACAAAATTATGGTTGAAGAAATGCGAAGGAAAGAAGGATAATATTCAAAACAGTTTTAACAAGAAAGGTGCAGGCATATACAGAATTCAGCTGCTCAAGGTAAGAGTGGAAGGCTTCTGTAAGCACGACGTACACTCGTCGGATTCCATAAAGACGGTGAAATGTATTCAACAACCGCAGCAACTGCCGTCTTCTCAAAACTATTCCACTTCACAGAGTCACTTTAACACATACACAGACTGCCCACCTACATGCATCATGTCATTGTTTATTCACTACGCATTTCGATGTAATTTACATCTGTAGGTGCATAAGTGCGCTGAAACGAGTGCTGAATAGGCAATCATATTGTGTTTGTGGACTGATTGGATATGGTTATACATACAGGTTGTGACAAATAACCAGACTCATGCTTCTCTGCAGCAATTGGTAAAAATGTAGGTTCATGCCACTGAGTGATTCAACAATCCTGCGTCATACAGTTATTGGATTTCGGTTTGTTTTAAGGTTACGGAGTGTATTTTATTTGCACAGTGTTTGTTTGTCGAAAACATGAATAAATTATTAAAACGGAGAGTTACCACAAACTTTTGAAGCTTTGAGAAAAACGCCAGTGATATTTACATAAAATGTTAAATTATGTTTACAGAAAGAACGACAGAGTAAAATGCTTACCCTGCCACAGGTCAGAACGGAAAGCGTTACAAATGCTTAATTTTCCATCGTTCGACAACATTAAGGATTGAAGTAAACTTAGAAAATGTGACATAAATTATGGTAAATGATTGTCGATTGACAGTTCAGAATATATGAAACAACTCAACACTCAGTAATAACTCTACGGGATTGATTTTGGCCCAGGATCTGAACATACAAATACGTCCCACATCGTCGTAAAAATCTCTGCGGTGAATAAAACGAGGCAAAAATGCTCAGGTTTCCCACAATATTTGTTGGGAGAATCTACGTATGTCTTGGACTGATGTCACTGGAACTGAGATGCGAGTCTTCCCGTACATATCAGAAACAAAACACCGAAGTCTCCGAGATAGAAAAGGTTGCCGAATTCAAAATAAGAAACCATTTTAAACGTTGATGTGTTTTGCACCAAAGGTTTCACGCGATACATGTCTAGTACCGTAAACCAGTCACACAAATATTCAGACTTCGAGTTTTGGAATATTTGCGACAGCGCATTCCTTCAAAAATATGTAACACGTGGGAACTATACGAAAATGTGCGTTTCCTCTAACAGTACCGTCGGCACCAAAATATTCGGCCACAAATGTCAAGATTTAAACCCAGGTTCTAAATTATCATTCTTAGCAGGTGTTCCGCAGTTCAAGATTTCATTTTCTGACACTAAAGTTGTCAAAATTTAAAGCAACATGACAGCACTAAAATCAGCATAGTTTGTTTACGGACTCGCGTACAGGACGGCATCTCAGGAATCGTGTTTTGACTCCCGGCAGAGGTAACTGTTCTCTTCTCTTCTCCAAAAGAGCAGTTCTGGGGCCCACCGAGGGTCCTATCCAGTAGGTACCGGCGACTCTTTCCCTGTATGTAAAAAAGTAGGTACGTAAAACTGGCCCTCACTTTTATTTAGTGTCCAGTTTAAGAATGAGTCAAGCGACACTTCCCAGCCCCCACCCGGATGTTTTCATGCCGTACGCAGGAAAGTTAACTTTACATTTCTCGAAAGTAATCTCGAAAAAACATTTCGAACAATAGCTAGAATATGTAGAAGTGTCTGAAAGCGAGCATGTAGTCAAAACAAGAGTACTTTGAAACTGACCACACACAATAACGTACTGTGTAAAAACACAACATATAAATATTGTCTCTTTTACGGGGTCCCTGACTAGGGGAGCTGTCACGAGATGGCCCTACAAATGCAGGTTTTTATGGGGTAGAGCTGCCGTGGTCAGCGACAAAATAAAATACACAATCTCTACATTACAGAGCCGTGTTAGACGTGTGTTATGAGAGTTCACGTACTTCGTATCCTTATTCTGTATAAACCAATTTCTTAGCACTACATTTGAGAAATAAGTGGGATAATCGATACTGCTATATCGAAAATGCGATGATGAAAGCAGACACGATAATCATTGATGTGTTGAACGGCTTTGTGTAAGGGGTTGTCCTTTTGGGATATGAGGATGCGTGACATCTCAGAAGAAGAGAATCCTCAGCTACGAAATCCTCAAAAGTCGCATACTGTGTGCAACTTAATTCTGAATCTTCTGAAAGGACCGAGGACAACAATGAACATACTGACGCAGCGCCCCGTTCACGTTTACGTGCCAGACGAAAGAGACGTTGTAGTGTGGGCTGAGGATCTCTGTGAGCTGTATCAGCAATAATTCAACATCATGGTGAAAGAGAATCCCACCAACCGACTTTAGCGTCGTTTTTCCACTTTGCACTCACTCTCTATTCAAGCCTACGAAGCACATTTGCAAGACATCGCCGTTTCTTTTTTTTTCCCCTTCTTCTTGTTCTATAACATGTCTGGTTGGCACAGACACACGTTTTCCTGCCATCGTTTTCAAACCGAAATAAACTTTTTAAACTTTTGTTCTTCTTGCTCTTGTTAGACAGCACGACGGCACCTGGCTTGCACACATTTCACAAAGCAAGACATTTGTCACGTACCTTACTAATCCTAATTCGCTTAGAGTTTAGCAGAAAGTGATTGACTGCAAAATGTACCTATTTAACATCAAGACGGAAGTAGAACTGAAACTGGGATCAAATTCTGTTCTTTGTATCGACTTTATTAGCCCACTATAAACTATGTTTCAGTTCCAGTGCTCATTGTAGGCCTATCTTCATGTTACATTTCGTTGTCACAATGATATAGCCGTGGGTCTACAAGCCGCTTGCTTGCTGGGATTGCGGGTTCGGATTTCGGATCGTCCAGCCCGTAGCCTAGACGCTATAGCGATTACGACACTGAGATTCACGACGTATTGACATGTCACAATACCTGCTTTGAGCACCTGCGCAGTCTGATGACCTAAGTCAAGATAACTGGTTTCCGGATAGGAACTTTAACCCAGACTTCCAAATATAAAGCCACAACATCCAATCCCTTCACTTCAACGACGTTTCTCCATCTCTCATGAGCTGTACTCTTATCTCTGCTTACAGGAATTAACACTTATATATCCCATAAATTCCATTTACATAAATAAAACAATGACCTCTAAAATATGACTTCATATCTATAAAAGAAAACACTACTTAAATGCCGTTTAGAGCCCACCTGCTACCACACTTAAGGACTCTGAATTTTGCCAACGCTGTACATACTTATTTCTTACTTTTCCCAGAAAAAGGGATAAATGCCCCTAGACAGCCTTAAATGAAGGGTCTTTATAATAAAGAAGAAGTCTGTTCTCTGAGATGCATGAACTGATAACACGCTGCTGCAAAATCTGCATATATTTAACACGGAGTTTCAACGTTCATATTTTCACCACATATTATGAAAGTAGGATAAGATGGAAGAGACGTTGTAGTGGGGAAAAATGACGTCACTTCACGAGTACTATCCATAAAGTCCATGCAATAATATTCAATTTTTTCGGCTTGTTTTTTTGTCATGTTAATATAAGCGAACTACTTACTGCATAACAGGCATGCGTCCAAATGATGCGAAACTAGGTTGACATTTAATGTAACCAAAACAGAGGCAGACAGCTATAAATAACGCAAATCCAAAGAAATACAAGGATACTTGGGAAGAATTTATGATGCGTACACTCTTTCAGATTTAAGATTTTTATAGTGATAAGGCGAACAAGTGTACATTCATAACTGTAAGATTTACTGAAACATTTTTGCCCGTCCTCTCACATCACCTAAGACCCATTCGAAACAGCCTCCAATTTCGCATCGTTAATCACGTGTTTCTTTTTTGAATATGATACAAACAAAATAGTCATACAAAATTTCTTGTTTATGTTTATTGTCCACCGTGGCGTAAAACTCTGCAGGTCTGGTTCCAATGTTTCTTTATTTAATAATGTTAAACTGAAAGGTAAATGCAGATTTTGTGCATCACCAATTCGTATTGCATTGAAAAACTATTCGGTATACACCTATATACATTAAAATGAATTGAGATGACTTCTGTTTCATACAGAAATACACGACCATACGCTACAGGAATCTACGTTAATTACGCCTCATTTAATCAGCAACGGTACTAGAATAATTAATGCTATGTGCAATAAAATACAAAACTTTCAGGTGTTTTACAAAAATTTGTTAACATTTTCAAAAGTTACTTCGGGACGACAGAAGTGTAGATATGATGATACCATATGTCCGTATTTTCTTATTTTATCAGAAAATCAAGAGGAAAGAAAGAATGTAGCAGAGTGTTAGAGAAAATTATAACATGGAACGGGGTGTAATGTTTTCTTTTTCTAAGCTGCAAGAAGAATTCCGTGGAGGAATGGGAGATATGACTTACTTTGACGTCGCAAGGAAACGCAAGAAAATATTTTAGATATCAAATTTCTGACTCAATTATTTTGCCAGCACTGTGATCTTCATGCAGGAGTCCGCTACAATTAGTTATATTCCAGATATTAATACACCGTTAGACATTTTTCTCATAACGTTTGTGAATTCTATGCATAAGCCAAAACCGATTTATCGGAAGTTATTAAAAACATCCTTACACCTCCCATCGAGTCAACAAGTCCCGAACTGAGCAATATGGCTTCTGACTTACATCCGTTGGCGCCTGGTTTGAATGCCGATCTGTACACCGAATATCCTGACACGTTTTTGTTTAGTTCTTTCAGTCTCCTGAGGAAAACTCTAGAGCAGTAGTTTAAGTTCAGCGACGATGGCTTCCAGTTACGTCTTACCAATTCAGCTGTCACTTACCATAAGGTTGTTCGACAATACGTTGCTTGTTTTAATCTAGCGCCCTTAAATAAAGTACAAAAATTGAACTGAAAGCAAAATTATGGCTTACTGAAGTACGTTCGCTCCATTAGAAGGCAGTACGTGCTTAGTATGTTCTACAAAGTGCTGAATAAGGCGCAGTCTTCAGCTATTTGACGTATCTAAACAGCTGATACACTCCCTTAGCAACACGCCGCTCGATGTAAATTACCTTATGATAACCAGAAAATGTTTTGGATTTGAACTTTCCTCATTGAGCGAATGGAACAAAGGCATTAAATTTAACTAGCAGAGAACTTAACTTCCATACACATAACTGATTGTGACAAGTGTCGGAGTTGAAACAAATTGCGAGCATTAACAACTGAAATGTGGATAGGTAAGAAGCTGCTAGGGAGATGGTTTTCAACAGCGAGGAACAAAGACTAGAGAGGGAAGGCTGTTTGCGTTGAGAAAGTTTATCCGCTCCTTACAACGCGGGTTGTTATTCTCAGAATACAAGTCAAAGACCACTGTAACATCTTTCTATTTTTCAAGTTATTAGAGGTTTTTATGGCGGTGTTAATTTACACTGTGGTATTCTGAATTATGAAAACACGTAGTCCTGTATATGGTTAACAAGGTTCAGACGAACCTGTTGCCGACATCTTCAGGGAAACGGCAGATGGAAGCACCCAGTTCTATCTCAATGCTATTAACCTCATACAAAACTACACGGTGTCAAGACACAGAGTACTACAATGCATTATTACCTTCAAGGTAATGGGAATTTGTGTCAAAGAATATGAATCGTATGGATTAAAGCGCAGTTGTGGGTTTAGAGCTGAAAAAGGATCATGATGAGAATTCGGTACTCTAAAAGGACTGAAAGTTTAAATTTCGTAAATTTGTAACCGATATAAATATACCAAAAGCTGTCAACATGATATATTGGAAGTGCCGCTACAGATATTGGATTTCGTGCAATCTATGGTGTTAAATAAATAACAAAGTGCAAAATATAAGAAATAAATATCTAACAAACTCGAAGATTATAAATGTTTCAGACATGGGTCAAATAACCTCCTCATGTAACCTATGGATACGGAAAATATGTTTTCTATGTAACAGATGAGTGCACATTCCATTCATTTTGAAATTTAAAAAATATAACAAAAACTTGGGTAAACCAATTGTTGCGGTATATAGGTCTACATTATTAGTACAAAAACTATGACTTAACTAGAAGAATATCTTGAAGTACCAGAGCTACGTTTATACAGAACTCATTTAAACAGCTACATACAGCCTCCTTTAAAGGTTTCGCAGTCCTTACCTCTTCTGCCCACTCACAGTAGGTGTCGAGGTTGTTTATTTTCACTTTATCACACTCAGACACACCACAGTCGGTAGGATTCCTCTGGACGAGGGATCGGCCCGTCGCAGGGACCTCTACCTGACAACACAAACACTGTACAAGAGACAAGCAACCATGCCTCCGGTGGGATTCGAACCCACGATCCCAGCAAGCGCTCCGCCGCAGACCTAAGCCTTAGACCGCGTGGCCACAGCCCCTTTAAAAGTAACAGTGCAAAAGGCAGAGAACACTCGGTGTTTATTGTCCTCTTGTCTCGGAAGCGTCGGTAAATCTGAATCTTATCCTGCACACTTTAGACGCGGTGGCGGATCCAAGTGGGCAAAACTAAGCCCCGTCTCTCACTTTTTGGGTCTTCCCATCGTTTATGAATTTCCTGTGACCCTGATGGCATATCGCCCTAAGGAAGTTTCACTTTCACTTAAATTCTTAAAAGTTTTCACGGTATCTGATAAAACATACCAAACAACGGATTATTTTGGTTCGACTATATTATATAAATGGAACAACCACCTTCACTATGTCACAGTATTACCGCTACCCGAAAGGCAATGGAGGCTACGTAGGTGCAAATGGGGGAGGTTTCGCATTTTACATAGCAGCTGTCTTCCTCACTACTATGAATATCAATATTATACCTCCAATTTCTTTACATTCTCACATAACAAAATTTCCACGGACCACGACTAACATAGTATTGATAAACTCATCCAGATGACGGTGAACTGTCGCTCTTAATAACCGTATCGACTCAAACAGGCACAACGAAACACTGAACCCACAACAATGCAAAAGGTGTAATTCGTGACGTAGTCCAGTGCACACACTTTACCGAGGCAGTTCTTATTTCTAAATGCAGGAAGGTTTTACGGTATACGCGTGAATATACTTTCATTTATTCCCACAAAAAGTGCAGCTTCTCTTGCGACGGTTCTCATGCCTCTCTTGACACACTGAATTATGTTTACATCTATGACACTGAATTTCATGCAAATCGGGCAATAAATGAGGGAAGAACGGATATGAATTAATTTATAACTCTAGGTAATGAAGGTTTTCCTTTTGACTCAACCGAGAGTTACGAAACTCACCGTTAATCAGTACACTGCTATGGATCTCTCTTGTACCAAATTTTATTCAAATCGGAAGGAAAACCTAGAACACAGGCCAACATTCCCTTTACGCCCTTAAGTAAAGTATGGCTTAACATGAACCGATTTTCAGGAACGTCACAATCTCCCAATGGCGTTACATAGAGATCTGTATCGAGTTTCACACAAATCTGTAAAAAAAATTGGGAATCATGCGCTTAATTCACTTACCTACTTAGGTAAATTGCTACTGTGACTATGCGTTTCATAAAACTCATGAGCCCTTGACAACTTTTTGTAAGGAACCTTGTACTGAACTTCATGAAAATCCGACAAGGTTTATTTTATGGAACTATGTTACAGGCAGGCAAAGAGATATGCTTTCCACACTGCCGTTCTTTTTTAACTCTCCAGAAGAATGTATCATGGAAATTTTACAAGAACAGCTTAGGCATTCAGAAAGAAAAGGCAAGTTTTCACCTTGGTGACATTTATGTGGCACGCACGAAAAAAAAAATGGGTAACGTGTGCCGGTGAACAAACCTGAAGTAAACAGACCGTTGGGAAGATCTAATTCTGCACATGGAGTTAGTGCCAGCACTTAAAGACATAAAAAACACTAATCACCAACAAATGCTCAAAGAGAGTTTTATCATCAATCGTAACACACTCCTACATGTTTCGACCATGCTGGATCATCTTCAGGGAGAACTTTTTTGTTATCGTTAAACTAAGGTTGCACTTTATAGTTGAGTGAGAATGTGCTGTTGACTGTGCACTGTGTACTGGAGGCGTGCAGGCCGGGACCGCAGAGTTCACGCCTCCAAAAACAACGCAGTACACAGTCAACAGCACATTCTCACTCAAATATAAAGTGCAACCTTAGTGTAACGATAACAAAAGAGTTCTCCCTGAAGATGACCCAGCAGGGTCGAAACCTGTAGGAGTGTGTTACGATTAATGATAAAACTCTCTTTGTGCATTTGTTGGTGATTAGTGTTTTGTATAATATAGTGCACGGACATGGAACACATTAAATTTAAAGACATAAGATTGGAGGAGGTGGAGTGGCTTGATCTGGGTCAGGAGAGGGATCGGTGGACAGTTCTTGTAGATTCGGTAATTAGCATTAAGGCTCCATAAAATGAGGGGATTTCAGGAGAAGCTGAAGTATTTTAACTTGTAAAGCACTCCAAGCCATTAGGTTACTTACTTAGTTTTTGGATGATATTATTATTTGAAGAGGGTTCTGTGCGATACACGAAACCGTACAGATCAACGATTTCTGGCATATTCGTGTTCTGACACACACACACAAACACACACACACACACACACACACACCTCCTACTTAATTTGATTTTGAAAATATTTGTTTTGATTCACGTAACGAAGGCAGGCTTTTGCCTGCGGTCAACATGGCCAATAAAGTATTTTAGCCGGATCAATGGCTCTCGATTTCTACCCACCGCCCCCCCCCCTCCCCAAGACACGTACATTTTTTTACGATTCTAATATCATCGTATTCACCCCAGAATTACTAAAATTTACAGATCCTACACTGGTGTGTGGAAAAAGAATAACAGGCAAAGCCCTCGTCTCTTCTTACGCCTTTCGAATGGCTTCAAATCTAATTACAAATTTATAAACTCAGAAGAAACGCAAGGGCTGCAAAATGCGGTATTGCAAATTATTTTCCGCTCTCTCATTAAACGGCGAAACACAATGTGGAAGCTATCACACAGCAGCACAACGTAAAATGTTTACTTCAACTTATCGAATTTTTATCCCGGCTGCTGAAGCATAAAGTGAGACACTTCGTGAATTTTCTCAGTCTTCCAGCAGTTATGTCGATAAGAAACAACAAAATAAGACACTAAGACACTAAGCATCAGGAGAGAAAATAGCAGGTTGCTTCCTGCTCATTTTACATACTTTCAAATAAGACGGTATATCGATAAGAAGAGCTTCTGACGTGGGCCTACAGGGGTTCAAAAGTATAAATAACAGTGGTGCCAAACTACAACGCAAATATACACACCTCTCATTTGGAAACAAATATTGACGTAATGCGCACGAAAATCATGAATATGTACCCACATAAACGCCAGATTATAATGGGCATGGATATAACGCCTTCTGTTTACCGTTTATAAATAATTTGCATTTCTGAACTCTGTTTCGATGCTTAAATAGAGTTCTTCATCGCAGCGGATTACTCTAACTAGAGTGTAAGTGCATGAACTTCTTGCAGCATATTTTACCAATTTGTGGGTCGTAATATCTCAAAGGATTTCAGAAACTTCAAATAAATAACAAGCAACATCGATGTAATGCGAGTCTTATGGCTACTACTTGCCGCGATGCCAACTACAGGAAGCAAATTATCCCCTTTCATGGCTCTTAAGCAGTTAATTTCCTGTACAAGAAGGCAGTAAGCTGACAGTTTCATGTTTCTGATATAAATCTTACCTTTCCTGTAATATGTAACTTATTCGTTAACAGATTAAAATCATCTGCTAGCTAGACATAAGTGCATCCACAAGGTCGTAATTCCAAGCTGAACAAAGCAAATGGTATAAAATAAGCTCCTAAATTGAAAACCGATACTAAAACCTGGGTTTTAATAGGAAATCGATTTAAAAATGCCGTGCCCTCTTTTTGCCATAAACCTATTCTGTGCCGAAAAGTATGCTTAGATCCCCCTGAATGTCTGCTCGCATGAAACAGTAGCGAACTGTAAATGCTTGATACAAAGGTATACCACGCAAATGTGACATGCAAAAAGAACATGAGGAAACATTCGTGTTTATAGGCATAAATATGTAACGTCATGTGAGTACTCTGCAAGGTTTTATCGAAAGAAGAATATTCACGTAACAAAACGTGTGTAATCAACGTAACCTATGTCTGCTGATAATGTTGAAACCTGTACAACGCCAAGTAAATTCTGAAATTAACACAACTCTGTTAAAAAAAACAAACAAATTCAATGATATTGGGCAAACGTGCGATATTGTGTGAGTTAAATATATAAGCTAATACTTAGCCGCAGGTTTTAATCCTAATTGGCTGGTAGCACTGCCAAGTTAGATTTGACCGTTTTGAGTGAAAATCGGTCTGTGAACTCTACTCAGATATGACAAATGTGTTCATTAGTTGAAAGACCGCACCCAAACGCACACACAGACACGACTGATTGACAGAATGACACCGACAGTCAGTCAGATGAAGGAACTACGACACTCAGACATGATGTGTCTAATGCGACATATGTGGTTCTCACAGTGGTGCTAAGGAAGATTCATGTCTGCTTGGCTATTTGACCCTGAAGACGGAGGCACTACTCTTCTTCGAAACGTCAATAATAATTTACCAGGCGATATAAAGTACAGCTCAGAAGACTTGAATGTGAACTCGCAAAAAGACATCTTCTAACTAGCGGAAATCATTGTTGCATCAAATGACAGTACATTTCAGGAAAATATATACAACGATTTCCGTACATTCATTAAGTGATTCATGCATTCTGTATTCTGTCTTACATCAGGTCCATAGCCTCTTCCACCGCAAGTTCTCCACACAGTGCGATCTAGTGTTTCCTCTTTCAATTTCCAATATCGTCCCTATTCCTTATGATCAACCAGTAGCTGCTTACGCCTTCTTCCTCGTCTTTCTCGTCACTTTTATCCTTCATTCCACCTTTCCCTCAATAACGTGTTTTAAACCACAGTTCCTACGCAACGTGTGACCAATCCAGTTAGCCTTCCTTCTTTTTATTGTATATATGATATTCCTCTCCTCCTTCACTCTATGTAACACTTAATTTCTCACACGATCGGTCCGCCTGATCTTCTCCATCCTTCTCCAGCATCGCATGTCAAAACTTTCCAGGTATTTCCGATCTACTTTCTGCAGTGTCCAGGTTTTATCAACATAAAACGCTATGCTCCAAATGTTGCACTTTACTAGTTTCTTCCCTAAATTTAAGTTCAATTTGCAGGTGAAAAGAGCCTTCTTCTTGTTGAGTGTTGCTTTTGCCATGGCAATCCTGGATTTAATTTCACGCGTACATCTTGCATCATTTGCTATCAGGCTAATTGTTTACGCTATTCTTTATGGCAAGCACAGTCACGTCAGTACTAAACTGTGACACGCATCAGTCTATACACTTCCCCTCACTAGACAATGTAACTTTACAAACTGCACATTCTTCTAACACCTTCAACCTTATTGCCTTCCCCTGCCAAAGAAAAAACTTTCAACCCTTAATGGGACTCGTAACTCCATTTCTGTACTGACAGGCACTCAAACGATCCAAATTCCATTCTTCAATTATATCGCAGCTACACATTTTATCTGTATAGGTATGTTCAACCCCAACTTACCCCTTCTTTTCGAACCCTACGTGTCTGGTTACCACGCTAATCACGTAGTCTTCTCCATTACATTAATTAAAACGCCCTCTCGCCCTCCAACCCTCTTAGTGTGGCAGATCCTGAAGCGTTCGCAAATGGAATGCGAGGGTTGCTATATTCTATGTCCGTCTATCTATCTACACGTCTATGTCTTTGAACGCCAGTTCATGCGGCAGTCTATATGTCATTTTCATTCTCTATGCACGTCTAGCCTTTGCCCTCCCTTTTTGTCTCACTGTTTCACTGATTTTACAGTAATAGTGCGGGGGGCAAGTTTTGCGTCATTTGAAACCAGACAGTGGATATGACACAAACTAAGGGTATGAATAGGAATGTGTCTCACTGCAGGTGGAAACTGCAGTAATCATATACACCACGAAGCCACCTTGTGATCTGGACAGTGTCAAATAGAGCCTAAACGTGCGGTGAAATGTACAGCAAATGCTTTGTAACCGCGTTTGAAAGTTACGTTTCCACACATACAGAGAGGTTAAACATCTAGTTAACGTATGAAATTGCAGAAAGCAATACCATGCCATTTTCTTCTACGACACGGCACACTGTAACAGAATTTAGAAGAAAAATACTGCGTCTTTCTTCAGGAAATTACAAGGATTCAGAGTACCCTGAAGACGTGGCGGCCCTGATACCGTAGTCGGTATAGCCAATCGCCTTCCACCGGGGTTCGAATCCCGGTGACGGCAAGATTTTTCGGGCCCATCCACACTGGCTGCAAGGCTCACCCAAACTCACGCAAAATGGGTAACGGTTCTTTCCCGAGAAAAAGGCGGCTGGTTCGTCGCTTTGACCAACCATCCCCTTCTAGCGCCGGGGGCGAATAGGCGTAAAGCGATACTTCTACCTCCCATCTGTGCCTCCCTGGCATGTAAAGGTACAGCCTTTACATTTACCCTGAAGACCGAGGTAGTATGTTTCTCCGAAGCTTCAGAACCAACACATCAGACTGCACGGAATTACAGTCCAGAAGACCACAACGTCAATCTTCATGCTGGTGAATACTTAAAACTGTACTATGTCGCAGGAAGTCGTTTTAAGTCGGTCTGTTGAAATGATGTGTAGACCGGAGACATCACATTAAAATTTGTATTTATCGCCTTATTAGTATTTCTCACGCAAAAAAATAAGTATATACATAAGTATGTACATAGGCCTACATGTATGTGCACGTAATGTACGCACTGCCTATATAGCCCTCTGCAGGCTCGTATATTTATACATATATATATATATTTACACATGTATTTATAAGAAGGCTTACATGCACACATAACGTACGTACAAAATCTACAACTACGCAATTTAGTGCATAATTTCCGCCAGCACTTTGAATTTCCAAGATATGACGTAAGATCTTTTCACTGTTTTCATGTCCATAAGAAACAGTGTCTCATTAAAATATGCGCGATTGTAAGTTGTCCACTTTTCACTGCCACAATTGCGAGCGCATGTAACACTTTACTTTCTATTCTAACTCGTTCTCTATTAACCCCTAAAGCCTCGTGTTTCGTACAGTTCTCAGAACAATCTAGGTGGTTCTTTCTTAATCCGTTTCAAACACAATAAGATATTGAGACAGAAATGATAGACTAGTACAAAGGCGTTATATGATTGCAAGAATGAGATAAGTGCTTATGGAATAGAAAGTAATTATTGACAAAACTCATAAAAATCTTACACGTTTCCAATGAAATAGAATTCTAGCAACATTGTTTACTGTCAATTCAATCCCGATACATGGGAAGGGCAGTTTAACGCGGTAAGCAAAGTGGTGCTTTTGAGTTCCAACTGATACCTGTACACTTGTTTTGTAAAGTGTTTAGTGTAATTCTTTAGAACGTAACAAAAACACCGTAAAATTTAAATGTTTTAACGACTGTAGTTAAACGTACAAAATAAAGCACTGACATAAAGGCAACACAACATTAGCGTAACTTCAACAACGTCAGCATGATATTACCACAAGATAACTTCAGCATAAACGTAATATAATATCATTAAATAAAACGGGGGCTTTTCAGCTTGGGTGTAGTAAGTGGATACATTTGCAACACACTCTGAATATAGTGTTTTGTGTCGACGGTTTGTTTGTAACACTAGACAACAGTACTGACAGTATCCGGTTACATTAATGTCTGCCAGGTTATGCGGGTGAGAGAGAGAATGAGTGAATCAGAGGCTTGTGTACAGACAGGGCTAAATGGACAGAGAGGAGATACAACAGAGAAGGGTTCTACTTAACAATTCTGTCAATTTCTAAGGTGCTAGGCCTACAGCGTTGGTTGTAGGTAATGAAATACGAGAATACAGCACAGGTTGACTCATACTGGGAGTGTAAAATTGAAGTACTCAGAGACCAGACTGTCACTTTGTCCATCCTAAATCCCACATGGACTGGTCTGGGAAGCAATTCGGGCCTCCTCGACGAGACGCCAGTGACTATCCAAAACAACCACGGCACAAGGAGAATTATTAAGGTTTGGAATAACCAGGGAGCAGTTCGAGGAAGAAAGATGTAATGAACGAGATATAAAGTGAAAAAGAGCAAATACTCATACATTCATACGGGAAGAGTGAACTGTAGCAGAAGCAGAAGAATTACAGAGATTAAAAATCAAGATTAACCCACGAGATGCTGAGGCGAGATCTAAATTTCTTGTATCAGAATCCGAAGGTCGAAAACTACTGACGTCCGCAAAGGAGCAGGATCCTTAGACAAGCTCTTCCACAGGGGTTTCCACCGAAACTCTCTTCATATACTCATTGCGTTTCGCAAAATTTCAGAAAGCGACTACTAGCTTCGTCACGTCTGTCCGTCCATCTGTCAGCATGGAAGAACTCGCTTCCTGCTTGAAGGATTTCCATTGAATTTGATATTAGAGCATTTTTTCGAAAATCCGCCAAGAAAATCCAAGTTTCTTTAAAATCTGACAAGAATAACGGGCACTTTAAATGAAGATCTATGTACATTTATTATAAGGTCTCGCCCAATGAAAAACGGTTCAGACAAATGTGCACAGAAAATCAAAACACATATTTTATTTTCAATAAACGTTTTCCGAAAATCGTGCCGTGTATGACAAAACGTGGAAAAATACGGAAGTCAGGCAGGCCACAGATGACAATATAAAGCTGCGCACAAAAAACGAG
The DNA here is from genome assembly GCA_013340265.1 of Coptotermes formosanus. Taxonomy (NCBI): domain Eukaryota; kingdom Metazoa; phylum Arthropoda; class Insecta; order Blattodea; family Rhinotermitidae; genus Coptotermes; species Coptotermes formosanus. The sequence continues at coordinate 203,184 of BLKM01009030.1, read as the reverse complement.
ATGTGTGTGCCGGATAACTAAGGCAAGAATACAGACACATAATATTTAATATCTATTGCCCTTCCAAGGCAAAAATGGTTACGCGAACGTGCCTTAATTTTACGTTTCAGGCACACTGCTTTTCCTGCTGTCTACTCCTGTTAGTCTGATGTCGAGATCTTGGCGACCCACAGTACTCTAACAAAGATAGTGTACAGAAACCAAAAATGTTATTAAAGGTAAGTAATTCCAAAAAAAAAACTAAGAGTACTGGATTAAGAATAGGTATAAAAGGAATTGAAGAAATACATATTTACGTGTAAATGTAAAGGTGCAGGAAATAAACGAAATAAGAGATGCAGGAACGATAATAAGTGAAGGGAAAGATGAGATGCAGACTTAACAGGCGTCGAGAACCACAACTACCTGTTTGTGACAGCATGAAAAAACACAAATTGAAATTTAAAAAAAATACGGTGGACTGAAAGACAGGAAAAGAGATGAGTGTTATACACATACACACCACGAGCATGAATTTCACCTTTTCTTCATTGTTTTGGCACCCTTCTCCAGTAAATCATCTCGCCACGTGTTCAGCTCTTCGGCACTCAGTCTCAAAATACTTTTGCCTTCACTGTCATACTCATTCAGCCTCTAATCAGTCTGTGCTGTATATGGAATTACTTTTAAATTTTGTGTGATAACGTTATGTGTTCCAATACTAATGCCAAACTGTTGAGGGACACAGGAATATACCTATTTGTGCCTCTCCAAAATGCCTCCTTCTCACTCGTCCGGTTTTCATCAGTTCTCTAGTTTATTTACGTCCGACATTCTTTTCATATTATCCAACACAGAACACGTGTCTTCAAATGTTTGTGCTAAACTTATTACACAGTTTCATTAAGTTGTTTTCACCGCGTATTTTATTGAATCATTCGCTCACAAGCATCAAGAATAACGCACACGTTTTTACCCTATGTGACCCCGAAGTCCTTAAGGAGTCACCTTCACTCCTACATGTTTCGCTGGCATGCATACCACCATCATCAGAGACAGAGATTTCACACTTGGAGGTTGCGACACCGGTGAGATACGGCCTTTTTTTACGCATACATCGTCGGCGCCACTCCACAAGAATTGCTATCCCTCGCTGTATATGTACCGTGACAGTCTCCTTATACAGCGATGGACAGCAATTCCATTCCATGGAGTGGCTCCGACAAAGTGTGCGTGAAGAAGGGCCGTATCTCACCAGTGATGTCGCAGCCTCCAAGTGTGAAATATCTCTCCCTGATGATGGTGGCATACATGCCAGCGAAACATGCAGGAGTAAAGGTGATCCCCTAAGGACTTTGAGGTCACATAGGGTAAAATCGTGTGCGTTATTGTTGGTACTTTTTAGCGAATAATTATTACACAGTGTTTTAAAGAACTAAACATTAACCTTTTAAAGCCTAGCGGTCACTTTACATGCGACCAGGTTTAACGTTAAAAATTTCTGCGTGGTGCCCACATTGCGTTTATGTGTTTTGTACGGATCTCAGAACAAACAGCAGCTTTTGCCTTATAAAACATTAAGAAATTGGTTTTTATAACCGAAGTGGAGAGTGTTTACAGCGCGGTACGCACTGAGTCCTTATATAAAACAGATAGGCTTCGTCTTTAAAGGGTTAAATGAAATGTTGTGGGTAAGTGAATATTCAAAAACATTTTCAGAGTTGAGACACATTATTCTATAGTTAGGACTCCACCTTCACATTCCTTTCTGTCAAGCTGAAGTCCAAGCAATGTTTCGTCAAGCGTAGCAACGTGAGCGTAAAAGACCGAATTTAAAAACCGAGCAAAACAAGAAATTAACTAGGCAATCCCTTCGTGAGACCCTGGTGCGACAAATATATAATTGCCTTTGTTTCGATACGAACTTATTAGGCATGAGTGCGTTGAAACAAAACGTATGTTAATTAATTAAAAATTACGAGGTTTGTGTCAATGATTTATCAAAACAAATATACTGACAGGATAAAATGAAATGCTTTGAGAATTGTTCTTTAAAGAGCTTCAGCTTAAATACACACAACATTTTCATTACTCAAATTTCATCCGATTTACTCCATTATTAACACACACAGTCTGATCATAATCAGCGTATACAAACCGTTAATTAAGACTCACGTGTAATTTAATACATAGGCTCAACAAATACCCATAGGCAGACTAAAATTAATAACTTCCCTATCAGATTTATGGTTATAGGTTTAGATATTGTTGGTGCTGTACTTGTGATTGTAATGATTAATTAATCAACTCGCAGAGGTTTTATAAACTGTGGCAAGAACACAGCTTACGGCGTAATCAGAAATGTAAAATAGTCAAATTCAAATTTTTATTACAGAGAGCGAAAGTGAATGCTACGAAAAATATATATGGCTAGATAAGCATTATTGTGACAGAATGTTTTGCGTTTTATGATATTTTAGTTGAAAGAATGACTTGGCCTCTTCCAAGACGTGCCGATAGTCGCTGTTTTGCAGGCAGTGACCATTAGCCCTAAATTTTGTTACAAGTATAAGCTTCCTATTTGATATGTACAATTGTATCGTCAGTAAAACAATAAAAATTAAATAAAGAAGCAGCCCGTTTTCGCGGAAATTTGTACCTAAGAAAAACTACAATGAAATACTGGAAGCGCTTATTTATTATGACAATTTTTTATTTCTTTTATTTCAGTTAGTCATAGAACGAACTGAAAGAGCCCTTTTGTCGTCAGAGTACTTAACGAATCACTTTAAATTCCAGTTAATATTAGCTCATTCTAGGTGTAAGTAAATTTTCAGTATAACCGTCTAATACAACTGCGGCCACGTTTGTACAGCAGCACACGGAACCGAATGTGGCATGAAAGAGCGAACAGACCACACGCCTCTTTACGCTGCTCGCTTCCGAAGATGAACGCACTATGATCTTAATTAAGGACTTATCGATATATAGCCCTTTACTGGCCCTACACACCGCAATTTTTAACACTGAATGCATGAATATTTATGTATTAGGCCTATACCGTGCCGTCTAATGTTAGTCTTTAAAGGCCGTGCCACGGTTCAGGCGTTCATTCTTCGACCTTCACCGCGGAGGCCCGGGGTCTAAAGCGGGCCGGTCAATGTCAAATCTTCAGTCGACTCACCGGCAGTAACACTTTGTCTCCGGGTACTTCGGTTTTCCTCTGTAAGTATCATTCCACCAAAGCACCATACTCATCGTTATCTGAATACTGCTGGGAAGCTTCAAACAAAGCAGTGCTCTTTAGTGGAAAAATAGACAAAAAAACTTTCACGTTTTTGGTCTTCAAATCGATAGATTCATCTTATATTATTTCAGTCGAAATTTGCTTTAATATTTGACAAAAGATGACGACACTCATAAATTTCGACACCACATTATTACATATGAAGATTAAACTGGACTACTAGGGCAATAATGTTATGCAACGAATCAAAACTACCTCAAAAGACAAAAGAAGAATGATATTTGTGAATTATTCAATTACTCGTATTTTACGTCAAACTCTATGCTTTAATGGTGGTGTATGGAGCTTGAATTATTAACGCGAATCAATAGCTACCCTTCGAATTGAAACACGCCCCTTATAATGACTTTAAGAAGGTCCCAGTACATGGTGCAATAGAGGAGACTGTTGACAAAATGTGTTACTGTAAATATATTTGATAATTTTCAAGATCATAACTAGAATTGAAATAACTGATTTGCTTGTACCTTGTACAAGGACTCTCTTTAGTACAACTTCTTAATTGGAAAACAAAGCCACTTTCTCTGCACCTAATGCAAGACTCTCTTGAAACTGTAGAAGCTTTGAGCCTATACACTAAGGTACATACGTACATACGTACTTTTCGCTCAGGCTGCGTATGAAAGACGTGATACACATTTAAGTTCGCTACTTTTAAGCCAGAATTAAAATGTTTTTCCCGTCGTATTTTTACTATCAGCATGAATTTCGTGTCGTTAAACACACACATCGCTCTATGCTGTGGAATAAGATGTCTCATATCAATGCTTACGTAATAGACTATAAGCTAGGGACAAGATCACTTTACAATTCACATTCAATATGAAAATGGAAACCAATGTATTACACGCAATTCCAATCCACTATTTGTTTCAGGATATGCGCATTATTTTCAGCACGCAATCCTAGCACACTGTAACATATACATCACAGATAATGTTGTTAGCTACCAATATGCTGACATTGTGTGTTTATAATACTCCGTCAATGAGATATACACAAACAGACCTTTTTTCTTCAGTTCCAATATTTCTTTCAAGGTAGAGATAATAAAAAAGTGTTTCAAAAATAAAATCACAAAATGAAGTCACTTCGTATTTATCGAAGTACTCTTATTTTCAGATATTAGTTTCCGTAATAACACTTGTACCCCAATACTGTGTTGCGGGCTTCTGGCAGATGTGGCAAGTATAGAATACTGACAACTTTGGCACGTGCTGAAATAATGTTTTCAGAGATTTCATGTCACTAAACATGTGCTGCGATTCCCACAGCAGTTGAAATTAAAACATATGCATTGCAAACAAATAGTTACATAACAACGTAGAATAGGGTTTAGCCGTCGCCACCCCTGTACCACACCCCGCCCAAACATTCACCTGCGCAGATATCACAAGTTTTGTTACCACAAATATTCTTTGAAAATTATTAAACATTACGGTTTATAAAACTGTAATTATGTGTTTTTTTCTCAAATGCACTGTTTTATGTCACTCCTTCCTGTATGACCACAAAGTAACGAAGGCCGACATATATATATAATGAAAATTAGGATTAGATACAAAATGTTCTCATGACCGAGTGGGACAATTTTATCTGTAGAATTACTGTCTCTAATGGCCCCAGTGTCTGCTACCCTGAGACGGCACCCGGGAATTAGGGGTGAAAAGCCGGTGACAAAGGGCCTGAACTACGGCACGGCCAGCATGTTTAAGAAAGTCTGTCAGGAAATAATTTTCAACGCACACACTTGACCCTTGAAGATGGGAACGATACTTTGTCCGAGAAGTAGGTACACAACTAACACACGACGCCGCTTAATATGCCAGAAGAGCGCCGATCTCTTCAAGGCACGCATTTTTTAGTTCTCCTTTTTAAGGCTAAAAAGAAATGCTAAGCTTTAATTTTACTGCTGCAACTCCACAGTTCAGAATATTCACTGCCGCAAGTGAGAATTTTCTCCTTTCGCGGAATGAGCTTTTCTGTATCCTGTTGACAGAAGTTAGTATCCTGTGTTCGCAGCCAAAAAAAATGTGTCAAAAATGTTTTCATCTCGCGATCATCCTTAAATCTGTGATGGCAAAAATTCTGATTCAGCGCTGGAAACATAACTTTTAGGCGCCAGTTCAGAGCTGCATGCGAAGGTTTCCACTTTTTTTGTGTATGAAGTTAGCAGCCACGTCAACTTATCTTCTGATTGGCCCTGATACGTTAGCACACGGTCGGTGTTAAGTCCTTACAAATATTTAATATGGAGAAACTTATCTGTGACAGTGAGATGCAAAAATTACGTAGCGGTGCTATTAAGTGAATACTCATTACAGTGATTGGACATATTAAAACAATTGGCGTGATGCAGTGTCCTGTATTCATCGGGCTGTTTGTGCGACCCTCTGTAGAACTCTGCGGAGATAGTAATAAAGACTCGGATTTCATTCAAGACGTCGAATACCTTGACAAACTGGCCTACCATCAGCCTGTACAGTGAATATTTGCCACGTGGAATTAATCACAAGCTTCACAGCTTATGCAGTTATGCCATTAAATCCAGATGGGGCAAGGAATGTTTACGACAGAGCGCTCGGTCAATATATTTGCCTACTGGTAACACGTTTTCTAATTCAGACATTACAAAGCGTCTAATATGTGGATAACTGCACATAATCAAATGGAAAGAGTGTGACGGGAGGTGATTGTAATGCATATTAAAGTTCCGGCATCGCGCTTGTTGGGATAAAGAATGAGAAGGCAAGAATCACCCCACCATATCCAAATTTGGGCACAGAGTTTATCTGAAATTCTCTTACTCGATGTGCAGCAGGAGTGCTACGTACTCAACAGTGTCACTCAGGGGTACGTACAAAATACAGCACGATTTTGCTGTGTAATTTTCGAGACTAGATACCACTTGTAGCTTATTTTCATGAATGCTGTAAGAACTCCGGTACTAGAAGGGCTGCGACTGTGGCTGTGGTACGTCGATCACTCTTTCATCAACATATGGTTTCGTCTACAGGCCTTGCTCCATGTCACTCAGTCTACAGCTAAACCGTTTCACTACTGTCAGGGTTGTCAGTCACGAAGTAACCACACAGCCAAAGCCTCGCTGGTGTTAACTTCAGCAGGCACGAGGCCGCAGGGGGCCTTGCAAGCACAAGTGCAGAGGATTTGCTTGTCAATCTGTATTCCCTAGAGTAGAACTAACAGCAGTTAATTATTCAAGAAAGGAAAATCTTACACTTCTCACTGGTGCAAAGCAGCTAAAAATTTTACTATAAAAGATTATGTTCTGGTACTGTCACGTAGAACAAAGACGTGAAATACTGGATCGTTTGCAACAGGAGCGGATTCCTTCAGACTAGGGAAAAGTTACGTGTCTCTGTCACTCTGCTGCTCATTACTTAAATTTTCACATAAACATAGCACAAAACCATAGTCTGTAAACATTTACTTTCACTATTTGTGCCTAAGAAGCCCAATACATGTATATGTGTATGTTATCAAAAAAGGTGCTGATACCCGACCATTATGCTCACTGTCTTTACAGTTTTGTTCTAAATTTCTAAGTACTGACTGCTCTAACACTACATTCAATTTTCCTTTAGAATACGTGGGTCACGTCATGCTTGCAATCGCACCTCGACTGCATTCAGGAAACAAATTGATAATGACTGTTTTCTAAATTCATGTTACGTTACTGTGCTATTGGTATTGTTCTAGAGCAATTAAATTCCCTAGGTTATAGTCTGTAAAACACGGTCACATATTAAGAGAAGAAAACAGACGGAGGGTGTTGCGTTTAAGAGGAATTAAGAGAATGCTGGAGGAATTGCACAATGAGGAGCTTCACGGGGTATTATCGGCGGGGGTCAAATCAATTAAGATATGATGGGTGTGGTATATGGCACGAATGGGTGAGCATAGATAATGCACAGAGGATTTTGGTGGGGAAAACTGAAGTAAAGAGACCACTCGGACGACCTTCGCGTAGACAGAAAGATAATACCAAAAAGGTAGTGCAGAAGTTGATTGAGAAGAGACGAATTTATTCATCTCACGTTGGATATGGACAAGTAGTAGGCCCTTCTGGTAATGACATTTCGATTTGCACAAAATGTGGGAAATTCTTATACTAGCGAAAAATGGCCACAGTAGCTTCTCAAGAAAGGCTCTGCTCCATGTACTTATTTCAGTGTATGATTCAAGTGTTTATATTCCTATCCCATGTTACATAACTTCCTGTCACGACAGTATGGTCCTAGATTACAGTTACAGGAAAAGTCTCCGGATATGGAGGGTAGCTGCGAGTATGTTGAATTGAATGAGCAGTCACTGTCAGCAGAGTGGTTGGGGGAAGAAGGGAAACGCGAAGGATTAAACCCCTCGCAGTATAAAATCTAGCATATTATGAAATGTCACAAATGATCTTGGATTTAGAACGTACTTTTGGCACGACTTCAGCCAAGTAAAAGAGACATGAGATTTGGAAGGTGCAAGCAGGGGCAGTTCGTAAGTCCAGCAGCGCTTGTGAGAAAATTAAAATTATCAATATGTGAAGCACCATGGGTTAACGATTTCTTTACACTGATATGTGTATTTTCCCCCATCTTGGTCACATTAATTCATCCACTGTTCAGGCATATCATTATTATCTCTAGTGAGACTGGATACGCAGACACGATCGTTGTGATAATCAGTGCGCATTCTGACGTAACGGATCAAGTAACGACCAGATGCACTTCATTCGAAAGATGCTGGGCCGCGGATAAGATGTGACATAGACGTTTATACACTTCAAAGGAGTCAATGATTCTCTTGCGAAAGAAGTACAATTCTCCTAAATTATTAATGAATTACTACATATATACAGGGTGATAAATGACCTGTGGACATACTGCAGGAGGTGATTTCCTAGGTCTTTGTGATCAAAAAAGTTCATATACACTGTACAATTATCCTACTCATATTAATGAATTTAGTACATATATGTAAAATACTATGTAATTCTCCTACTCTTATTAATAAGTTTACTATATATATGTATATATATAACATGCTATTTCTATTTGAACGAAACGTTACAATTACACTCGGATGCAATCATCAAAGGAAAGACAAGACACAGGTAACAGCTTGCAGACCTTAGAGAACTGCCTATCAGACACGTAATTCGCAAGCAATTGACCGGATGCCTAACGATTATGGCCTACCCTGGCTTGGATTAAATAAGACATTTACCAAAATAGAAAACTTACCGGTCTAATTTAAACTTAAAACGTGACACTGAAGGTATGGGATGAGCAAGATTCTGATGGGATAAGTTTTAACTTGGTTTCTGGCCTGAGGAAGAGAAGTGGGTTCCTATTTTGAATTATGAATGCCGCCCACAGCCACTGCAAAGTGAGTTTGACACGTCTGTCCAATGCGCTCCGTCTTCAGCAAGTGGCAACAGAACAGAAGCTACCACTACTCCACTTGTTCCAGCGTCTCCCTGGCAACAAGATCAAAAGTTGGAGTAACCCAGGGCCACGCGAGACATGACAACTCCAGCGACTTGAGATAAAGAGTGGTTTATATCCAACTTCACAGCCTTACAATCTTCCACTTTGTGGTCTTCCACGGTGTCCGCAGACAATATTAGGATATATGATATGAGGTTTTAGGTCCGTTAGAATGTTTCCTGAATTCAGAACTGGCACGTGGAAATTAGTAATACTGGCGATAGTGAAGATAGCAATAATAACAATACTTATTAAGAATAATGCTTGGATTACAAAGATAAATAAGGGAGTGTAGAAAAGTATATTAGTATATATAATATATATGTGGAGACATATATTGTATCCCTCTGCTTTTACACTTTTCCCTGGAAATTGTATTTTGCCTAATGATGGACGCCCTGTACCGTCCGAAATATGTAGCAGTATTAGTTATAAAGAGCTGGGTAACGAAGAGTTGTATTGAACTTGTTGGTACAGACTGGAAATAGCTGCTAAAGTAACTACACACTGAGTATGAATCCCATAGAGTAAGCATAAAACAGAAGTATTTTAGCAAAGGCACGTTCAAAATTCAATGGGACTGAACCTAGAGAACAAAGAAATACAGCACAGATCTAACATTATACAGGGTATACACAAAAGAATGGTGCGGTTTCAAAAGTTAACAAGAAATTTATTTCTCAACTTACACGGGCACAACGCATACCGTCAGCAGCGGCAACTGTCCAAGTTTCTCATGCGCTACCAGCAGTTCGCTTCTCATGCTTGCTGCGGGACCGCGGGGCCAGTTTCCAAGATGGCGTCGCAGCAGGAGAAGGCGTTCTGTGTGCTCCGTTTTGAGGTGTCCAGATCTGTGATTGCAGCGCAGCGTGAGTTTCGTGCACGGTTTAGGAACGACGCACCATTCAGGAATAACATAACTAGGTGCTACCGACAGTTTGTGGAAACTGGATGCTTGTGTAAAGGCAAGAGTCCTGGTCGACCTCGTGTGTCTGATGAAAACATTGAAAGAGTGCGTGCCTTCTCCTGCTGCGACGCCATCTTGGAAACTGGCCCCGCGGCGCCGCAGTAAGCATGAGAAGCGAACTGCTGGTAGCGCACAGAAACTTAGACAGTTGCCGCTGCTGACGGTGTACGTTTTGCCCGTGTAAGGTGAGAAATAAATTTCTTGTTAACTTTTGAAACCCCGCCATTCTTTTGCGTATACCCTGTATTTGACACACAAAAAAATACGTGGTTAACACTGCTGTCCCCAGTACCGAGATTATTTAAATTATATACGACAATAACATTCAGAAGCATGTCAGTTTAGTAGCCTATATGAATTTATACACCAGTGACACGCGGAACACTGTGAGTAGTACCAAGAATTACGTAAGCACCTCATGTGGTGCCAAATGCCCTGCACTAGGTTTTGGGAATTCTAAACGTGAAGTAGGGCATTCTTAACAATGTGAAAACAACAGCAATGCCTAGAACTTGTCATATTACTCGCACACGTTCCACTGTTCAGTAATAACTGTTGTAATTGCGATGGCAGTAAACCATTCTAATGTTCAGAGGTGACAAACTTATTCACGAATTCGAAAGAAAGTGACGTCTCTATTCCCAGTTCTTAGTACGCCATCGCATGCTTCATTGTAAGCGGTTAGACCGGCAGTAAATTTACATAATAATACCGAGTGATCAGTCCCTGTGTATAATTTACACTACTACAAATTTAGCTACATTACATTTGTCAGCTATAATAATTGGCACCTTTGTCACTTTGCCGACTGTAGGCATGCAAATGACATTTCATGATGAAATTGATGGCATGTTTGTCTGCCTGCAAATTTTCACGTGCTTGGACCAGAAGGTACACTAGTTATCGGCATCAAACAGGAAACTGAATATAAATTTCCATCAACTTCCTTGTTGTTGATTTAGGTCTACATTCAACGTAATTATATTAACGTGTCATACCAAAGCCTGTAAGATCAACAAACAAACAAAATGTGATGTTACTACATTAAAAAGGGCTCACAGCTCTCCAATCGAAGACGTTTGCAAGGCCCTCTGTTGCTTTATTAGTGACATCAATTGGGTACCCTCTAATAGCGTGATTTTATTGTCAATTTTTGTGAAAAATTGTCGGATGGTGCAGAAGTTTTTTTTTGGTAAAGTCAGATACACGGATGGACACACCACACATAATGCCAAATACAGATTTTCTCTTAAAGCAGACAAACTGAAGCGGAAGCCTTTAGCTATCAGGTTCATTGTCTAATACTAACTCTTCCAGACACTCAGCCCAGTAGTGGTACCCGAGTCACTCCTACGTAAGTGTAAAACATTCTACTTGTTATTTTAACTGATGAACCGGACATCCCTTCTAGTGTAGATAACAATGTAAATACAGACTCCACAAACTAGTGTTTTAAAAGAGTACCAATAGTCTAGATACAGTTGTATTTCATACGTGACCACAGCAAAATTACCTGAGATAAAACAGACTAAATGTATTTAATTCTCACAGATGAGACATAAAATTTCTCGAATTTTAGCTTCCACAGCAATTGCTTATTACTCCAACCAACACGTTTACATGCAAAGTAATGAACGTCAAATGACGGGAAAAATTACATACGTATTTCTTAGTACAAAACTACATTAGAGTCAATCAGGCGACAAGTTTCGGCTTTTTCCAAACCATCATCTTAAATCAACTCAAAATATGTTACAGTTAATTGGTACCAGTTACTGCATTTTACTGCCGACTAACGAAAATGACGCGCTTCCATGCAGAATATACCTAACAAGATGCTTAGGTCTAGCAGATTTCTAATACCGTGCTTACAAGCAGCAAGATTTTTAACAATGTGCACACGTCCAGCACATTTCCATGTGCTTCTTCCGTATAGTAAGTTTCTAACAACGCGCTTACGTACAGCAAATTTCTAATAATATGCTTGCGTCTAACAGATCTACAGGAATATGCTTACGTGTAGAAGATTGCCAACAATGTAAAATGTGCTTCCGTGTAGAAGATTTCTAACAACGTGGTTACGTGTAGCTGATTTCTAACACAATTTTTACATGCAACAGATTTCTAACAACATGCTTACATACAGCACATCTCTAACAATGTGCCTACGAGTAACAAATTTCTAAAAACTTGTCTATAGGTAGCAGGTATCTTACAATGTGCCACCGTGTAGGGGGTTTCTAACAATGCCTTTTAGAGTAACAGATCTAAAAAGATACACTTACGCGTAGCGGATTGCTAACAACTTGTTCACGTGTAGAACGTTTCTGACAAAGTGCTGCAGTTTAGTACACTTCTAACAATGTACTCACGTGTAGCAGATTTTTAACAATGTGGTTACATACAGCAGATTTCTAACAATGTGTAGCAATTTTATAACATTGTGCTTAGCATAGTAGATTGATAAAATGCGCTTACATGTAACAGACTGGTAGCAAAGCGATTACCTACAGCATACTGCAAATACCAGAATAGCCTACAGTGACGTGTCCGCCCGATTGTGTAACATTTAAAAAAAAAAGGTTTTTACGCAATCCACAGTGTAATTATTGCCACTGTGTATCTCGATGCCGCAGTGAAAAACGCTTTGTTTGGAAATACCATTTCTCATTCACAGTAAAACATACATTCACTCACACAGAGCAACAGAATTAATCCAGAGGTTGTACGCCCTGCTGGTACTGAGAAGGATCAATATCCTGAACAGAATATTTGGTTAACATTTTCACAGTTTTTTTCCCTCCCATCATACCTGAGTCTTTATATTACGAAATATTTCGATTCTGCTGGTCACAAAAATAATTGGACAGAGAACAAACATTCATACGTACGGCAGTATTAACAGCAACCCTATGTTTTAGGCAGGATGAATTTAGCACGTATACAGTGCAGTCTCGGCTGTATAAACGTGCCTCCTCGCTGAGACTTTTCGCACCATTTCTCAGTATTTGCAGAACCATGCAAGATATGGCAATATAACTCCATAGTATGTAAATAAGCTTCTTCTTCGATAATTTGATAGTTACCAGCTTAAAAATATTTTGCTTTTATAAAAGTTCACCGTTCTTCAAGATATGCACCAAACTATTCAAGCCACCTGAAACAGTTGTCATAGTCATGCCCTGTTTCTTTCTGTCCGAGTCCCTTAGTGGTAATCAGTAAAATGCTGACTTAATTTACTCCGAAGGACTGCTACCTACACAACCCACATTCTAACTTGCTGATCACCCTTCGTCGTCTCTCTACGACAGCCTAACCAACATACTCGGCACTGCCTCTTACCTCTACGCGTATTTCCTTTGTGCCGTTGTAGCTTGCCAAAACGTAATGTATGCTCAGAATATTGTATTACGTATGTTCTACCGCGTGTAGTGTGTCTGAGTGTGATCTCGGAACTTCAACGATAAGGAGGCCTCGGCCCACTAGGGCTGTCAAGCCATGAAAAAGAAAAGGACTTTAGTGACAAGTGAGATAAGTAATGAAAACTATAACTCGAATAAAATGTACCACTAGCGTAAAATATGGTCCAGTGTTGTAATTTGCTGACTAAATATATCTATATCATAGCATACCAAAGTCGCAAATGTTACATTATATTTACATTTCCCGCTATCCTGAATTTATCCTTCTTAGAACACACAAACTTTCATAACTTACACATAAAAAATAAATGCACGGATAAATTCCTAGATTTTGAAAAAATTCGACGTACTGCACATCTATCTCATTACTGGAAATTATTGCCTAAATTATTGCCTACCTTATATTCGCGGCAAGCAAACTGAGAGGAATGAATACGCTGTCATTATTAAAGTACAGGACTTTTCCGTGAACCCAGTCATTTGACTAATGAGTTATACGAAATTTTGAAGTTCCATGGAAACTGTTAGGATGAATAGGCAGAGAGTTTGAAAATGAAGGTTGGCTAATACCTGGCGGGAGTTTCACGATTGACTGCAGTAACTCAAAGTAATAAAATACGTGATTAATACGTGGCATTATATTTCAAGCTAAAAGTTTAAGAAATTTTTCAACCAGTAAAAAGGTTAATGTAGACAGCTTCTTATAAGTTTTAACTTAGAATCAACAAAATACATAGCTAACAAAAAACGCAGCAATATCAACAATTTCTTATTTTGTGAAATAAAAGAGAGGTGCTGTGTTATCACTGTCCTCCGAGTTTGTTGAGTTTGGCTTGAGGGTTTGAGATAAGTGACAAAATAGTACAGTAATTAGGTCACTGCACCTACATGAAATAGCTTACTTTATTAAATGGTTTTTATGTCTGACAGGAATATTTCAAATCTTATACAGTTCTGTGTTTCATTTCCGCAATTCCGAATGCCGTATAAATGAAAAAAAAAATAGAAGGAGGAGATGGAAATATTTCCAGTTCTGAAGTTATTACATTAGTCGTCGTCCTGTATTCTGATATAGTGGTATAATAATACGAAGCTGTTTTATAATTGAGAACATTAAATCTGTGAAACCCTTCTCCTCAGGAACTTTCTTCCCGACTTAGATCTGAAGACCTAAAAATTGAGTTACAGTCTAACCTAGTCTTTGATAACAGCGTGAAACTCCGTCCATTACCGTAAGACATCACAGACCGAAGGCGTTTGAGAATAGGGTTCTAAGGAAGATATATCGAAATAAAAGGCAGGATATGACTGCAAGCTAATGAAGAGCTTCATGGTTTTACCCGTCGCCAAATTTTAACATTGATCAAGTAGAGGAGGGAGGAGGTACGTCAGGGTGAAATCATGAACGCATCTGAAAACTTTCTTGGGGACACTTCAAGGAAATAGATTCTGTGGGATCCACAGGGACAGAAATTCCCTTCGTCACCAGTCAGAACTGGCAGTGTAGATCCACCCATACCCACAGGTTACTGTGGCCTGTGTCCCGAGGAAGAATGCCCAGGAGTGAGACTCAACTCACTTCCATCCAGTGCTGAGGCTAGCAGCTTGTGAAGATCTACTTCCACGTACCCACCCATCTACATTCCGTGACCCTTAGTTAAGTGCAGGGACAAATTTACCTTCACCACACACGACGACGACGACGAGGACGACAATACTACTACTACTACTACTACTACTAATAATAATAATAATAATAATAATAATAATTTATTTGCTATGTCACATTACAAAATGGTGATGGGCCTGCTAACACCAAGTTTTCTGCAGTGTGTATCCCTTATATTCAGGGCTGTGGAGTCGGAGTCGAAGTCGGAGTCGGAGTCGTTGAGTCGGAAGTAATTTTGGGTGGAGTCGGAGTCGGAGTCGGTAAAAAGGTACCGACTCCGACTCCGACCTCGGTATAAAATCTTAAATAGATAACTAGCTACAATAACCATGAGACTTATACTTCAATAGAGGTTATAAGTCTAAAAAGTAGCCTGATGATTCACGTGGTGGTGATGAAATGTCTTACGATACAATTTACCACTTTAGTAGGTTTACCATTATTATATAACACATATTGAGCTTTACGAAGGAGTCGGAGTCGGACGGTTTGTGTACCGACGCCACAGCCCTGCTTGTATTAACTGTAAGTTGTACATTGGCAATGAAATGTTGATCTGAACTTCTACATTATTTGCCAAACATTTCTTTTAGTTTTCAGCCCTCTCTCTCTGGGTTTTGTTTTGAACGTCTAAGCTACGACTTTTTATGTCTTATTTAATTTTCCTCTCATTTAATAGCCATCGATCCTACATATAAACTAGTTCTTATTCTCTTTCCAACTCAATTCTGTTTCCTACAACTCGTTTTCGTATTTGTATTTGATCTTTATAGCATGTACGAGTGTGTAGGACACATATGGCATGGGACAAGCCCGACTCCCGGGCTGCTTTGAATTCGGATTCCATTACACTCCGGAGGAGGGGGGGGGGGCAGGGCGGTGGGATGTGTGGATAGATAATAAATTATCAGTTTCTAAGAACTTTTATTACGCGGCGTTACTCTGAACACCAGCCTAAAGTAACAGTGTTTATAGTTGTAGGAACATGAGTCTGGTCTTACTATTACACAGTATCACCTGCATTGCGATATTCTGACTGCAGACGCGTGCTCTTTGACCTGCCTACCGAGGCCTACATAATATTTACGTTTCTTATTCGTTCAGTTTGCTGTCCGTCAACCGTGAGACACTTTAACATGAAGTGACATAGGCCCGTGTTGATTCGTGTCACGACACAGAATAACGAAAGGACGGCGTTGGCATTACCAACATTTCTCCGCTCGTGTCGAGTTTGAAATTGGAATGGAAACGGGTTTGAATACAGAACAGGTGGAAGGAAGGTGGAAGGGCGGGGCTTATATAGAAGCCGGTTTCTCATGGATATGCATACATGGATGGGATATTCAATACAGACTCAACTAGAATGTCACGTACGTTACAGAGTCTCTGAGTCGGTAAAACTGAGCTCTGTTTCATCAGGATTCAATTTAACCAAAATTTGTACTAGCTTCTAACACATAAGCATACGAACATCATGCGAAGGATACACACACAGCGGCAGGAACGTGACCGCGATGGTAGCAAAGACTTCACACACTCTTTGGCAATGTAGGGTCTAGGGATCGATTCCATTACACGATTCCTGTTATTGACAATTTTCTAAGTTTTCATGTTACTTATCACTACAGTGGGTTGCATGTTACTAATGCACTACGCTGTGTTATGACCTTGTACTTACAATGGTACCACACCAACTGAATCAAAATTTCCCACTTACTTCTTCAAACTGGGCTGCACTTACTCTGTAAGATGGCAGTAAAGGCAAGTTTTCAATTTTGTTTTAATAAAAGTCGAGCCTCTTTCTCTTATTAAAATCTCCACTGTCTGGGGTCTGCGCTCTTCAGGGTTATTACGCAGCGGCGAATGGTAATCCTTTACCAACGTTTCGGAAAAATGTATCGTTTCAACCTTCAAAGCTCAAGAAGTCTTGACCCTTGAAGAATGGACCGATACGTTTGTCCTGAAACTTCGGTAAAGGATTACCATTCGACGCTGCGTAATAACCCTGAAGAGTGCAGATCTCATCAATATGGCGGCGGAAGCCTGAAATCACTATTTCTACTGTTTTTCCAACAAAATAAAATAAACACCCTCTGTTTCAGTATCTTCTTATGTAATCCGTACTATTCAAGGTTTTATTAATTTCATCAGACAGACACAGATTGTTTCTCGCTGTCAACCTGCTCTCACAATGACACAGGCACAGGGGAAAACTGTCAAGGTCCCTCATAATTTTGAAACGTTAAATGCAAGACTTGGGTTTCCTGCTTCTGACGGTGAAGAAGTCAATGTGACAGTGACAAAATATTAAGATGAGTTTCCTAACATCAAACCTGCTGTACAGACTAATGGCACTGTAATGTTACTTGCTTGCAACGAATAAGAAAAACACAAAACTTTTGCCCAAAATACTTTACCTTAGAACCAACAGCGGCTATTCAAAATTGCATAGAAAAATTATAATAAGTTCAGACTAAAATGTTTCTTTTTAACAGTAAATGCTCAAAACATGTACGCAAAGGAAATTAAAATGATCCTGTTACACTACAGACACTAATCAGGTTGGAAATCGAAATACCAACATAAAACTCATTATTTCCTTTTACTTCTTTGAACCTAACGTATCCCGAAACTTTTGACGCTCAGTCCAGAAACGAACACCATTTAACAACGTTATTAGTTTACTTTCCGTACACACGACAGGGAGGCTTACGATGTTTGTGTCTTCGTAAATTTGTCGCCCTAAAAGCTTTTTAACTAATTGAATATCTTCGTAAAACAGCGAACGAAGATCAAGCCACTGAAGGCTATTCCACCCTTATACTTCTAAACACTTCCGAATTCCCTATCACTAGCAATAACAACAGGGCGAATTTCTGAGTTGATAGCCACATGAATGCATTTCGGATTTACGAAATTATGCAAGCTGAAAAGTTCCGAAATTATTCCAGTCTTATTTAGACTGCCCTGGTCACAAACTCAGGCTATATAATCTGCGAAGAACACCTTAGCTAGGTGCCTTAGAGGAGTTTGTTGGAAGGTAATATGGCACCAGTAAAGTAGTTTATCCTTATCTGATTCATAAACATTCCTTATTAACAACTTTGTTCCCATACATTTTTGGCGTATTTAATAGCTTTTAAATGGGGTTTTAAAAATAAAATGTAACGTTCCTCACTTCGTAAGATGTGAAGAAATTTTAACTGTATTCCATCAAATATGCTTACCGGCACACCATATTCTACAACAACGGTGTTCATAAAATTGAAACGTATACTTTTATAACGTGCGTGTAACATGTGTAGATGTATTCTTGCCTTCTATGTTACATATCCATCAAAACCTCCGAGCATTTGAATACTTGACTTCCATCTGCTCTTGACCGCATTGCCTTCGCAAGACGTCGCAGTGTTTTCGCGTTATGTCAGTTGCTCGCCATTCTAAGATTGCGAGAAAAGTCCGAATGTGACAGCAAGAAATATATTTTAAGAGACAAGTTGCATGCCAGTTCTTTGTAAGCATTGAGAATCTCACCGACAAAACCCAAAAACAGCTGGATGGTCGATGTTTGCCAATACACTTTACGTCACTATTTCAAGGGCATGCTACGCTCCTCGTGTAGCATCGTTAAAGCTGTACCAAGACCAGTGTCAGTTTGTAGTCTGACGATCAACCTTTAGGCATATCGCCTCTTCTACTTTTGTCTTATTTATTTAAAAAGGCAGGAATAATTTGGCTCACCCTTGACGCATTATAATGCGCTTTCACAGGATTATGAGCTGCTAATGCAGGACCCTGTCATTCTGTATAGTAACAAAATTGATTTCACTACCACTAGGAGCTGCGTATGATTTAATTTCGTATCCCTAACTACTAAGTGATTTGCAGAATTTACATTAAACATGTCTCTCCTCACCGTGACTTCTTTAATTTTAATGTAAAGCGATTTTTGTAACAAAAGTGACTGTACTAGAACGCATGAATAAGACTTACGAGAGGCTGCGGGACCTTAAAAATGCCACAGAATTATAGACTTATTTCTCCAGCAATTGTTTCGCCATATATATCATCTGAATTACATCGCATTGGGCATTATATTCAGTTTTATTTTTGCCCTCATAATCTTCCGTGTCGTCTTGGGCTTTACCATCTTCAATGCTATGTTAATCCTCACCAAAATCAAAGCTATTGTCACCCTAAAGACTCTCAATGCAATCATTTTTAACACTTCTAAAGCTAGCACACCCAAAGCCATCTTCGATACCGCCGTTGCCGCCATCATCCTTACGAATAAACCACTACAATCACTGTAGTGCGTCAATTGAGGATTTAAACATATACCTTGAACTTCACAAACCTTATTATAACTTCTAAATGGTGAACAATGTTCGATTCCTTTCCATTTTTAGTGGGAAGTAATTATGATTATTTAGATTCTAGCAGATATTTGTCCTTCCAGTTCCACCGTGGTACACAAAAGCATTACTGCGTCTGGGTGACTTCAAGCGAGAAGTATTATTAGCTGATCGCATCATAACGAGTAATAAATGGACAGTCTTACGTATCCTTTTAGATGATTATATTATCGAAATACACGCGCATTCGTACCAGTTCGACAAACTTTAACATTACTTGCAGGTCATTCCTTTGCGAACACATGAAGAGAAAGGCAGTGTGGTAATGCTGAAAGGATTTCAGATTATGACAGTCCTGTAATTTGGCTAAGGCACTCCGTAATCCAGAAGAGACAAGAATGAGGCCAGTGTCACGTACAGTACCAACGGACACCAAGACGACTTCAAGTAGTAAGCAGCATTTTCAAAACATGTTTCAACAAGACTGAACTTTGTGCTAAACACAAAGAGAATAGCCGATCCTGGTTGCCGCGCAGTCTAAGGCGTGGGTCTGAGGCAGCTTGCTTGCTGGGGTTGCGGGTTCGGATCCCGCTGGGGGCATGGATGTCTTTTCTTGTGAGTGTTGTGTGTTGTCAGGTAGAGGTCTAAGACACGGGCCGATCCCCAGCCCAGAGGAGTCCTATCGTTTATGTGTGTGTGTAATTGAGTGTGATCAGGTGCAACAATGACCCTCTACACCTACAGTGACTAGGTAGAAGAGGTCAGACTAAGAAAGAAAGAAAGAAAGAAGCCCGAACATGTTAAAATAGTCAAGTCCCTAAAACTTAAGTCCCCTGAGGAATAAAACCAGCATGCAAACTATTTCTAATACAGCAGTGCTGCTCTCTGCAATGAAGAACTGCAATTGCGTGACAATTTATCATACTGTCGTAAATTATTATTGATTAAATCTTGGCAATATACATAGACCACCGAGTTCCTTGCTAACATGTTTTAAGAGACATTTATAGGAATTATTAAACTTAAAACGATAAAAGTCTTTGAGAAGTTGCAGTTTTTAAGTTATCATTATGAATCCTAGCAACTTATATTTCTTCGAACTTTAAAAGAAACATTACATTACACTACAGGTATCGCTTGGACGGACTGTGGAAACACGGCACCAAATGTAAGAACACTTAAATTCTAAATGGGAAAGAACCGTCACATGACTGCATAACTTACACTACAAACTTCAAAATGTACAGCTGTTAACAAATCATGCAACCTCTGAAAACAAAACATAAAACACTGGGTGAAATTCCACGCAGTATCAGAGCATATTTAATTTAACACCTTTCCAGCACAAGAGGATCGTTTCCAAAGAGACAGATTAATAAATGAATTGACCAAACAGGAAACCAAGTGTAGTGGCACAGGCTTTGTGGACTCTTTACATCACTGAGCATTGCCCCCGAGAGGAGAGAGAGAGAGAGAGAGTTGATTGCATACGCACTAGCATGCAATTTTGCATATTAAACGTAGCCAATCTCAGCGTCAGACACGCATGCAACGGTAACGAATTACAATAAACAGATTCGAGTCTCTTAACTCGCATTAATTATGGCCTGAAGCACATTCAAGTGAAGAGACGTCTTACGTGAGAAATTTATAGTGGCTCAATTAATAAACCTTTTATAGAATCCGTAAGTTCGTTACCATAGCAACGAAAGCCCTCTACTTGAATCTATCGTCAGCCACATAAATTGGGCCCAGGCTCTCAAAATATTTTTATTAATATTCACATCAATCACCTCCAGTCTGCATCTCTCAGCTTGTGGGGCCTCATCACCTGCCCCATGCAAGCTAGACGTCCTACTTTTCTCTTCCTCCCTGATTTGGTCGGGCTCACGCGGTGGCACTGTGCTACAAGTCGGAAGATCGCGGGTTCGATTACTGATGGTGTCATTAGAATTTTTCATTGACATAAACCTTCCGGCCGCACTATGGCCCTGAGGCCGACTTAGCCTCTAACAGAAAAGACTACTAGGAATATTTTGTGGGGAGGGTGAAGGGGGTCGGTGCGTAGGGCTGACAACCTTACCACTTTCATGTTCCGATTGTCTTGAAATCTGGGAGCCTCAACCTCCTCGAACCCTCACGGCCTGTCCAGGTCTGTACAGGGACTGCCATACTGTTTACCCTGACTTGGTTACCATCTGAATATGAAATGACGAGGGCAAACTATGGAATACATCGTTGGGCACTATTTCTTATTTCGCATCATGTCCACTACACAGACGATCCCCGACTTAACGCAAGAGTTATTCTCCGGAAGGCCCGGCACAAGTCGAATTCAGTGCAAGTAGGAATGTACCATACATCTGGTCAACTGTACACGTACAAAGAAGGGAGTCCAGTCGAAATTCAAACACCAACTTACTCGAACCTGATCGGCCGCAGCATGACCGCCTCGCTGCCTCTGTTATCGCTCAGCAGTATTCTTCCATCACCTTACAGTAACTGCGCTTTAACTCCTACAAGGACAAATTTGGTGAACGTTTCACAAATTTTGCTAGTTTAAAACTTTTCTAAAACTGCCTAAGTCTGAAATTACGTAAGTTTAAATTGCTTAAGTCAGTGTTTGTACTTTTTTTTCAAACATCATCGACATGTGCCTTTCACCCAGCACTATTTGTTCCAAATATGGTCGTGTACTTAATCAAATCTCGGACAGGTGTGTCGGTATGGTGACTAGGCCACTGAACGGACGACCGAGGAATCGTGGTTACACTGCAGACAGAGCACGAGATCTGTCTCTTTTGTAAGGCGTCAAGGAATAGCTCTTGGACCCACTCAGTCACACAGGCACCAGGTGTCAATTCACCAGGGTCAAAGTGGCCCAGGCGTGAAGCTGGCCACTTACCTCCATCTATCATTGAGGTCAGACATGCATGAAGTTACATTTCCAGTACACACATTCGTCATGACCTAGTACTTAATTAAGCACAGTCAAATGTACCTTCTATTTATTCAAACCGAAAGGTATAACTTTAAATCAAGAAACCAAGCAACAGAGGACATAAGATGGCCCACACTTTCCTCTGTCCATTTCTTTCGTAATTATACCCCACTGCATACTAGCTCTCCTAAAGTGATTTTAAGTAATTGATTTTTGTTTGTCAAGCCGTTAATTATTGACCTGCCTCAATTTTAACAACTGATATCATAGTTAACCACTCATAGCATCAAAGTGAAGGGAATAAACTGCATTCTAAGCGGCTGCAAAATGTCAGTGGAAGTAAGGCCTGTGCTTCTATTTGTTCTATGTGATGAATAACCCAATGAAAGGTCGTGCGAATTAATTAAGACATTGCACTCATGAAAATGATTCGTGTAACCTCGAAGGTGAGCAGACGAAACAATCTCATTTGTCCCGCGTGGAAAGTGCCAAGAAAGAGAAGCTGTACGTAGTTCTGTTAGTCATTTATTTCAACAATATACTTAGCACAAAATACAGTATTACAGTAATGCTTAAGGTACGGTATTGCATTCTTTTGTCAATAAAAAACAGTTTATGATCCATTTGCGGTTTAAACTTTTCTCATTAATAATGTGTGCTCTCAAAATTCGAGTTCCTTGAAACCCCCATTTTTATTACAATCACACTGTAGGCTGTAATTCAATTCATGATACATACATTGCTATTATTCACTTACATAAATCCACGTACACCTAAATCACACATGGATAGCCGTAGCACTGATGTGTGGCCTATCTAATTTTGGAATATTTAACGAGTGTGTTACGAACGCATTACGATTCTAAAATCCTTATTTTCATACCAGGAGTAACACGCAGCATAAAATTCCTGGTCATACAAAGAGCGATATTAATTATTTATTAAGTACATTGTTGATACATTTGCAAGTGTATTAAAGGGAGTGAGAAAGGAAACCTGAGGCAACTTACTAGACGAATACCAATGGAAGTTGAATAGGAACTTTTCAACACAGCCCAGTTACAGATTGAGAAAATAATCAAATAATTATGACAAGTCTTGTAAACTGCGGATGCCATTTTCGTATAATTACTTAGGAGGTTCTCGTCTTCGGGGATGTGACGATGTGATGCTGTGTCTTTGGGTCAGTGCCTTTCGAGATTCCTCCGAAACGTCGGAAATCACACACCCAACAACACAGCGTCACACCCAGACGACCTGGACCCTCAACACGACCGCTATGAAAACCTCTATCTCGCAACAATACAATTATTCTCTTTCCTGTGTGTTTGCTCCGTAGTGAAGCACAACTCAGATGCGACACGAGTTTAACCCCTTAGAGACGAAGCGTATCTGTTGTATATAAGGACTCAGCGCGTACCGCGCTGTAAACACTCTCCACTTCGGTTATAAAAACCAATCTCATAATGTTATTTATAAGGCAAAAGTTGCTGTTTGCTCTGAGATCCGTACAAAACACATAAACGCAATGTGGGCACCACGTAGAATTTTTTTACTGTTAAACCTGGTGGTACGTAAAGTTACCGCTAGGCTTGAAAAGGTTAATCTTGCTTACTTGGGAACAGGTCAATTTTATTCTTTGCTTAAGTACCACAACATGAAGTATGGGGGAGTAAAGATAAATTTCCACACAAACTTCACTACTCAAGTAGATGGAAGTGAGCAGAGCGGTCTATACTTCAGGCGATTTCACTTCTCTGAAATTTCCAGAACAAATATAGTCTGGGTGGGCCATCCAGCCGCACAAGTCACAAGCACATTACCCATGCCATAACTTAAGCCAAAGAGTGATGATGTAATTACAAGATAAGCGTCGTTTCTACATGCTCTAACCAAGCAAGCAGCCCCAAGCTGCAACGTCGTGGCTTTTACTCTGGCAGTGTTCGGTACAAATTTAGGCCTGGACTTAGAACATTCTGAGGCTGTTTATTGTTCACCTCAGTCGCTCCATGTAGATTTCAGGATATTATCCTAAATTATGAGACGATCACCACCTTACATGTAATCTTCAGTTTATTATTTACTAACATCAATTCAATCGAAATTACTGTAGTTGGAAAAGTTTCGGGTATTGATAACGATGTTAAATATACGCAAATAAATAATAACCGTGTGGTTACAGACAGCCGAGCTGATGTTTTCCAATTCGCACTACACGCGCCATTTTCCCCTCTGCAGATTTACCCTCTTCACTCTGGAGACGTCGTACCGACGAAAACAATCACCGGCGCCCTCAACACAATCGACACCCGTTACTCAGGAAAGTTATGTGTTTTGTGTGTGTGTGTGTGTGTGTGTGTGTGTATGTGTGTGTGTGTGTGTGTGTGTGAGTGAGTGTGTGAGTGAGTGTTCGTGACGCTCAGATGCATGTAATCTAGTTCCTTCTGAGATAGATACGGTAGAAATTTCACTAAACCTTTAGAAAGTGAAGAGTTCTTTCCCCAGAACAATTGCTCAAAAGTGTAGGTTAAAGCCGGGTCGCTGAGTGACATAAAATACGTTTATTTCGTATATTACTCATCCCGTGCACGACCACTATTCAAACATGATACTTTTCCAAATAATGCACGGTTTTTAATGCCTGTACATTAAAATACTTGTAATATTTTCAAGGAAAATATTACAAGCGAAAATATAAGTATTTTAATGTACAGACATTAAAAACAGTGCATTAGTTGCAAAATCATTGTGTCTGAATGCTTATTTCTGTTCAGCACAAACCGTATCGAGTTACAGAGAATTAAGTACTCGTAGATTTAGTCTGATTTAGACATACGAGTTGGAAAAATATAACATGACTTAGGGGCGGCTTCTTTTAATTTGTCAGTGTCAGTAAGATGCACCTAACTGTTAACAACAAAAAATTCATTGTCAGAGTTGAGCGACCCGCGGCTAGGTAAAGACGAATAAGAAATTTCAAGATGAGATCTGCTCTCTTATGGGATACTACGCAGCGCTGAATTATAGTTCTGTACCGACGTTGAAGATGCGACCGATAGGTTGTCCCGAAACGTCGGTACAGAACTACAATTCAACTGTGCGTGATAACCCAGAAGAGCGCAGATATAATCTACATCGCGTCGGAAGCCTGAAATCAAGCAAAACCTTTCAACTGCTCTCTTTGATTAAGGGAAAAGTCCTGGGTTTACGAGACCATCATATCCCCTGTCGTCTCATTTCAACTCTTGAAAGAACTTCCCGATTTGTTCGAAACTTTATTTGAAGTTTGTGACATTGACGGCCGCCACAAAATCACAGTATTTAGCATTCTACAATCACTAATAAAAGTAAGGTGGGCGGGAAAAATTTTTGGAGGTGAAGGCAACAAAATCACCGCTTCATTTCGGGCCAGGAATTGACACGAAGCACATAAAAAATAATGTTTGTAAGTCAACAGTAACAAAGATATCGAAGATGCGAAGCTTTGCGATTAAAACTGAAAATTTTTAAGTCTGGAGAATATATACTAAATAAGTTATTCATAAAATAAAAAAAAATATTTCCGTATTATCAAATCTTCAGTTTCCGTTGCGTGACGCATATTATTTTACTGAAGGCCAGTTCTATCTGGAGCTCACACACTATTCATCAGCAATGTGACAATGAAGCTAATTATGTCCCACACATGTCTATTGTGTTAGCTCAGAGCACAAACAAATATACGGCGACGAAACACTTCATCTATTATTACACTGTAGTCAAGCAAGGGCCTTCAGAAGTCAAAGGTGCAATGAATTTTAGTTAAGAGGACAATGCTTTTACTGCTCGACGATTTAACACGATTATTTCATTCGAGTCTGCGGGACAGTTAAGCAAAACGTGATAATTGAGATTCAAGTCTGATTGAGGTTCAAAACTTAAAACCGGAAATGTTGGTACATCTCGATTTGCCCCTCCCCGCAATCCACAAACCACAAATTCATTCATCTTTTGTGCCTTTTATTTAAATGGTTTTCATCGCCTTTTTTCCAATTTTTCTATTATGATTCTTTTCCATTTTTCCTTTTTTATTTTTCGTGCCATTCCATTGTTTTTATTCACCCTCTCCACTCACAAGAAGAGTTACTATATATACTAACGCCCATTCAAAATGGCTTCCATTTGTTCTGTTCTAAAACACACAAACAAAAACGAAACGAAAATAAAAAACAAACGAAAAACGCGAGTGCAACGCAAAGTGCGGAACGTTAACGCTAATTCGCTCCCCTCTGCTATTCAACTGTTTTTATATGGCGACCGCGGGCGCGTCACTGCAGACAAAAGAGAATCGCTTAGCGTCACTCGACTGACTGTGCTTGTCTGTCTTTACTGTTTTTGAAGCCGCCAAGTTTATATCGATTACCTGTCCGTAATCGACATACATCATCCACCGTTTTTTTCCTCTTCCCACAACTCCCCTCCCTTTCTCTCTGTCTCCCTTCCTCTCGCAGTTTCACCTCATTACAGATAAATAGGTAAGTCACTTTATCACAAGAAATGCGTACTTAACTTGCAACAATCGGAAGTGTTTTGTTCCTGATTGTTTTTGTTTCGTCTCTCGAAATCCCACGATCTTTGTCTCCACAGGGTACTATATCGCATTCACTCTTTAAAATCGTCTTCAGCAAATGGAAGAAGAAACGTTTCTCAGAGAAGAGAGTTTAAGGCTCTCAAAATTTTCGAAACATCTTATGGTGTATATGGTTCGAATCCACGCCAGAACTACCCAGAATTTCACAGAAACCACAAGGTATTCCAAAAAGTAAAGATGTGTTGACGCGCAAATGGTGGGTCCTCGGTCGTTTTCAGTGATTCGGTTAGTGCAGCTCGGAGTTTGAGTGTAGTCTGAGGAAAACCACAAAAGCTTGTCAGAATTCTGATTATTCCTACCGAAATTCGAAACAACTCTTCTGGAACCGAAGTACCAGATAGTACCACAGGGACTATCCAATTGGATCATCACAGAGTTGTTGCCAGTTTCCAAACAAAAGGCCATACAAAGTAATTACCAACTCCCTAAACTCCGTACATTTTCTCTTCTCGATGTATTAACGAAGCAAAATTTTGCAACACCTTTATCAAGTTTAGCAACAGCCGAATGCACCGTATAATAAGAATTTAGTCCTAACTTTTAAATTGAAATAAAACCCATCAATTCGAATTCGTACGAAAATAATAAATTATGCTTATATTTTGCAAAATAACGTAAGTGTTCACAATGGTAAGGACAATCATCATCATCATTAAAAGAAATATAACTTCCTAATAACTGCTATATGATGCACAATATATAAAAAAGATAAAACATCCCAGCCTGTCTTAACGCCTTCACTTTCCACTCCGTCCAGAACAATGTTTCTACTTAAACCAATGTAAACATACAAAATATATGCAGCCTTAAATATTGTAAATAAATATTTAAACGGTTTTATAGAAAGTGATGGAAAAGTCACACAAGTTGTTTTTAAACTTTTTCTATCTGTCAAGAAAATATAAACATTAATATCACAAACAAACACACATGTTGTAAATAACAGCCACGCTCAGAAACGCACAGCTTTACCCTTCCTCGCCCTTGGTGCAAATCTATGAAGAAATTCTTCAGTATTCCCTGAAATGCAGATATGAACGTTTTCTTTCCGTTATTATAATGTGTGAAGTTTGGATAAATTATATTTTCTGATGATATTATCACCAAAGAATTCGCGCAGCATTTACCTTGTTTCATTTGGCGTATGTGGTGTAACCCCATCTTTTTGAAACCATCCGTTTTGTTCGTAAAACCACACGGATATCAAATTCAGACCTCGTTCTTGGTAATGTTCTGTGTTGGCATTATCACGTATATTCTTCTATGAATCCAGCTGGATTTCATTCAATTATAAACATCAGTAAATATTTAAATATGGGCTGCGTGACTTGCAATCCCGCTATATAAACATCTAGCATAATGACGTTACGTGACAGGAGAGTTAGGTTACAGGTGAACACTCTGTACTCCGACATTCGTTTTGAGTTTCGAAATATCATTAGCAATATGACGTAGACGCCATTCTGAATATGATCTCAGTCAGGACCTCTCAAATGTCAGAAATACTGAAATCATTTATAAGAAGGATTTCATATTTGTAATGGAACTAATCACGGGTAATTTGACAGCTCCGATTTTTGAGAGCGCGTCAGATCCTGCAAGTGATGGATGGTAATTTAAGTCTACTGCAAATTCAATAACCCAAAAATCACAGAGGTTCAGTCGATCAGTCATTACGAGAAAACAATGACATTGTGCTACGTAAAGAGACAAAGTTTGAAAAATGCACATGAACACTAGTATTCGAGGTTGCAAATAATACCTTGCAGGAAAGATGGTGTCCTTTAGAAAAGCGACGCCCTGTAATATGTCACATAGGTATCAATGTTTTTGAAGAAACCTACAGTCTCTATCTTCATGGAAAATTATATAAAGTTTTTGATGTATCTGGTAAAAATGACGTGTCATGCAATTACTAAAGCCATTTATATCACCCATTCCATAAGTACATCTTATATATATTTTAGTAAGGTCTGTAATGCTATAACTTTCTGTCCGTATACAGCTTTAACTGACTGGTTTTTATAACCGAGACGCAGTGTGTTTACTGCGCGGTACGGACTGAGTCTTTCAATATTTCAGTTTAATTTCACTCTTTCAATGGTTAATCACAAAGATATAAAACAGCAAAGAAATATCCGTAAACAATGTTCTCTTCGGCGTAATTTTTTATTTGACGTCGTGCCACGGCTCAGGCGGTCTCCCACCG
This sequence comes from Coptotermes formosanus, assembly GCA_013340265.1. Lineage (NCBI taxonomy): Eukaryota > Metazoa > Arthropoda > Insecta > Blattodea > Rhinotermitidae > Coptotermes > Coptotermes formosanus. The sequence continues at coordinate 174,204 of BLKM01009030.1, read as the reverse complement.
CGAAAGCCCGGGTTCGATCCCGGGTCAGTCCATGTGGGATTTGTGGTGGACAAAATGGCACTCGGACAGGTTTATCCCCGAGAACTTCGGTTTCCCCCTGTCAGTTTCATTCCACCGGTTCTCCACTACTAGGCAGAGGGCAGAAATAATAATAATCATCATCGTCATCTTCATCACAGTGTTGCACAAGAAGCCTTGATTCGGTGCATCCATAGTGTCTGCTACGGGACCCCCTCCACAAAAAGGGCTTAAATCATCTTATGTAATTTTATGATGTGGCTTTTTTTCAAATGCTTCAACTATTTGCCTTCTGCAAGCAGTAAGTCCATCTTATATACACCGTAACAATGTCAGTCTCTGTCACACTCCCACACTGGACTTTCATGGACCGCCACCGGATGGCAGGAAAAGACAAGACATAGAATTTAGTCTGATGGACGCTCGGATGGTATGTAGCAAACACGACTAATTGAGGTTTCCACTTTAAATACGTAAAGGGTCGCCGGCCACTAATACTACAGCATAATATACATACATACACATTATTCGGGTTTTCAAGCTAACTGCGGGTACCACTACGAAATTAATACAGAGACGCGTACATTTTTCAGGTTTACACTGACTACGTACATGAGTGGGCTTTGCCTGCCCGCATCGCCGAATTTCCATAGTAACTGCCTATATGAAGTGTGCCTTGCCTCCACGGGACGCGAGGTTTCCAAGGTAACTAAGTAAATGGGTCTTCCTAGCCTGCCCGGGTTGCCGGGCACCAGCAGACTAGTAAGCAATTAAAAAGTACAAGTATGGAGTCGCTTCTCACGGCCTAATATTCACAAAAATTGAATCAAAATGCGTCAAGCAGTTCTGCACATAAAACATACTGACACAGAAAATCAGCGATATATACTTTTGTGTTATGTGGCATATTAAAAGGGATACCATAAAAATGGCATTCGCGGCTTGTACAGAACAAGATATACACGTTAATACAGTAACGACGTTGCTAAGAAAGTTACGCAATATTAATTGCGCCATTATAATTTCTATGAAAAGCAACAACATATTTTATGCCCTTCCAATGCTGTATTATTTTATAAATAGCTTATTCAATGTAAAATGAATTAAACTTACCCTTAAATGGCTACATCGAACACCGGACGTATCACTACGGGTTAAATATTTCGTTGCATTTATCTGCGTCTCTGCGAAGGACATGGCGGCAGTCCACAAGACAAGTCCAGTTCGTCTCAATCCTACCCACTTCATAATCATCCTTAACTGGCATTCACTTTGCAACTTCGTTAGAATATAAAATTACACCACAAAAGCAATATTTAATACTTTTCAATGATTCAACACTTTGTTACACGAACAAGCACGTAACAGCACACATTACAAACAAATTAAAAGTAATAGACACACGAGCTCTATCCCACTTTCGCCATGCCATTATGCACACAAAAGCAAGGAGAGGGTGGAGGGGATGTCATGCTGCCAAACGCCGTACACCTGCTTCCCCCCTCCGCCATCACGATATCACTTCAGGGCGACATCTACTGATCAGACTTGGGACTGTACAATTATTTTCTATTGCTTACTGACGGAAGAAAATAAATCAATACGTTAATATATTTGTAACAAATATTATTTGGGCCTACACGCGCATTTACGTTACTACATGTGTTACTAAAGAAATTGAATTAGAATTCCTAAAATCATACAAGTCCTGTGTTTTATTCCTGCCAGATGTCACTACCAATAAAGAGGAAAACCGGTTATTTCAGGCTCATTGGGAAAAGTGGCCGATCCCAGTTGCCGTGCGGTCTAAGGCGTAGGTCTGCGGCCGAGCGCTTGCTGGGATCGTGGGTTCGAATCCCCCCGGCGGCATGGATGTTTGTCTCTTGTGAGTGTTTGTGTTGTCACGTAGAGGTCTCTGCGACGGGCCGATCCCTTGTCCAGAGGAGTCTTACCGACTGTGGCGTGTGTGTGAGTGTGATCAAGTGCAAATAAACCACCTCGACAGCTACTGTTAGTAGGTAGAAGAGGTAAGGACTAATAAACGAAACGAAGGAAAAGTGCAATGTCTCTATGCCTTGTGATCTTTGCAGACTGGAGTGTTGAGTAGTGGCCAGTCAAGACGGAACTTTGCAAGCACTTCTATTTGACGTCATGTGAAATTAGTGGGGGATAAAATAACGTCGGATCAGGCACTTCTCTTCTTTCATTCCGTTCTCTTTTGCTAGCCAACATTCCATAACTGCTCTATACTAAATTGTCAGACACCCTTCACACGTTCCGTAGACCTAGCGTGGGGCGTTCGCATTTGAACCTTATTTCGGCCGGATGCAAAGCAAGGAATTCAAGATTCGTAAAGGTATGAGGTCCTCACAGCCGTGTTATTGGAAGTTAAAGTATTCTGGGTGGGATGTGACCCTGTGTCACTGGACAATACGTGAACCGATGTTCGAAGACTTGAATATTTAGTGTACGAAACATTTACGTTTAAAGTAGCATTAAAATGAGGATTCAGATTTTCTGCGATAATAGGTTGTGTCGTTTGGTGAGTGGTCCCCGACGTTTCGAAGGACAGTAGTACTCACTTTCGAAACGGCGGGAACCACACACGACGACACAGTGTCAACACAAACGACTTGAATCCTCAGAAACACCGCTGTGAGAACCACAAATCTCATACATATGTAATATACGGAGGACAGTGCACTTGAAGAAAAAACTGTGGGTTGTAACTTAACCTATCTTTACTATCTATAAACGTATATGTGATCAAATAGAGAGGAATGAGACGGGCGTGGCATGCAGCACGTATGGGCGCGGTGAGAGGTGCATTTTGGTGAGGAGATCTGACGGAAGGAGACCACTTGGATGACCCAGGCGTAGATGGGATAATATTTAAATGGATCTTCAAGAAGTGGAATGGGGGGCATGAACTGGATTGATATGGCTCAGGATAGAGACAGGTGGCGGGCTCTTGTACAACAATAAACTCCTACAATTACGTCTCATTTCTTGTTCCGAATACAACTAACCAGTCACCGGATTTCTGAAGATAACATCTTACTTGCTGACTGGAACAGGTCGCCCTTAATTTTGATCAAAAGCTGGCTATTTTGTATTGCCATCTTTCCAAGAGCCGTCACAACTAAAAAACACCAGGTTTGAGTAGGCATACTAGTGGTTCAGCTGGGTGTATTTCAGTTTGCCTGATGTCATTAAACCATGTGTATTTAATACCTGTCAGGAGAGATGCTTCCTGCTGTTTAATATACTGTGGATATCTGCAAGGAAATCACCCTACTCACCATTTACCAAGTTACTTCCAGGCTGGTAATTCTTCTGCAATTCATTTATTATGCCTTTAAAGGAATCTCCTACATGCTTGTTATAGTAAGTTAAAAAAACATTTTGTTCCAACTAAACCCTTCTTTTCTGAATTGTCTCCTAGTTCGGAATCTGTGTTCACACTGTCTCCACTGATTTGGGCTGGATTAACTAATCCTGAACTTCACCCTGCTTCCTTTGATCGAACGACTGGGTAGCATGTCCGACGCCTGTTCCTAGTTCTGCAAGCATCAGACAAAATCAGTATCAAAATCAGCTCCTTTAAAATACTACCTGTCAAGACGTCATTAACCACAGTGTGTGTGTTTTTCTGTCAGGATTAAAGCCAAGTTATAATTAGCACTCAAACGCCCACAGAAACTTCTGATGAGTAAATGCCCCTCTTTAGCCATCTCACGTACTGTATTCCCACCAACAGTTTAAATATTTCTGCCCTCCAAATCTTCCGACATCTGAAGTTCTAAATATCATGTCCATTTTTCGCTGGTTATATCTTCCCAAATAATCCACCCAAGTCCGCGACACTGTTTGACACGTCGTAACATGCTAATTCTCTTGTGATGAGGAAACGTTAGGCCCTTGTTTAAGTATCAAGCTCTGCAAGACTGCTCTTCCAGTCTACTAGCAGCCACTATCTGTTGCTGAATATAGTGTCTTCCATAAGCAACAGCGACCAGCTTCGCTTGCCCAGAAAAGGTTTATTAGAGGTTCACGTGGTAACGCAAAGGTAAAACAAATATTTTGAACTCCGTCGCACTTACATTTAAAATTTTACTGGACCACGTACATGTATCTCAATACCGATTCAACGCACAAACGCAGCGTCTCTCTCCCCTGGGGTCTACAGCAGCACAGAGCGTGGAAGCGATGTGCTGGCTACCAATCGTAAGACTAATCGATTAACAGGAAAACACTGATCGACTAAAAAACAGTAAACTCTGTTCGTTATTCCGTTTCACATATATATATATATTTCATTAAAAAACTGTCCATATTTTAATGAAAGTTGGTTTAATCAAGAAAGTTTTATAATGCACGTTGTGTCTAAGAATTTTGAACACTGCGTTATTCGTAAAAGTACAGAAATCAACTTTCCAGACAAAGATGTTTGAAACTATTATCTGTAGCTCAGCGACCAGGCCCAGTTTGTAAAGGATATGTAAGGAAAGAGGGAGGATTACAATGTGGACTTGACGCAGGCATTTAGAGCTCACATACCTTTCTCCTAACTTCTTCTTCTTCTTCAATTTGCAATTAAGAACATCCCGATTTAAAAATAAAATAATCAGTTGACTTCTCAATCCACGTACCCCTACAGCGCATCCCTACTTCCCGACCCAAATAGCAAAGGATTCCCACTGAACATATTTTTTACATTAGGTATGCTTAAAAATAAAGGGCCGAAACACTGTTACTGTATCAGATATCGCCATATTTATGTCTGCTGTAAATAGGAGTAATGATTGCCGCATACGCTTTTCTGCTTAAGGGCAAATCAAGATTGCTACAATACGAGTAATTCAAAATTTGTCAACTTTTCTCACGAACACGTTAATTCTTTATGACTCACGTTTCCGTGGGCTATGGAGGCTGTTATGGCGTAATAAGGTGGAAGGCAGTTGCAGTATAAAGGAATATTTAATTGCAGGTAAGAATATTGTACACTATATTTAATCCACGCATTTTATGCAAATCCTGTCAGAAGATGAACTTCGTACACACGGCGCAATTTTAATTCCAGTGTTACATGTACATATGCTTTATCTTGTCTCCACTTACCATAACTGTTACACTTTTATATATATGCATGTATGCTTAATGTTGAGAAATTTGCTCCAGTCGTTAAGTGTATGCTACAGATGAAATTAGTCTAAGTGTAAGCATTCCTCCAGCGTCATAACCGATATTGGATCAACACGTCTGATTGCAGTGCACACTATTATTGATCACTCTGCACACTGTGTAACATGTCGTGACAATAGCAGTAATGCCATGTAACAAATGAAGCAATTTTTCGTGCAGTCGACTCTTTTTATCTTTTATTTATTCTGGTATTACAGTTGTCTAACATTATGCCTCGTTTACATTACTCATAATTTATCTATTGTACTGAGAAAAAGTTCTCCTCTACGCAAAGAGGAGTTCTCAGAGAAAAGATATCTCAATGGAAGAACGTAAAGGTACTTCATGTTTCAGTACTTACTATTTAATATTTTTATTATTTCTTAGCACAATTAGGGATGATCTTGTTCCTTTCCTTATATAAACCACATATACGAGCATAATATATATATATATATACACACATATGTTTTCACGTATGAAGGTAGAGGTTCCCTTCTACATGCCACGAAAGCACAGACGGGTTGTGGATATAAAGCTCCACTCATTCTTACCCTCGACACCAAATGGAGATGAATGGTCAGCCTCACGCCCTTGCCGCTTTACTTACGGGAAACAACCCAACGAACCTATCGAACAGGGAGCTGGGTGGACCCCGGAGCAAGTCTGGACGTTTTGAGGGGAGACAAACCTCTTGCTTGTGTCGGGATTCGAACCCCAGACTGGCCAGCCCGTAGCGTAGTTATTGAAATGGCTACGCTATCCCGACTCCCAGGTTTTCATGTTGCAAGACCAAAATGTTTTACTCGGTTCCGCCAACTGTAAATGTGTTACAGGATATCCGACGTCTGAAACAAAGACTTCACGTGTTCAGTCCTTTACGTAGAACGAAAATATTTCGGTTCTGCAACATGTCTTACTGATCGTTTTTAACTTAATAAAATTCGTATGAAGTACTCAAAATAATGCACATACAAAATCAGCGTAATTAGTGACATGCATGTAATTGCTAACAATTAGGACAGGGTGTATATCTAATACGAAAATTTATATTTGAAGGCGCGCGTGTGTCCAAGCGTCCCACTTCTGCTGGCTCCAGCTGGGAGTAAGCTTGATATTTGGCTATTCAGAGTGATCACTCAATGATATGGCGAAATACCACGCCTATTATGGCTACCAACATGTAATTTATTATCAATAGCACAACATTTCTTTCGCACACGATTTTCCTGGAGCAGGATGGCTTTATTCGGGCCAAGAGTTGTTTTTTACTTTGTTCTTTTCTGTCATAACACTTAACCTTTATCCTGCTAATGTGGAATATATGGTGAGCTGCTGATAATGCCAGCTCCACTAATGTGTAATATTTGGTGACCTACATTTGGCAACGCTGAAAGGAGCCTCTTTGTCTCTCTCTCTGCACAATGTCTCAACACTGAATCAATCGTGAAAGACGTCCTATGTTATATCTGTTTGCACTCACTCGGCTACCAACTAGGCCCTGAGGGCCCAGTTGCTAGCCGAGCAAGTGTGTGCACACAGATATGACATAAGACGTCTTTCACGATTGATTCAGTGTTGAGACATTGTGCAGAGAGAGAGAGAGAGACAAAGAGGCTCCTTTCAGCGTTGCCAAATGTAGGTCACCAAATATTACACATTAGTGGTGCTGGCATTATCAGCAGCTCACCATATATTCCACATTAGCAGGATAAACGTTAAATTCACAGTCAGGGTAGTATCTTACATATTTATCGGTTAACGTCTAATCACAATGCACTAAATTTCCGCACTCTTAGTCACAAAATTTCTTCTCAAGTGCCAATGTTTTGAAACAGTTACAGGCACATACGTAGGCCTGTCCATTATTAATAACACAAGAGGACAGTAAAATGCCCATGGTAGTTATATGGAACATTCGTAAAAGCTGATTACGAGTGCAGATATTTCCACTCCCGTATGTGCAATAACATCTTAATGCTCACAGTAATGGGGGAGCTGACAGTCATCTTCAGCAGTGTTTATAGCTCTTAGTATAAAGGTGTAAAGTGCTGGCTACTTTACGTTAATGGACAATGTCACTATTGAACGACGCTATAAAGAACAAACTGCATTGCGTGAAGGCCTTATAACAATGATCGATGCTATGTATTCCATTTCATTCTATTACACTGAGTTCCATTAATAAAACACCTCACATGACACTATACGAACTCTCTACCCACATCGATGGATACATAGGATGTTCCGTGGCTTTATGTCGGTATGTCAGGGGCAGTCCTAAGGTCGTTCCAAATCAACACATCCTACTCCCAGCAGCTACGTAGATGTGTATTTTACATTCAACAGTTTTACAGGCAGAACTACGATGTACTCGTGAAAAAGTTCTTACATTATGCAGTACATTTTAAAAACTGACGAAATGGCCACCAGTTTCGATACAATTGTCATGAAATTTAAAGTTCTTAGAACTGCGACGATGGTAAATATTTCGGTCCTTTAGGACATTATGTCGTGTGGTATGTAGAAATGCACCGACGTCTCAGAGAAACATCAGCAAATTTCTGCAATATTACACGGCGTCATGTTATCAGAAGACTGCATTTTCACATTGTAGTTTGGATTAATGTGCAACGTGTAACACTACCAGGCACTGCAGGTATTTTAGCCTCTTTCAGCCTCTAACATTGAGCGAAGTAGCCGTCTGGTCAAGAGATCGTTTTCTCAGGCTCTACGTCATTTAGTGTATTGTGTTTATTCCAGTGCTTCGGAGGAAAGTGCTGCCCCCCTCTTCCGGGTGACTGAATTTGGTTCAAGTGATGCTATCTACCTGATCCAAATTCCAAATATCTTCCCGCCGAAAAGTCGAAACAAACACATTTCACTATTGGGTGTGAAACCCATAAGGCCAACACGTAATAACATCCGCCGTAAGCACCCGAAATATTACAGCTCACCTCTCGTGTCAGCCTCGCTTTCCCACATCATGTCTTCCTCCCATATCCAACGGCACAATATCAGGTTGTCAATACAAGCTTAAAGCGGTGACACAGACGTTAAAAAGGAGTGTACAATGTACTAAGCTGTTAATGAAAGCAGCTGTGTGTCATTCTTGAACTTCAAATGCCCACAGCTCCGTAACTGTTGTGAAATTTATACAGCAATTCTGACCAAGAATAACTTCAAACAAGGCTCCTGAAATATTGATATAAGTCATGAAACGGTCTTAATGGATGCATATATGCTGCGCGAACAATTTTACTTTTCTTGTTCGGTCCTCAAGTTCTATAAATAGTAAAACCCTTCTGTTGCCAAGTCCTTTGGCTCTGAAGTGCAAAATGTTTACTTTGGGAGACACGCGAGACACTTTAAACATTACCGATACGTTGTACGTTTAATATTAGCAATAAATGAATTATCGTAACAAGAAGAGGGAGCTTCTAGGTGCCAATTCGTTACTACTCTGTATTAATTGTGGGCAAAATGTCAATTAAATAAATTAAAAACAAACAATTCGATAAAACGTGCAATGGGTACGTTTTATGACATATTTGCTTGAAGTACAACCTATGAATAGGCTAAATAAAAATTATTTGCCTTTCACGGAATGACGTCAGTGATCCCTATACCGTTATTAATTTATTTATTAGTTCTGTATTACGTACGGACGTTATTATGGCACATTATAGAGCCGAACACGAGGAAGGAAGGAATAAAATACAAAACTAAGGTTCAAGAAATCTAAACAGCCGTGAAAATCCAACCAGACGGAATCTGTTCCGGTTGGCAGTAATTCTGGTATACTGTGCCAAAGTCATAACATACCCTACATTGCGCTGGCATGTACCTATATAAATTTTTCAAACTGTTAGCTGGGCTCCATAAACAAAGTAATGAAACTGATCATTTCTGTTACTCACCTGTCCTCGATGATAAACTTGTCTCCATCATTCTCTACGCAAATGCCTTTGGTTTCAATGACACTAGTGTTGATCGCGAGAAGATGGGGAACCCCGGACTGAAACCAGTGTCCTGACCAGTTCACTGGGAACTTGCAAACCTCTGTGAAGATAAAAAATATCAATTATTTTCCACACTTTAATATTTCTTGTGCGTTTGCAGAGATCTAACTGCCTTACTTAACGTACGTTTGCTAGCTTTGTCAAATGCAGCTCCGTTGTTGATACTGCGGGCCTGACATTTCATGGTGACCACTGGCTAGCACGAAAGGACAGACAAGAGCAGCTGGGACAAAGAAGGACCTAAGCTCTGATGCTGATGGCAGAAAGAGGGGTAGTGGGAGAGGAGTTTTACTTACGTAATACTATAGGGCACGAATGGGGAAAAAGGGCGTGTCGGTAGGTCGAGTTTCCGATACACGGACTGGTAACTTACTAAGAGCAATTTTAATGTAGGTTGTGAAAAAAAAAATAGAATGAGACATCAAACACACTATATTTACAAAACATTGCAAACAACACAACGTACAGCACAGAGCCTTTACTGCCTTCCACGTTCTGTAGGAGCTGATACATCAGTACCGTCTATTTCAGGGGTGTGTAAATCGCAATCGACTCTGCAAAAAATGTGCCATTACAGCGAACCTGTCGCCAAACAAACTGCCCGATAAACAAACTTTTAGAGTATTGCGCATGATTTTTAACTGTTACATCGCAAATACTGTGAGGTTCTTACGGTGGTCATTATGGAGATCGCTGTCTTCTGAAATGTGACGCCGTGTAGTCTGGTACATGTTTTCCAGCTCTTTGGAGGGAATTGCTGCTGAAGGTGACAGCACATCCCCCTCTAAAGTCGGTACACTTCTGCCAGACTACACGGTGTCACACTCCAAAAGACCGCAATCTTCACCACCCTCCTTCCCTGCTGATGCTTAACTCTCCGCACTGCACTGGAATCGTCCGTCAAACCGCGTGATAATTAAATATTAGAGTAGGACAATTTTAATGTGTCCACCAGCTCATAATATGTAATGCATTACATAATTTTCATACAGATTTATTAATCACCAGCTACTGCACAATCATTTTTCTGTCTCCAACATGTTTCGGCTATAATCATTCAGGTATCATCAGGGAGCACACTTTCTCCAGACAACAAGCAGCATATGACAAATCGGTGAACGGTAGATTATTTTTAAAATATGTCGGAGAGAATAAAACAATTCTTCAGTAGTTGGTGGTTAATAAATCTGTATAAAAATAAAACAACTGCACGCAAGATGTAAATTCCTTACGTATTACATCATATTACAGGCAGACTCGGATTCACACTGTTGCGCAGGCCACAGCATAGGTTTAAAAGTAAGAGTTATTGCTACAAAAAATAATTTGAATTAAATCGCATGAATTAGAGTCCCGGTCAATCTGTCAGGCCACATTCGTCTTACTAATGTTAAAGAACAGAAATTCAACACTGAAATATGTGTTTGCTCTGCTCTCTTTCAGCTAAACCAACGTATTTCAGAATAACTTAATAATATTTTAATATTGCAACCTACCACGACTTTTAAATAAAACCTCTTTTATTATGTTGCAAATTATCACAACGAACACTCGTCGATTTTTAAAAGTAAAAACAGCAAATAGCCATGGAAATGTACAAACGGAAAAAGTTCTTTACTTTTATTTTAAAGGTACACAGCGTCACGGGCGTGTGGGCAACGAAGTCGCATTGTATTCTACTATTCATGAATGTCCCACTTTTGATCAGCGGTTCTAATATGTACTATGTTACTTTTCACTGTGATTTGTCTGCAGTGTCTCAGATTCGTAAGAACGGAAGCACAATCACAGCCACAGTCGTCGTGGTTTGTGTTACGACGTCGAATGCCACAATGACTTGTCGGAATGATACGGTAATATTCCAACATTTGTCGGAAGGGACTGAGTAAAAATACGAAAAATTCATTAACCCTTTAAAGCCTAGCGGTAACTTTACATACCACCAGGTTTAACATTAAAAAATTCTACATGGTGCCGACATTGCGTTTATGTGTTTTGTACGGATCTCAGAACAAACAGCAACTTTTGCCGTATAAAACATTAAGAGATTGGTTTTTATAACCGAAGTGGAGAGTGTTTACAGAGCGGTACGCACTGAGTCCTTATATAAAACAGATACGCTTCGTCTTTAAAGGGTTAAATACCCGCGTCGAGGTTCGAAGAGGACACCTACGTATAAGACACAACTTACCGCTACACCAAGCTGTTCTGTAAGAACATATTTAAATCTAGTAGGTTAGTTTTAAAGGATGGAATTTCGTACTGGTACGAATATATGATCATGCACTATTCGACAGCTTCCTGGTATATAAGCTCGGGAAACCCTAATCTTGAAGCTTGAGCACGTATACATTAAGTTTCTTTACATGAGTGAATTACCAGCCGTCTACACAATTCCCGACATGAAAGACCACGAACTTTGATTTTGTGATGCCCTTCCCCTAGAGGCGCTGCTTGCACAACGCGAATTCTCCGCTTCAGCCTTCCCCTCCAAGGCCAAGCTTTCACTGGATTGTCGTCCGGGTCACTAGGGACAATAAGCCCTCCGAACACTACAAGGTGATAACACAGAGGGATTACGCAGAGTTTCAAAGCAACGGAACAAATATTCGAGTTACTACAGATCCGATAAGAAATTACATAGCACCAATGATTTATACGGACTTGCGGCACTTTTGAATTATAACTTTATAGCAAAGTGTAGCAGGTCTAGGGATGGCGTGTCTCTAATAGCCACAAGGGTGAACCCCGTGGGTGGGGGCTGCCGGGCTGCAGCTGCAGCCCCCAAACCCCCCAAAACTAAAATTTAATAAACATAGATTTTGCAGATATTAAGACATCAAAAAATGTTACATGATTTCCCCTTCAGCCGAAACCAGCCGCTGAAATCGGCTGATGACTAGTATAAGAGATTTTTTAAAAGCAACTTTAAAAAATTAAAAAAACAAGAAGATAGGACACTGTGATTGAGTCACTGAATATGTAATTATATTCACATGGATATAAATGCAGTTGCAGGCTGTTACGTTGTACTTACAACATGATTTTTATAATCTAATAGTTAAAATCAAACATAAATTATATATAGCATCCGGGTCAGCCCCCCCCCTCCGCCGCCATGGAAAAATTCTGGGTGCGCACCTGAATAGTCAAGAGCATATAAAATGCCCAGATTTAAATTTGGCAATATTAACCAGAGTAAATAAAAGTGTACGGGGGTACCAGAAGCAATGAGATTTAGCAAATGGGCGCCCAGAAGATATAGAAAGAGAAAAATGTCAGCAGGCCAGCCAGGCGTCCGCATGACAGCGCATATTCTCCAGGTTAATGATTAGCGTCACAGCGATATCACCATAGCATCTAGTGCCACTGACAGAAATATAACTCCTCAAGGGAGAAATGGACACGGACTTCAAAGGTTACGTCCCTCCTGTTCAGGGAATATCAGACGGCACTGCCAGGCAACACAAGAAAGAAAACAGAGGGTGTGGACCGCCATAATGCAGACGACTGGACCAAAGGGCGACTCGTCCCACATGCATCACAATTATAATCACTGGTCCCCTATACCTGTGGCAAAGTGCAGGATCATAATACGTCTGGAAAGCTTTTTGGCCACAAGAGGCTTCACTGCACGCAACCCCCGAGATGCGATGTGCCAGGCTTCCGCTGCGGTGTAGTTGAGGCCTCCTCTCTTCTGGGATGTTACGCGGTGTAGGGTAGTGGGTGCTCACCGACATTTCGGGACAGCCTATCAGTCCTGTCTTCAAGGGACAAGGACTTCAAGAAGAATGGACTGCTTGTCCATTGCATATAGAACCGACACGCTGTCCCGAAAGGTCAGTACATTACCACCGACTTATGCCGCGTAACATTGCAGAAGAAAGAGGACCTCCGGCACCGAGATGTCACCGTGATATCTGTAGTGCCGAAGGTTATCGGGAAAATAAAACTGTGCTAGTCTTCTGAAGTGCTGCAACTGCGAAGCGCACCAACCTGGCAACTACAGCGGGTGTAGCCACCTCAAGAGGAGCGGAAAACCTGATTATCGGACCCCAAGAATTAATAGGCTGCAGGATTAGTCATTTAGTAGTATTAGTCTTCGTCTAATTTCTCGCTGAAAAGTAAAATTCGTGCTCTTACTTTTAAATTCTCAACGCTCTCCAATCCTCGTTAGTCGGACACCTGTTCATATTGCATTCTATAGCGAGAGTGACATGGCTAATAATCTCGTAAGGATCAATAAGCCTTTCATAGTGAATCCATGAAGTTGTTCTGGATGTGTGCAATTTATGATTCCTAATCCACCATGCATTATATCTGGAGTTCTTTGCGATACAAAGAGAAAGAAGTACATACACCCAGCCCTTGTTTTACGCCAGTTTGTTTCACGTCTCTTTGCTTTAATGACCCTTGTGAATTTACACCACTTCCTAGCATGCGCTCTCTCATTTTCGGTTTAACATCCTCTGGCTGGCTGTGTTATATTACGCTAACTTTTACTTCTGGAGGGAATGCAGTTCTTTATTTATGCCTTTTTGGTTTAGGCCCACTTTTTAGGAACGTAATATGGGGGAAAAAGGGTTGGGTGTACACTACTCATCTACAAAAATGAGATGGACGAAGACAAATCCCAAAGTATATGGAAGTGTTCATGTTTTACTACATGAAGCTAATTCTGTGACACGTGCTAGTTACTGATAATGTGTGATAATGTGCTACGTATTTTAAACCTCAATTTTACCTAAATATTCAGAAATTTGAAACGTATTACGATAATCATATTAAACCTATAAACATAAATCTGTACAAAATATAGATCTCTAGTCTTAAATATACCTGTAGGTAGATTAACCTGTGTGCCTTAAACGTTCACATTTTAATTAATATCCGTTGAAAAACAAATAAGACGAAATAAACGAGGCCATCTTTATCCAATCGTGTACAGACTGACGCTTGCCTCCCAAAATACGGTCGTTATCTGTGGACTGTACAAACACATATAAGCTAAAACAAAACTAGGAAATTCACTTAACTCAACCTTTTACAGCCTAGCGGTAGCTTTACGTACCACCAAGTTTAACATTAAAAATTCTACGTGGTTCCCACATTGTGTTTCTGTGTTTTGTACGAATCTCAGAACAAACAGCAACTTTTGCCTTATAAAACATTAAGAGACTGGTTTTTATAACCGAAGTGGAGAGCGTTTACAGCGCGGTACGGACTGAGTCCTTATGTAAAACAGTTACGCTTCATCTTTAAAGAGTTCATATGTGTTATTAACCACAATGGACGACTGAAACTTAAACAATTTTTACCAAAGGACCTGACAACTTAAGCGTGACTACAGAACAACATTTACAATTTCATAAGGAGTTCTGTTCGGGCGTCACTTTTCTATGAAAGTTACGAAGTTCCAGATACGCGTTCGTGTATTTTAAAATTAATGGCCCGTGGAATATGAACGCCACAGCAATACAAGCACACCATATTAAACGAGTAAAGGAAGATATATGGGGTGTACTTAGCAATGACCTAGTCATCAGCTATTGCTGCCATAAAGTGAATTAAGTTTACTGATGGCGATTGAATTTAATGGTACCAGTTGTAAACGTTATACCAGGATTTTGTTACCAGCAGCCTCATGCCAATTACGGCTGGAGCCAACAGCACATCAGAGTATTACCAGCACAGCGACGTCCATGATATAGAAATATGATGGGATTTAAATTAGCGGCGTCCTGACAACGCACGCACGTATAAATATAAAAGACATTTATGATTTACTAAACCAAATTTTAATATTAATGCGTGTTAATATCTTAACAAGTAAGCAACGCAATTAAGCATTTCTTATTATAACACGAAGAGCCCATACTGCTGACGTCAGATCCGCCCAATGCACACAGTCCTTAGCTAGTTATCTTCACCTACTGCGGCAGCGTTGTCAGACCGAATGTTACTATTATTATTATCCTGCCATCTTATTCTTGGTCATCCGAGTGGTCATTTTCGAAAATGTTTTGAAGAAAGCACCTGTTTATATTCTACGACGAACTACTAACACGCTGTGTCCCCTGTATGTAATAAGAATACAAACACAACACCGCCAGCACGATTCATATGCAGACGAAGCAAAATTTCTGGAAGAAACACGTACTGAAGGTGCCACTTGCTACACAGCAGCTCATTACTCAATAAAAGTATCACTTCATTTTAAATTCAAAATTTTATTTGTCGCGTTTTGACTCAGTACTTACGACTGGCATATTAAGACAAAATAAAATTTAACATCTTAGGTGAAATATTATATTTTATCATTAAAAATATGACTAATTACGCTGCCTAGTTAGTACATTACTGTAAATAATAATGGAATTAAATTATTATTTTGATAATATGTTGTATCAGACGGCAATATACTGATTAGCCGGGAACATAATGCCATAAGAGGGTGCCGCGTCACAGGAACATAAAAGGAAAGAAAAGTAGACTTATGGAATCACCAGGCTCTGTGTGTGGGTATGTGTGTGCGCGCGCGTCTGTCTGTCTGTCTGTCTGTCTGTATGCGTCTGTGTTTCACCGTTTCAATTTTTGAATCAGCTGACAGAATTTTAATAACCTTCATATTGCTTTCCAGCAAAGTTAAACAAGTAACACAGCATAGTGTAATGTTAACATTGTGACGCGTTCGTGTAATATTTATACCTCCTCGGCTATCGTAACAGCCTGATACCCTTTTACTCGAAAAGAGCGATTTTGTGGTGATTTCGTGTCGCCGGTAACAATCAAACCTACTTAAGTCTTCATGTAAAGCGCCCGACAATTTTTTCCCGATTTTAAGCAAATCCGGACTTTCTCGGCGGATTTTCACAAAAGTACCAAATATCAAAAACTTCACGAAAATCCGTCCAGTGGGAGTCGCGCTGATACATGCGGACAGACACACGGACGGACACGACGAAACTAACAGGCGCTTTTCGCGACTGTGCCAACGCCCTTGGAAAGGTAAAATTTTTCCTTTCCACTCCATGATGGCAAATAAGAGATTAGTGTTACCCACTCATTCTAAACCCCGGCATTGCATGCTTTCCGTTAAAGTATTTTAGTGGTGCTTCGCAGTACAATGTTCAGCACACTGTGTTATTATGTGATGAAACTTTTTATGTATGTATGTAAATAAATAAATATATATATACACACATCAGCAACACAAAAATAAAATCGCAAAGAAGGCTTTTGAAAACACGCACATTCCAGTGAAGTACCCTTTTCTACTCCATTTTAACATGTTCTGTCAAGTGGGCACATGTATGCTAAATTTCCCGTGCAATCCACAGTGCATTTGACAACATTCAAAGCAACATTCAATATAATTTGACAAGACGGAAAGCATTAGACACAATCACATAACGTGTTTAATGTGATTACAATTAAATCACCGTTTGGGAAGTGTAAAATCCCAAACCCCATAATTTCTCCCAGTCATTCATGGTTTTGTATTGAACAGTATATGTTTCTTTTATTTTGATCTGCAAAATCGGGCCCGTTTTGTTGGACTGCGGTTGCGAATGGCTCGGTTCGTTTGTTTTGCGAGTAGTTGCTGCGGTTTTGAACAGCGTCCATTGACGTTGCTTTGTTCTAACTTCAAAACGCGCGTGAGAGGTAGCGGTAATGGGAATCCCTGGACAATATACCGTCCGAATTGAAGCTGCGAACCGACTTGTCAGGAAGCCATGTAATTTCCTACGTGTACACTATCCTAAGTTGGTGACCTTGAGGTATACATTCCGCACGTTATAAGCACATAGACAGGAGTCTGCTGCGGCCCAGGGCGTGATACTTAAACACAGAGGTCAATATAGGTGCCATCAGGTTTAACATTAAAACACTTTATTTCGTTTACACAGTTCTTTGATGTGACATGTATTATTCTTACAATAAACGGCGTTTTTTTTTCACATACGCACTTCACCGTTTGTTCTTTTTAATAAAAGCATTTTATGTTCCCTGTGAGGTATGAACAGTATATAATAGGTGTAACAGAACTTCATTTCAGCTTTTGAATGTTTATTATACATGGTACGCAAAGAGTTCATACGCTAATAAACAAAAAATTGAAACCGTAGTTGATTCATATTAATAGCAAAGTAATTTATATCAAAATATCCGATTCTGTATTTTACGGCGTTCTTTAATTTGCCTGTCCTTTTATATAAATTTTACACTCATAAAATTTCAAGAATAAAACAGATTCAATTTTTTGTCCGTACGGGATAGTAGTATTAGTGGACTAGAGAAGATTACACTCCTAATACGCGTCCTAATTATCTTTCGCCACATTTCATTAGAGTGACCATATCAAAGAGGATAAGATAGAAGAATCCAGTCTGCTTGGTAAAAACAAAAAATATATTACGAGATTTTGTCAAAAATCCCGAAAAAAGGAAACCTCTTATGAGTCGTCGGAGTAGGCAGAGGTATGGTATTAAAGGTGATAGTAAAGAAACATAATATGTGAGCATGGAATGTATTTAACTGGCTGAAGACGAACAGTGGCTTAATGGCTGCTTGTAATCAAAAATTAACTTCGGATTCTATAAAATGCAGAAAAAGTTTTGATTGAGTGGGAGGCCGTAAGTCTCTGAGAAGCACGGTTATCCGCGGAAATGAGTCGTTAATGACGTAGTATTATTTTATTATCACTCAGTTTCTACATCAGTGCATGAAAATTACTTAAGATTGTCAAGATACCAATACTCGCAATGATAACCCTGCAGTATCACATACCTAATCATCAAGGCTGTAAAATTAGAACAAACCAAAAATTATGCACAAAATTCACAAAGTTATATTTACATTGACATTATCCCTACATGTTTCAATGGACATGCCCTCATGTCCAGGGCATACAAACTGTTACAGATACCAAAGCATCAAGAAGTGTAAATTCTTCTTACATGCATCAAATCTGGTCTATAATAAAAATCTAACACTTTGTATCCCCTGAAGATAATGGCATGTCCATTGAAATATGTAGGGAAAATGTCAACCTAAATATAACTTCGTGAATTTTGTGCATAATTGTTGGTTTGTTCTGATTAACTTGAAAATATGCGCGGTACACAACATATACAATTCATCAAGGCTGTATGTTCGGTCCGCCCAGTCGTTTCCATTCGAACTGCTGCAAACTGCACAGCAGGGCCAAGTTTCATGCCCGTATAATAAATGTAAAATTACAGTTTTCTTACATTTCAATAACTACGTTTTACGCAGAAGCCGGGAATTTACCACTTACTGTGCAGTTGATGGCACAGATTAGAAATAACTATTAAAACGTACCTTTTAGCGTAAATTTTATTTCTTTTTTCAACCAGAATGAATGTAAAATTTGCCAGATTTGAGGTTCTACCAACACTGTGATGAAGAGTCAATTGTTAGGGGATTTTACGCCTGATCGAATGACAAATAGCTACCGACCTTTCGGCATAGCGCATTCTTCTTCACGGTCGAAATTTTTTAACAGATTGGCCCTGAATTTGCAGGCAATACGTCCCTACAAGGCGTCTGTATTGTTTACCTGATGACAGATAGCAAAATTCCGGAAGACGTGAATGTTCAATATTAACGTTGTCACCGTCACTCAGGTAGCAAAGAGGTACTCACCATCACATAAAGTATGTAAAATGACACTTTCATGCCAACGGTAGGAGTACATTCTGTTATGTAAACTACTCGACATCGTGTTAACAACACCCAGCTGATGTATCAGCCCACGAGTCGTCTGTCCTCTAGATTGGGGTTAACATTGCCGTTGTCTGTTTGTTCCCGATTGAAGGCTACCACGTTTGGTTTCCTGTACTGTACACATGATACAGGCAACTGTGTCAACCTTGCATGTGGCTTGTTCATATTTTCTCGTTAAAACTGTCACAGCAATTTCAATCTGTTTGCCAGATTTGCGTTTCAGAATACCGGCAGACTGATGGGATCAATATTTAATCTCTGGGATTAAAGCTCTGAGTTCAAAACCCGACTGTGACACGGGGATGGGTGTGGTATGACTGCACTTCATTACCGCTACATAATGCATGCAACGACGCCCATCTATGCGCCAACAGTGCAATTCTCCGTGGCTCAGTCACAAGTTAGCGTGTTCCTTTCGAGTCCACATACTTCATACGACTTGAGTTTAATATTTCTAAAGGTTCTTGTTAGAAATTATACCTACAAACATAACAAAATAATTTTTCTTCAATAAAATCCTGAAAAATACCTTGACTAAAGATTTTATCATTTCCCTACTTCTGGATTTGAAACATTGAGCCAGTTTCCTTCTTCAGAATATAAAGCGGTGAGAAGGATTCTATTCTTTTGGATCATCGACAGACAATAACATATGCTTCAAATGGACACACTAAACACAACTTTTTGCCCTCAATTTCCAGCTGAAAGCGAAATCAGTCTAAGTTTGAAATACCCCCAGACAACGAAAAATGAAAAAAACAATAATGGAGCTGGAGGCCTTGGCTGTTCTGAGATGTTAGCGGCATAGGTTGGTAGTTGGTTACGAAGGTTTCGGGACAGCCTGTCAGCCCCGTCTAAAGGTGTTAAACGGTCCAAGAAGAAGGACTGATTGGATCGGACCGATAGGGTGTTCCGAAACTTCGGTAACAACCAATCTACTCCGCGTAACATCTGAGAAGGGCGAAGGCCTCAACTACACCGCGGTGAAAGTCTGAAATCCCGCACGAGTCAAGTTTACTGCAGCATACCACCGTCGGAATCTTTAAGGCTGACTTAAATTTTATGAAAAATGAATATGTAAACGATTCATAATCTCGGAATTACGAACAACATTAAAGTTACAAACTTATTACAGTGTTACGTATTTAGTTATATACGTAAAGTTACTAAGTCCGTAAAAAGGATTAAATGTGTACTTCTTTAGAAACACAGGATATTACCAACACTAAACCCGCCCATACAATGGCCTGTTAGCCGCCACACCATTCCTGCTTTAATGGTGTGTCTGGTGGGACGATCTGTCAAGAAAAAAGTTTGTTTGCAAAGTGTCGGTTAAAAATCTCGTGGCCTCCTTCGCGGTGAAAAAATACAGTTCCCGAAAGCAAGGACGTCTATTCCAAAATAACGCGTCTGCTCTCCGGGGAACATCTGTCGCTTCTGGTCACAGTGGAAGCTTTAGGCATACACTACAATATATTAAACACTTGGTTATGGTGTGTTCATAATATACAGTGTTGTAAACTACAGATTGATTAACGTAACAGCATTATAGTAAACAAACTGATTATATATAATTTGTGACTGATATTTTCTTCTCGACATATTTCAGTCTTTCAGGATTATAAGGAGGAAAATTCCCAAAAATGACACCCAGCAGCCACATGCTGACGGTTGTGAAAAATTTCAATAAACCTGCTTCTTTGTTAAGCATGGCACAGACATTTAAAATTCACAATTTCTGCCTGTGTCAATGCAACATTACTCTGCAAAATAGTTTAGTAGCCACGAAGAAAATGTGTGATCAACAACTAAAAATTATCTCTTCTTTCCTTTCAATTGCGCAACAAAATTCAGATTTTTTTAAAAAGGTGCCTTTCGTTGAGAGGAGCAAGGTCTATATACGAAGCCCTAATAAGGCATATACTAGTCTTCTTCTAATCTAAGTTGTATGCGGTTCGGTGGGATGGTGGGGAATGCTACTAGAGCCGTCCTAATTGTCAAAAGGAAACAGCACGGCAGTTTAAAATCGATTGGAAATCCCCAGTACATATCTGTACTAGTTCACTACATTAGTTCTCTAAATCATTTGTAATATTTTTCCCTGCGAAAGAGAGAAAGTAATAAAGACATGTTCCAAAAAGTAGTTATATTCTAGTTCTAGACTTTAATGTACATTAGTGTAAGGCTTAAGTACAGCGCAATTCCCATTGATTTCGTGGAAGCAGAGTTCGTGATTGATGAGGCTTGTAACGTATTTACATTTTAGGATCATGAGTGTATAAATTTGCAGGCCGTTCCCCACCTCTTTCAGCGCCGCACGTCATACAAACTGGAAGAGCTGTTTCCATCAGTGTCTCCCGGCCAGTAGTATTTCTGATTGATGGAAGCCAGTAATGTGTTTACTCCTTCCTGCTTCCAAGAGTCAGCCAGCCCAACGATTCCACCCACACAGGCTTTCTCGCGTTTTAAATGTGCTAGAATGACGAACGCTTGTAATGAGGAATTCCGTATCTCCAGTAACACAATACAAAATCGTATATTTCCCCATAAAGAACAATATTTGGAGGCAGTGCATGCTACTGAAATAGTGAAAATATCACCACATGTGCCTGTCTCCCTCTAACTCTACTCAGAAAACTAACGTGAGATTTCCGGAATATTTTAGAGTGCCTGTTTCGCACCTTGGGACTTCTGGGAAAGAACAGAGCCCCTTGACGGGACCATGTTTTTGCAAAAATACGTTTCCAGAAGGGATCACCGTTTCTGTCAAAGCACCATTTTTAACGGGTGGGGGGGGGGCGGGGTGGGGTGGGGGGTTGGGCTCTGTCTCTGTTGCAGCATGCGTTTTCTTCGTAATCGGGGAGGGGGGGGGTGGGGTCGGAAAAGGACCGATAGGAGTCCTGTATGCAAAATGCTAGTAACAGTGGAGTAGTGGGAGAGGCCGCGTATGCCGTTCACTCATAAACAACCGTGCGATATGATGCAGTTGATGCGTGGAGGTAGCCTGTGTTTATATATACTACAGAAGGCGCCATGTATGCAGATATATTCTGGTCCTTTTACTTTTAGGCGCGTTCGCAAATTGTGAAAAGCGACTATTAGCTTCGTCACGAGTCAGTCCGTCTGTCCGTCCGTCCGTCCGCACGGAACAATTCGGTTCCCACTCGATGGATTTTCATGAACTTTAATATATGAGGATTTTAAGAAAATCTATCCAGAAAATTCAAGATTCATTAAATTCTGACAAGAATAAAAGGTACTCCACATGAAGACCTATGTACACTTATAATATCTCGCTGAATTTTTCTTAGAATGAGAAATATGTCACACGGAATATCTAGAGAAAATCAAAACACATTTTATGCTCAATAACCTTTACCGAAAATCGTGCCTTTTATGAGATAATGTGGAAAAATAAGGTAGCGGCAGACAGGCCACGGGTGACAATATAACACGATGCCAAAAAGATGCGATTTGCATGCCGGATAACTAAGGCAAAAATACAGACACACACTCATAATATTTAATACTTATTGCTTTTACATGGCAACAATTGTTATGCGAAAGCGCTTCGATGTTACGTTATACACATATTGTCTCTCACGTTTATATTCCGCCTGACATTCAGGGTTTACTCCTTCACCTTTCTTATCTTTCGCCTTCCTGTAAAGAATATATATAGACATACATATATATATTAAAATCCCTTTAGGAGTATTAAACTTTATATTTTTATTTTCTGTTTCTCTTCTTTACTTCTTTTGGTTCTGACTCTGCATTTAAAATCTAAATTTGATCTCTCTTCCACCATATTTTCTCCTTCATTTTCATCATTAGAACCAGTGCAACTGTGATCGCGCTCTCCTGGGATATTACGCGGCGTCATGTGGTAATTGTACACCGGCGTGGGGGGG